>VZRQ01008388.1:108204-121469 GCA_013397975.1 Machaerirhynchus nigripectus | reverse complement strand
GCCCTTACTTTGTGCTTGCCCCTGTCCTTTCACCTGCTGCTGTCCCTGTCCGTTCGTCTGCTGCTGTGCCTGCTCCTGCCCCTGCCCTCGCCACAGTCCCTGACCCTGCCGCTGCCCCTGTCCTGTGCCGTCGTTTGTCCCTGTGCCTTTCCCTGCCCCTGGATTTTCCGTAACTCTGGAAGGCCAGTCAGATTCCTGCAGGCTGCCGCAGGGCGCTGGCAAACTACACGTGCGTGTGTGCATGTATATACGAACCTTCAGTCCTAAGAGTTCCTGGGGTGCTGTCTGGGGCGTTCTAATAGCTTGGCTCTCATCTGGGAATGGAAGTTAGCATAAAGTGAGGCCATACCTTTGTGATAATGCCCCCCAAAAGATTAAAATGTACCCTCGTTGTAGTCACAATTTTTTACCCATGGATTGGTTGTCTAGCTCTTCTTCCAAACAGGAGGCACTGACTGGTTCTTTGGGGGTCGCAGGTGTAAAGTCTGTTAGAAAAATATACCAGGAAAATTTTAGGTTAAGTGGGAGGGTAGGCGGCTTGTTGCTGTGTGTTGTTTATTTAACAAAGGGATTACTGCTGTGGCCAAAGGGATAATACTAGTATGTTGCTGACAACAGTTCTCATCAGATAGAACAGAAAATTACAGTTTTCACTCAATCATTTTCTTGTAGTAATCAAATGTTTCCGTGTTATGCTATGGTCTATGAAATCAATTCCTGTTATACAGGATGATAAAAGCCAAAAATACAAAATGAGAGAACTCCCTGATGCCTGGGGTGGCCACCTAAAAACAGAGACTAGACAAGAATAAGGGAAGGGAACAAAGGTAGGTATTTATTTGAAGGGCCTTCAAGGGTACACCCTGGGCAGTCAAAAGGCTACACTCCAGATGGACGCCAGGTCATGACTTCTTCACACTTTTGTAAGTTTGGTCTATTTGCTTATTAGGATCGATTCTCCAATTACAGCCCCAGTTAATGATGTAACTACCCCAAGTTTGCCCTCCTCTTCAGAGGCCTTAGTTTACGTATTTTTGGGCCTGGGACGATCTAGGTGTCCTTGGAGAGCAAACCTAGAATGGCTTCTTATGTCTGACTAGCATGAGAGAACAGCAGCTAACAGGCCACAAGAAAACTCAGAGTTACACACTAGGCAGTACAGGATTTGAAAAATATAGAAGTTGAAACCTAAGGTATCATTCCAGTGATAGATCTTAACCTGGCATCCTTTTGAGGTTATCAGTAATAAAGCCAAGGGCCACTGAGTCCCTTCTGAGATAGGGTCCTGCAGGCTTGCAGGACTGATACATGTGCCTAGACTGGGTCAAGGAGTCTCAAGTGAATGTATCCTTTTCTTTCGTCAGGTTACGTTTCCTGGTGTGTTTCTGGCTGAGAAACCAGCGTATTTCTCAGTTTGTGCATCTTGGATTAACACAAGAAGGTAGAATGAATCCTTCCCCCTGTTTTTCCTCCCTTGTCTTATAAGGTGTGCTTTGTAAAGGTGACTTCGGTTTGTTGCACACCTTAGGCTATGGAAATGGGCTATCAGAAACTGATGTCTCAAGACTTGTACAAGATATAATTCAGGTATAATCTTATTTTTCTTTACAAGTGATGTTACTCTTGTTTCGCATGTATCTCACCATAGTAAGATGCATTATTAGGGCCATTCCTCAAACAGAACTTCACATCTCTTTAAGATTTTATGATCTGGAGCTTCGACAGAAGTGGTAATGAGAGGTCATCTCCCACGTGGACAGTCCTTACCTAATCTCAGTAATAGCAATAGTTTATATTAGGGTAATTGAAGTTATTTTGATTCAGATATGATTGATCTGGGATCAACATGACACCCCAATTATAATATGGCTATCATCTGTTAAGATTTTTGTCTGTATAGAAGACATATGACATAAATTAAGATCTAAATAAATGATAGACAAGTGGTTTTGCTGCCATTTGCATGTCAGTCTAACACCTGGAACTGATGAGGAGTCTTCAGTGTTTTTCCTGTACCTTATCGTATGTTAGTGCATGTTATTTTGTGTTTGAAGATTGTTTTTTAAAAAGGTGTAAGACAGAATGGTCATTTCTACTGACAAGCAAACCCATGCTGAAGCCATTGCAAAACAGGAAAGTAAGAAGTTTAGAGGAACAGGACATTTCTTATCGATTTGCTCCAAAGTCTTCTTGATTGTGTTTCGAATTACTCTCACTACCTGTGTGTTTCTCTAAAATTTGTGTTTCTATCTGGCTCTCAAGAGGCCTTTCTTTGAGTAGCATGATTGCTTTTCCTTCCCCTGTGGAAAACTGCAAGTGGAAAACTACACATGGAAGCTACAAAGTGTAACTCTCATTAAGGCCTTTTCCCTGTCTCAAGGCAAAAGCAACTTTGAACTCATGACTTTTCGATATCTATTCAATAAAACCCCATAGCCATGTTATGAACAGAAGTGGAAAATATAACCCACTTCTGCAGAAGAGTAGTTTCTCATACATTTACTTACCCTGAGACTAAAGTAATTAACATGAAGCAGATGTTGTTAGATAAGTTCATCTTTTGTCTTACCACACACTAGAGGTTTTTTGTGCCTGTGACCTTCATTAGCAGGTATTGACAAACAACTAAGCAGCATATTTTCTTAGAGAAAACATGGTTTAGGTCAACCCTCTTAAAAAAACCCTATTCCTAAAATACTGTCTGAAAACACTGCTGTCATTTGAAGAAGGATGTTGACGCGTTCAAAAGAAAAAAAAAAGAGCAGCAAATACTAATAAAACAAGTGGAATGCAGCTGAATTCAGCTTCTCTAAATAGGTAGAATGTCCAGCATTAATGCCCAAATGAAATCGGTGGTAAAGTTCCCGTTTACTTAAAAGGGTCAGAATTTCACTCCAAGGTGTGCAAAGAGTATTTGAATAAGACATAATTCATTGTAGTAAAATAGACAAGAGCTAAAGGCAGACAAATGCATTTGAATTTGTTTCTTAAAAGACATTTCATAGGTGATATCTTAACTGACTTTGTTTTTATAAGTTACATAATACAAAGAAACATGAAGGAAAACTTCCTTACTTCTTCTCATTTGCTCATGATCTCTGTGGAAAATTACTGACTTTAAGGTGTTTAGAGTTACAGCTTTTAATCTTATATTTTGGGATGTGTCCTATAGGATTGGCCAAGAATTCAATATGTTTTTCAAACATATATTTCCTAATTGTACTTGTGGT
Source organism: Machaerirhynchus nigripectus (assembly GCA_013397975.1). Lineage (NCBI taxonomy): Eukaryota > Metazoa > Chordata > Aves > Passeriformes > Dicruridae > Machaerirhynchus > Machaerirhynchus nigripectus. The sequence goes on along the minus strand of VZRQ01008388.1, from coordinate 118,239 downwards.
TCTGGTTTATAGTTCAAAGAATTGCACTTACGGTACTGTAAACCTGGTATTTTTTCCCTACAAAATACAGGCTGTTCTGAAGTTTATGCAGATATGAATGAATACGAAATTTCAGCTTTGTTTTTTCCAAAACATTGCATAACTTTAAAAACGTAAATCACATCCTAAAGTACACAGTAATATGAAATATTAGCTAAGTGATTTTGCTCAATGGCAGCTTGGCAAAAAATACAGGTGTTATTTTGAAGAGATATTAAAGTGTTCCTGTGAATACTAGTTTGTTTAATTAGTGTTATAATGAATTTATTTACTTCTTACTGTTTTTCTGAAGGTGTTTGAAAGTGCCAGAGATCCTGCTGCAGAAAGCAAAATACAGAAAGTAAGTATGATTTTTAAAACATTGAATAGGTGAATAACTAAAATTGAAAAAGTAGGTCCACGTATTCACATAGTGAGTCTGTTTCTCTGACTGTCTTTCCAAAGTACATGACCTGGTACATGCTGGTCCCCCTTTATGTTGCTCTAATTTGAGCCATTTGAATGCCAGCCTTTATAAGCAAGCTCCCCTCAAATAAATTACATGATTTTTTCATTCTTAGGACAGGCTGTGTTCTGACACATAGTGTGACGCACTTAGCTAACCTGACACTGTGCTTTTAATTTTTCTATCAGCAGTTTTGTATTTTGAAGTCTGTGACAGGTCATGTCACATTTAATGATTAGACAGTTTTTTAAAAGCCGAAATCCTTTTGGAGGAAGTGGGAGAGAAAAAAGATTATTTATAACAATGGCCTGTCTACATTCTGCTTTGTCATTTTTAGTAAGCTTTGGCCAGACTCCTTCAGTCATACCTAAAGAAGCATGGGTTTTGTTAAAATATTTTTATCCCTTAGCTTTATTTCACTTGGAATTCCTTTGTCTTATCTGGGTTTCATGTTTTTGTTCTACTGGAATAAGCCATTCCTGTAAAATCAAACAAAGGTCAAGCAGAAGCCACTGACTGTCCCACTGTCCTGATGGATTGTAAATCATCAGGTGTCAGTCACAGAGACTGATTGTCCTGGTATTTCTTTCATGGGTGTTTCTGTTCTAATAATAATAATGTTAGAACAAATACTCAAGGAACCAAAGTAGAAAGTAGCTCTGCATCTATCTCCTTTCTCATCTATCATTTTTGTACTCTTCTTATTCCTTTGCTGTCCTTCCCCCATTCCTTTCTGTAAAGGTAGCTTTTGATTACTGTCCCAGGTGTAAACAGTAAATCTATTCTAATTATTCAGCCACTCTGCTATAGTTTGTTTTTTGTCTCCCAGTTAATGTAATAAAGTTTGGATTAACTCATCTTGTGTCTTCAGGTAATAGGAAAGTCAGTATTTTTCAATATGCTGATTGATTTGATACTGTAAAGGATATTAGTATGTGTTAGTTTTATGTCATACCCCCCAGCTTTCTCTCCCTCATAAATTTAAGGACATCCTCCACTGCTGTTTCTTTCTACTCCATCATTTCCTGTATATTGTGGGTGCACACTTGAGTAGAAAAAAAAATCTTTTCTGATTACACTCATTGAGTAATTTTTTAGGATCAGTCATGATGCTTTAATTTCTTCACCCTAATTTTCTTGTTTCTGATAGCAGTCTAGTTTGCTGGTTACATCCAACTAGAACACAAATAATAATGTAGATTTCATCTTGTCAGATAATCATCTTCAGGCTTCGTATTGTGTGTTCTTGTAAGATGGGAAAAAGGCAAGTGGACACTGGGTGGCAGATGAGTGCTATTGTTGAGGGCACTGATTACAGAGCATTCATGTATGTTCTAAAACTGCAGGCAATCAGCTAAAATTTATTATTATTCTGTTATGGCAAACTAAAAATATACTCTATGTTCCCTGTGTAACAAATATTCCTTGTACATTTGGTATTTATTTTTCAAGATAGTTTGCTTCAGATAGTCATCTTTCCTTTTCTTCTTTGCTTTATGCTTTTAAGGGTTGCTGATACATTAAAGGGTAGTTTGTGATATCATTCCTGGTTCAAAAACATCCATGGTACTGGAAAAGGAGGATGAAAAGACTAAATTGAGAGAATCTATTATTATCTCTACATAAAANAAAAAAAAAAAAGAAGGGTGATCTGGGTAAGTACAGAGAGTGCTCATTTTCTTGTATGATTGCTTTCATGCAAGCTTTGTGGGTATCACGCTGTCAGGTAACTAGGTGTAGTGTATAAGGCTTGTTTGTCCCCTGGGCATAGCAGATTTTTTCTGTGTGTCAGGACAGAAAACCTGTTTAGTAATAGCTCTAAAAGGGATGAGAATTTTTAAATAATGCCAAAGGATCTAGTAATCTCATCAGCATATTCTGGCCCTAGAGAATATCCATTCTTTATTCTGCATAGTACCTTCAGCTGTTTTCCTTCTTGTTGTTTTGGGCTCTGCAAAAATATGCAGCTTAGAGATCTGGCTTACTTATTGCACTGTGGGTACACTATCTTCTATATAGTGGGGGTATACTCTATTCTTTCAACTTTCTAAATCAAGGTATATTCCTCACAACAGGAACCAGTGCCTACCTATGTCCTTGCTACATTGGAAATCAGATCTCATATGGCAAAACCAAGTATTGCTTTCTTTTCGTAGTGTCAAAAGCTCACGAAAGTTTTCTTGGTTGTTGTAAAGCTGGGATCCATTAGAAAGGCAGAAAAGCAGTGTGACTAAAAAACATGAAACTTTGAGTACGATCAAACATGGTAGTCTCATTATTAACTACTTTTGAAAATTGACAACCTTGCAGCATGGTTTGCAGGGTTTGTTTTTCATCTGATTAGAAGTGAAGGAGTCCCTGCTTCTGTACAGACACAGAATCTGTCCAAGTGAAGGCAGCAGCAGCTTCTACAGCAGAATATCCCTTGTGGTCATCTTAGTGTCTCTAGCAAAACCCCTGCTATAGTTTCTAAGCCAGATACTTGCCAGTGTGCTATATAGCTTGCCTCCCGTGCTGGGGGCTTCTGAAAATATCTTCTCACTATGGCTGTGCCACCTTTATGGAGCAGCGCTGGCCTGCTTTAGTCAAAACACAGTTAATGGGCTTCTGAAGGAAGAAAAGAACTAAAGACAAGTGTGGTGTAGGGCTTGACAAGACTTTGCTACGGTAACCCAGGATAGTTCATCTCCCTCATCCAAGTACGTACAGTCCCAAGCACATCGTATCTTGTCATGGTAACCTGGAGTACCTTACTTCTTCCCATCCACATATGCAGAGTCCCAAGCACATTTTATCTTGTGAAAGTTACCCAGGATAGCTTGCTTCCTCCATCATCTGCACTCAACTTTGCACAGGTGCCAGTGTGATGGCCAGCTGCCAGTCTCGGAATTCAGACAAAAGCAGTGAGATCACTAGTGAACAAAACAGGACTTTGCATATACATGTAAAGCAAGCCAGTTAATCAATGCAACTTCTATTATCCACCCCTGCAGTGCTATCCTTTGACCTGTATTCCCAAGCAGTTCCACTGATCCTCCTCTTTGATTAGGGTTGGTGTGGTGGTAATGCCATGCTGTAATCAAAGCTGAAGCTTTCAGCTGCTGAGTGTTGTGCCTTGTCCCTGAGAGACTGGCATCACCTTTTTGCTTGTAATACATGGATACTTACACCCTCGGTTTGTAGGACACTGCTTGCATGCTGTATGGCTTGTTGGCCAAGTTAAACAATGTTCATTTACTACATGCTGGCTCTCTGGAGCAAATACATTTCAAAAATTATGGTGATTGTCTTTCAACACTACTTTGTGATGACACATCTGCTGAACAAACATTGGAATGTTGTAACTTCATAAAAATTTTTTTTATTTTATTCCTGCAGGAGGCTGATTGGAATATATAGTTCTTTTCCCTGTGTGAGACAACTCCTGATTGTACTGAAAACACTGAAAAATCAACTTGATCAAGATTTAGCAATCTGTGTATAAACACGTGCATTATACATATTTTATAAAATATGCGCTAGCATGACATCCTCGATCACAGCTCTGGACATTCTCTACGACATAAAAAAGCAGTCTGCCTTCAAGTCTTGCAGTTGCGTCCATCTCCAACATACTTCAACTTATTTGTGATGCTTGGAAAGTTAATGACAACATCCAACTCCAGGACTGCTTTGCCAAACCTAATCTTCCAAACAAGTGCAAACATAAATGGTCTCCCAACCTTTTATCCTCTTCATTTCCTGTTCAGAAAACAAAGTAATCAGGTGCAGCAAAGTAAGAGCACAGGGGATATAGTGAATAAGCCATTTCCTGCAGAAGCAGTTATCTTTCAGTCAAGCAGGCAAAAAAACCCCTGATGTTGTTGTGTTCTTTCCCATATACAAATACAGGACCAAATGGTTTGAGTTTGCTGTATTTCTGCGGTTTTGTTTGCTGTGGCCCTCAGGAATGCAAACTGAAATGTTCTCTGATAACAGAGAAGGACAGCACACTAAAAAGTAGCTTCTGTCTTAAACATTTCCAACATCAAATAATTCTAAATCATGCTGAATATGTTCCATTCCTGTATCACGCTTCCCAGGCCCACTAATGTTCCAGCTACCGCCTGCTACTGAAAGCATCCCTACGCATGAGATGAGCAGCATTCTGTCAAGAACATTCACTCATTCATTCACATTTGTAAAATTACAAAGTTTTCATTGCACAGCAATGACAATTCCATGTAACAACCCTGGCAGCTATTTTTTGTGGCTGTCTCTTTCTTCTTCCAGTAGGGGATGACTGTGCACTTCATGAAGAGAGTACAGGAGATTTTCTGTTCCCAGAATGCAAGCTGACTCTTGCCTGTCATGGTATGGATAGAGAATTCGTGATGACAATTTCTCATTTTCCAGTAAGTGGCCTGAAACTGGTGCTTATCATACCTGTCTGAAGAAGGAAGGAATTCAACTACTTAGTGGCAATTTTGTGTGAACTGGAGTTTGACTATCTCTTTGATCCTCTTGAGGAGAGGGGGATGCTCCTGTGCTTTTTTGAATATAGAAGTGCTCAGAGAATGTATCAAGTACGGGCTATCCAAACAATTAAATTAGTCACAGACTGTAGGCAGATAGAAGCTCTAATAACAAAACCTTATGTTTAGCTATATACCTTCATCTACGGATTGTGTGAAAGGTCCAGTCACTTAAAAGATTTTCAAGATTCTTTGTACCAGTGGCCTTTGGGGATGCCAGATTTCTGTCCATTTTCTTTATCTCATGTACACGCCTTTTTTTTTTCACTCTGCCTGTTCTCACTCTTCTCTTGGGGGGCCTTTTATTTTCATATTTTTGTAAAGCCCCACACTGCCTATTCTTTCTAGGGTTCGTTGCTTCCTGAAGGAGCAACAGCAGCCTAGAATGATTATATTTTCATCCTTCTCACTGCATTATGGATTAGATTATGCAAAAGAAGCAATAAATCTGGCTTCAGTTTTATTAATATGAGCATACAATAGCTATGAACTGAGAGGGTCATCTTTCCTGTAGACTCACTTTTGCACTGATTCATTCAGAAGGTTCTTGTGCTTACTCTACAAACTAGTAATGCCATTATTTCACATGAAAAAATCAGGTATTATGTATAAATTGCAAGTATAGAAATACTAGACTTTAAAAAAATCTAACTGTTAGAAAGTTCTGCCTAATACAGGGATACTTTCTATCCATTTGGAATAGAAATTTAGAAATACATGTTTGTGTTAACTAAACGTAACATTGTACTATTCTTTAACTTGGTCCTTAAGAACCTGATGAAGACAAGGTGGTGACATATTGGTAAAGGAACAGGTGATTTGGGGCTACCCTCAGACTAGCTCGGATCCAGACAGAGAAATGGCAGCATCACCTCATTTCTGTGGCCGGATCTGGGCCAGCCAGATGCTGCACTCAAATTACTAATATGGCATCATCATATTTCCTTCCTGATGTACCTTATTTCTTTCCTTCTTTGTCACTACTGCTTATATTTTATCCTCTTTGCATCAGGGTAGAGGCAAATGTAGTTTGAAAGTACTGTACTGTGATTTTTCTGTCCCTCTTGTAGGAGAAAGAGAGGAACTGCTAGAAATGCACAATTCAAGGTCTAAGATAAGTGAACAGATGTTGTTGTTGTTGTTGCTGTTGTCAGGCATCATTAATGTCTTTACAGTATTTCTCACAGCATTACTTGCCTTGAAAGGCAAACTTCAATTTCTTTTTCACATCATTTTAGAAAGTTTTCTTTGGGCTAGCCTGGTCCACCACTGTGCAAAGGGAGCTGCTAATTAAACAGTAAAGAACTGTATCTTTTCTTTGTAGATCAAGGGTTTCTTCTCACCTTTCTTCACAATACTGGCTTTATGAGGAAATGCCAAAGTCAGTACCAAGTGTCTGGGTCGCTGCCTCAAGCATACATTTGGAACATGCTGGCCTTGTGCATCATGTTCCCCTTCTGGGACAATTTATATGAATTAAGAGAGCAGACTAAAATCAGAGTGCTGCTTTTCATAGGAAAACTCCTTTGCCACTGTTGTTTGCTGGTGAGTTTCCTGCAAGCCTTCTTTCGCTGAAGTGGCTCCTTAAGTCACCTTTGATTCTGCAGTTTCAATGGAGGACTTGAAGTGTTCTGATTATAAGAGTGATGTGTATGCAGTGACTAACTATTATTATCAAGGGATTAGCACCAAAAATAGAGTTCTACACAAAGACAATTATTAGAGATCTTCCACTTCAGTACAGAAGGAAAAATTAGGTAAGCATTTATGGTAAGGATGCAGATCTGGTTGCAATTTTTACAACCTTTGACTGAGTCTATTTGAATCTACTTTTACTGTTGCATTTGTATCTGAATATCTTAGGCAAATTTCTGATGGAAATCAGAATCAGGATTTAGGTAGATTTAGAATCAGGATTTAGATAGAATCAGTGAATTAGGAATATTCAGGAAAGGAAAAGCTATTCCTGAATATCAAATTCAAAAGACACATTTAGAGACAATAAAAATGAATTTCTTTTTAACCTTCTCCTTTTATTTTGGACATAAACCAACCTGTACATTTCAATATTTAGTAAGGATTTAATGGGCAGGCCATCTACTTCCTTCCAAAATCTCTGGGGCTGTTTCGTATTGTTTGTATTTACTGACAGGACAAGGAGACTGAATCCTGGTGGTATGGCAGTGTTCGTCAGTCCCCCTGGTTCTACTTAGATCAACCAAATAATTTTTTTAGTCATTGGAGTTAGTGGAAAGTGTTTCTGGGAGTGTTTGTCAGTCCCCCTGGTTCTACTTAGATCAACCAAATAATTTTTTTAGTCATTGGAGTTAGTGGAAAGTGTTTCTGGGAGTGTTTGTCAGTCCCCCTGGTTCTACTTAGATCAACCAAATAATTTTTTTAGTCATTGGAGTTAGTGGAAAGTGTTTCTGGAGTTTCATCAGTAAGCCTTTGAGTTTAGCCAGTGGGGTGTTCCATCTGAATGTTTCAAAGCACTAAAAATTACTAGGACAGTGTTCTTCTGACTATCTACCTGAAATATATATAGAGAGAGAAATGTATCTCAGGTGATCAGTACTTCCAATCTAAAATGATAACTATCTAGAGTAACTTGGCTTTGCCTAGGTCCTGGTCTTGTATTCCACAGTATGCATGTTTTACCAACCCTATATTTAAGAGTCATGTGTATTTTGAATGTTACCACAAATACGTTAAGCTGCTTTGAGTTATATTCTTTAAATCCAGCCATCGAGAATCATGAAATCACTCATGTTGTGGTGGACCTCTGGAGGCCACCTCATCCAAACCCCCCTTAAAGCAGGTCCAGTTAGACTAAACTGCTTGAGACCTCGTGTGGTTGAGTTTTGAGTATTTCCAAGGACAGACAATTCATAGCCACTCTGGGCTGACCACCACCATGGTAAAAAAAGTTTCCACTCCACCTAATTAAGGGTTACACCATTTATTCTTGTCTTTCCACTAAGCATCTCTGAAAAAAAGCCTGGCTTAGTCTCCCCTATATCCTCACATTAGACAGTCATAGACAACCACCCAATCTCAGAAAAACAGAATTGTTTCTGTTGGAAAACACTTCATGAAACCATGGAATTCAACCCCCTTGCTCACACAGGGTCAGCTAGAACTTTTTGCTCAGGATCATGCCTAGTTGCTCATTGAATGTCTTCACCTTTCTGGGCAATGTGTTTGACCAGCCTCACAGTAGAACAGTGTTTTTTGTGTTCAGGAATTTCACAGTTTTTGCCTCTTGTCTCTGAGCACCACTGAAAAGAGCCTGGCACTGTACTCTTCATTCCAACCCATCAGGTATTTAAACATATGGGTAAGACACCCACAAGGCTCTCTTTTTCAGGCTGAGCAGCCTCAGCTCTTCCAAGCTTTCTTCATATGGAAGATGCTCCAGTCCCCTAATCATCTTTGTGGTCCTTCACTGGACTTGGTCCAGTAAGTCCTTCTCTTTCTTGTATTGGGGAACCCATACCTGGACACAATGCTCCATGGGTGGCTTTACCAGTGCTGAGTAGAGACAAAAGACCACGTGCCTCCACATGCTTTCAATTCCCTTCCTAATATAGCCTAGGAGGCTGCTGGCTGCCTTTGCCATCTACTTGGGTCACTGTCTCACAGACAGCTTGTTGTTCACCAAGACCCTCGAGCCCTTCTCTGCAGGGTTGTTCTTTAGTCAGTCAGGCCACAGCATGTAACAGTGCCACATGTTATTCCTCCTCAGGTGCAGACCTCTGCATTCATCCTTGTTGATCTTTAAGAGATTTCTCTCAGACATCCTTTTTCTGTTTGTCCAAGACCCTCTGAATCTTATCTTATCTCTGATTTTACAATCATCTTATAGATCAGCTAGTCCTCCTAGTTGTGTACTGTGTACTTGCTGAAGTGTACTCAAGGTCACTGGTGAAGATGTTTAACAGTGCTGGCCCCAGCACTGACCCCTTGGTTGCACCACTAATGACTTTCCTCTAAACCAATGACCACAACATTCCGGGCCTGGCAGGTAGGCTGTTTTACTCCACCTCACTGTATGCTTATTTAACTTGTATTTTGCCAGCAGTTCTATGAGGCTGTTAGGGGAGCCAGTGTCACAGTTCGTACTAAAGTTGAAGTAAGCAACTTCCACTGTTCTCCCATCATCCACCAAAACAGTTACGTCATCCACACTGTGGAAAGTTATCAGGTGGGTTAAGCATGGCTTCCTCCTCGTAAATCCATGTTGACTATTCCTGACTACCATATTGTGCTTCACCTGTTTGGAAAAATGGCTTCCAGGATTAGTTGTTCCTTTATCTTCCCAGAGATAGTGGTGAAGCTGGCCTGCCTATAGAACCCTGGATCTTTCATGTCACCATTCTGGAAGATAGGAGTAACAATTTTTTTTCCTCCAGTCTTCAGGAATCTTTCCCAGTTGCCATGACATTTCAAAAATAATAAAGGGTGGACTTGGCAGTGGCATCATGCAGCTTCCTCAGCACTTGTGGGTCCAATCTCTTATGCTCCATGAGCTTATGTATGTACAGTTTGTTTAAGCTCTCTTTAATCTGTTTTACCTTCCACTTAGGTTCAGGCATGTTCCAACCTTTCTCTCTGTTTTCTGGGGCTTGGGATTTCTCAAGGACAGTTTTACTAGGAAACATGGAGGCAAAGAAGGTATTGAGTATCTCAGACTTTTCTATATGCTTTGTTGTCAGCACCCCTACCCCAAATCAGGAAGAGTCTACATTTTCCCCAGTTGTCTTTTTGTTCCTTTTGCTATTTTCTACAACTACACATAGAATCCTCTCTTGTTCCCCTTCATGTGCAGAAATGTTGCTAGATTCAAATCCTGGCTTTCCTGGTGCTATCACAGCAAATCTATACTCCTCCTGCCCCACCTGTCCCAGCTTTCACTCCTATACGTTTCCTTTCGAGTTCAGTTAGGAGCAACATACACATGCCAGTCTCCAGCTGCCTTTCATTTCCTACTTGTTGTGATGGAGCTTTTTGATCTTGTAGGAGGTGATCCCTGAGTAT
>VZRQ01008388.1:76151-90965 GCA_013397975.1 Machaerirhynchus nigripectus | reverse complement strand
CCGGCGCCCCGGCCCGCCGTCACTTCCAGGAATACCCTGGCCGGGCCCCCTTCAGTGCGCACTTCCCCGAGTGCTTCTCGTAAACAACCACGGCGGCGGGAAGCGCCATCAGATACCTCCAGGAGGAAACCACCTGCGCTGTCTGCTTGGACTTCTTCCAGGATCCTGTCATGATCCTGAGCTGCGGGCACAGTTTCTGCCGGCGCTGTCTGTCGCGGTGCGCGGCGGGCACGGTGCCGGGTGCCGTTCCCGCACCGGCAGCTGGCCAACGTGGTGGCGGCCGTGCAGGAGCCGGCCCCGCCGCCGGCGCAGCTGTGCCACACGCACCAGCGACCCCTCACTCTCTTCTGTCACCGCGATGGAGTCCTCGTCTGCACCGCCTGCGCCGAGCATCGCGCCGACCCCGCCGTGCCCCTCGAAGAGGCCGCTCGCTGCTACAGGGTGAGCGGATCCCCGTCTCATCTCAGACACTCCCCTCCGCCCCAGAGACGCTAATTTCCCTTAAAACTCAGCCCCCAAAATATGTATTTTGAGCTGAGGCAAAGCTTTCCCCCCTCTTTCCAGGGGAAAAAAAGCAAGCCAAGCATCTTGAAGCCGAAACTCAGCTGAAATACTGCAATTTGGTGAGGGTTAAGTATGAAACAGTATAGCGGGTGGTAGTTTTGGGACCAAAACTAAATAGTGGAGATTTCAAACGCCTGCTCTCACCCAGCGCCTGCGCTGTGAAGGGTTCCAATTCCGCTTCCGGGCGCGTAAGGGAAATGGGGGTCCCCAGAGGGGGTTTGGATCTGGCTGAGGTTGCAAGGAGTGGGGGAAAGCGATTGGAAACTGAAGGGTGGTGGCAACTTTTTAAGGTCTGGTGGCAACTTTTTTACAGGGAACCCTCGGGAGATGAGATATCCCAGCTTGTCTGGGAGACCTGCAGTGCCCACTTACCTGCTGTGTGTTTACATATGTGTACGGATAAGGTGAGGGTGTGCATACAGCATAACTATAAAGTTAATTGTAACATGGGTATGCATGTACATATCTGCTTCAGTGCAGCTGCAGAGGAGGATGAGCTTGGGGCCACCTGTGCTGGCTATATCGCTGGTGCTTTAGGGGTCCCAGCCCCCTCCCCTGCTTTTCTCCCCTTCTTAAGGAGTATTAACCCCTTTTTCCCTGCAGAAGCAGTTTGAAGCTTCCCTAAAATCCTTTCAAGAGGCGGATGAGTGACATGCTGGGCTGACTGAGACAGCAAAGGAGACAAGACAGGAGATGCTGGTGGGTTCTACTGCCATCTGGGTGCACCGTGGGGCCAAACTGCTTAATTCCCCAGCCAGCATCCTCCTCCTTGTCCTTCATCCCTCAGACTCGAGTTAATGCTGAGAAGCAGAAGCTGCGGGTGATGCTGAAAGGGCTCTGCCAGGTGCTGAGTGACCAAGAATCACAGTTCCTTTCTCGGCTCCATCGCCTGTGCTGGAGGTTGGAGGAACAGCAGTGTGGTGAAGCTGCCAAGATGACGTGGATCTGGCAGTGCTGTGCTGAGCTCCAGACTGAGTGCCAGCAACCGGATGGTGACCTGCTACGGGTGAGCCAAAGCTTTAGCCCAAAATCCCTGTTTCCCCCCTTTTGGCTTTTATTCACAGGAAAGCAACCCTAAGCATCTTTCTCTCCCTTCCTCTCCAGGATGCCCAAACCACCTTGAGCAGGTATTGGAGCCAAAAACCATCACCAGGAATACCAGTTTGACGCGAAATCCTCGATTTTTTGGGATCTTCTTCTCACTCTGCATTCGTTTTCCTCTGGGATTTTTGCTTTGGAGCTGGAGGCGGTTGATGGTTAATCCAAAACTTGGTGATGATGGGGGAATCTTCCATCATATCTTGCAGGAGTGGGAGCCTTGCCAAAGGAAGTAAAGTCCCTGTGGTTTTCTAGACATGGGGAGGGGAAATTTGGGAATTTCTTTGCATTAAACACCCCAATTTGCTCCCCCTTGAGGTGCACAGAGAGGAAGGTGCAACCGTCACTGCTGTTGACATCAGAGCTGGGAACAGAGCTTGAGGATTTTACCCAAAAAACCAACATGCTGGCAGAGGCAGTGACATAATTTAATGGTGCTTGGAGGGTAAAAATTGGCAAAAAAAAGGAATTTATTAAGCAGAAATGGGAAACTGGGATGGTTCTGGGAGGGCACAGAATCCCAGGGCTGGCAAATTTGTCTGGAAAGTGAAAGCATCACAAATGCATATTTAATTTAAAGAAAATCAGGGATTTATTCCTGATTAGTCTGAAGGGATAGAAAACTGAAGGTGAGAGGTGCAGAAGGCTGTTGGTGGTTACACAGCACCCAAATTAGGACACTAATTATGTGTGGAGGGAGGTGATGCCCCAGATGAAGGGGGTTGTGTCTCCCACCTCACGTGGTCTTGCCTTCTCCATGCAACAGGGATTGGGTGGATATGGGGCAGGTGCAGGGCCAGATCCAGAGGTAAAAATCTCTGGGGTCATCTTCTATTTCCAGACATCTTGGAGTGCTCTCTGGAGGAAGACTCAGATGAATACTGGAGAGGTGAGTCCAGCTTCAGGGTCTTACCGAACCCACGTTTGGGTTCAGTGCGTGGGGCTGGTGTTCAGATTCAGCATCCAGAGCTGGGGTTCAGCTGCAACAACTGGAGCTGATGCTCTGGTGCAGTTTTTGGAGCTGATACTCCAATGCATAGAGCCCCATGAGCATCCCTCTCCCTGCCAGCAACCGTGACTCTGGATCCAGCCACAGCTCACCCCCAAATCCTGGTGTTAGCAGATGGTCGGACCGCAGGCCGCCGGGAATCACCCCCAGCTCCTCTGCCCTCAGGAATGGAGCATTTTCAGTCTCTCCACTGTGTTTTGGGTCAGCAGGGCTTTGTAGGGGGCCAGCATTGCTGGACTGTGGATGTTCGTCCCGGCCCTGACTGGGCGCTGGGGGTGGCTCAGGAATTTGTGTCCCGTAAGGGCTGCTTCAGTCTCAGCCCTGAACATGGGGTTTGAGCTGTGGGGCAGTGGTTGGGGCAGCTGCAGGCTCTCACTTGGCCCAGCCCCACGTCTCTGGCCCACAACCACACACTCAGACACATTGAGTTGGCTCTGGATTATGCTGGGTGGCTTATGCTCTGGATTATGGGCGGGTGGCTTTCTGTGATGCCGATAGCCAGACTGAAATCTTTGCCTTTCCCCCAGCCACTTTTGCAGGTGAACGACTCCGGCCACTGCTCTGGCTGGGCGAGGGGCCAGCTCTGCTCACACTCTGTCCCTGAGGCCCCCAAAAATCCACTGTGAACCTCCCAAGTGCAGACACTTACACCACCCCAAAAAACACTCCACTCAACCACAAACAGCCCCACTCCCCCCCAGTCCCATTTCATTTTCCTTAAAACACCTAATTTAACGGTATTAATACAATTTCACCCTTTCGCTCCTTAGTGGGAGAACAGAGATATTTTTAGTTCCTCAGCTGTTTGTCAGTGGAAGCATGGACCAGAGAAACAGGGAGAACCTCCCTAAAAGATTTTTAAAACTCACCTAGAGGAAGAAAACGGGCTTTGCTGCTGCTGCTGGATGCCTCATAATAAGGTTTTGCAAGTGGAAACTTTTCTGCTTAGGATTTGTAGAGAATTTAGGGGAAGTGGGCTAAAACCATGTTTCATGTCTCCCAGGATCAGTCAGGCAGGAGCCTTTTCAGAGTTTTGTATTCACTGTCAGGATGTAAGCAGGGAGAGAGGCCACAGACAGGATTTTATCCCACAGTTCATGGCCTACAAGTGAATAGAATGGGAAAAAACCTCAATGGACCAGTATCTTGAAGCAGCAGAAAGTTGTTATTAGGGTTCAACCACGTAATAAAGTGCTGTTATCAGCAACAACAGGCAGGACTGGGCAAGTCTCTGCCTCTTGCAGCCCCAGTCACTCCACCTTTGCTGCCAGGCTTGCTTCCCCATCCACATGCACTCTTCACATTGGTCTGAGGAAGAGGAGAAACTACCAGGAAGGGCAGCAACTTTTATCTTCAGGGCCCTAATTTTAACCAAGGGCCCTGACAAAACACAGGTCACAGCTAAACCCGAATTACAGCTCTGCTCAGTTGTATAATTAGTTGTTTTCCTCTTTGGCTCATGGTGAGGTTGGTCTTTCCTTGAAAGACAAGGTCCAGCAATGTGTAAATCAAAACAGTTCTTTGCAGCACCCTACTCTAAGAGATGAGCTTCCAACACTCCCTCCACTTTTCATCTGAAAATCTTAATGGATATTTAATTTGAAAGTCCATACAAAAAATAAAAAAATGTGCCCGTTTGTCTAACTCAGCAGCCCTACAGCTGGCTCTCCAGCACTGGGGTGGGGGGAAAATCAGCCTCTCTTTGCTCAAGGGCAACTCAACAGCATCCTATCAGCAGCTGGGAAGGCAGATGGTTGGGCGTGGAGGGTGCACAGCCCTCACTCCTTGAGCAGAGGCCTGTGGACCCCAAAACCCTCCCGAGTGATACATGCCTCATACCAGCCCATGAAAGAGGCTGTGGGGAGTAGCTGAAGAGGCTTTTTCCCACAGGAGTCGAAGTTTTTTCCACAAAGCTGAAGCCCAGGATGTATTTCATGGGGGTTTGGGGCTTGAGGATGAGTGTTCCCAGAGGAAATTAAGCCATCGCCTCCTGCTTCTCCCCATGCTCCTCTCCCACTAATACCTCAGGATCAGACTGAGTGGGAATTGTGCATCCAAGGGAAGTGCAGCAGGCATGGAGGGGCAAACCTGAATGAAGACTCCGTGATGGTGAGGGTGTTGAATCTCCCCTGCTCCTCATTGAGAAAGTCAAAAAGTGGATTTTGGGGGTAGGTTTACAATTATTCAGGGTCATAATTTGCTGGTGGGTGCTTATAAAAATGGAGTTCAAAAGGCACTTTTTAAAATCAGCAGCTTGTTACATCCAGAGGACAAAATCCAGTTCCAGTGCAAACCAGGGTGGTGTTGAGTGTTTTTAATCCTCTGGTTTTGGGGAGGTTTGCTCCATTTTGGGTCTTCTCCCCAAGGGAGCAGATAGCGCAGTGGAAAATGGGGATTTTCCATCTCAAAACAGTGCCCACAGTGAAGAAATCCCCAAATTAGGGAGGAACTTGTTAAAGAAATGGTGGCCTCTGCACTGCTGCCTGGATGAGAAAGTGCTGATAAACCCCCAAACCCTTTGTTTTGAAACACCTTTTAAGTGAAAATAAGATTTGTTATTTTCAGCACTGGCAGAGGACGTGGGGAGGAAACAGCTCAAAAGATATCCCTAAACCCTCACAGAATTAACCCAAATCCTGCTTGTCAGGGGGGGCATAAGTTTTTCAGGTGTCATCAGTTTGCCCAATTCCCCCCTTCACAGGCCTTTTCCCTTCTTCTTACCCAGTTTACTGGGATAAAATTTCGTAATTTCATTTAATTTTTTTCCATTTTATAACTTCCCCTGCTCTGAGAAGAGGCTTTTTCTCCCCAAAATGAAGCCAAGAAGGACATTTCTCCCTCCAAGCCCCTTCGTTGCCCAAAATCCCCTCCAAAAAGCCCAATCTGAGGGTTTATTTAAGCTAAAAGGGGCCTTTTAAGGCAGCTGAATATAGAGGATAAAACCCTGTAGTGCATTACAGGGCCTCAGCAGCATGAATAGGGCTGATACCTGGGTTGAGCAAAAGAGATCTGAATTTTGGGTGATTTTTAGTTGTTGCCTTGTATTCTGTAAAATAGTCACTCTGCATGGACCCGTGCTTTAGACCTGAATTTCCCACATGGAGGAATTTCCCCCTGGAGCTGCACTGAGCTAGCTGTGCTTTGCTGCTCACCCAAATCCTCCATGTGAAAACTCACCAAACTCCAAAAGATGAGGAAAAAGCGTGAAATTGTGATAGATTGAACTTTGTCTTTAAATAAACTGGTTGAGCTTAGTCATTTGTGGTGTCACTCAAAACCTGGGACTGGTGTCTTGAACAAAGTGGTTTTGAGCCGCACTGCAGTGCTGACCCAGGTGGGACCCTCTCGGGTATGGGGACAGCCAGAGAAATTTAGGGAGAAATCGATCTGTGAGAACAAAGACATCTAGGATGTGGGGTTGAGGACTTACGGGAACAGGGACCTCTGGGGCTGGTTGGGGACCCAGGGAGGTCAGGGACCTCTGAGGCATGCAGATGACATGCAGTGTTGCAGGTCAGGGGTGGGTGACATGCCTGTGTTGAGGTGGGCCTGTCCCCAGCCCTCTGCTTCCCCTGCACCCATTTGCTGGGTCAGGGCCAGGGTTCACCACCCTCGTGTCTCTGTCCTCAACAGACAGCCCAGGGGAAGAACGAACTTCTTTATACTGGCACCTACACGTGACCAGCACTGATTGATGTGACTGGCCATAAAATCATGGTGCCAAGAAGCAGGAGGACACTGACAGTTTAAAGCAGGTCCAAGCCCACTGTAAAGACCAGATTCATGCTGTAAATGCAGTGTCCTGGGAGAAGAGGTCAGGAAGGAGCACTCTGGCTCCCAAGCCACCAGGAGGTGCTCCAGCTCACTCCTCACCCAGAGTGGAAATCCTTGACCCCATGGGGGCCACAGCACCATGCCTTATTCTGCTCCCACATTTCCTCTCCAACTCCTGTTGTGGCCCCCCACCTCAGTAGCTATCTGCCCACAGGTTTTCAGCCAGCTTCACATCCACCAATGCAACCCTCTTAGGGATCTAGAGAAGCCAGGATGATCCTGCCAGGGCCCCAGTGGAGGCCAGGGAGCCTGCCCCCATGTCCCCATGCTTACAGATGCTGCAGTAGCCTTCACACAGGACAGAGCTAGTGGATGAGTGCTGCGTGTCCTCCCTTCTGGAGGTGCCGCATAGCCAGCACTACATGGAGAGGGGATGTCATCCCATGCAGAGCCCCTGGCTCCTCACGGCTCATCCATGGAAAGGAGAACTGTAAAGTGTGGAGGGAAAGAGGTTTTGATGACTAACATTTTGTCTGATGAAAATTCAGTAAATGTTTTTTTGTTCAGTAACATGTTCAGTAAAATGTTCCGTAAACATTTAACATGAAATTTTCAGAGGAGTTCTGGAGGCAATGAGTTTAAATGAAATTGGGGAAAAATAACATTGCTGCAAAGCTAGCTACATCTGATACAGGAGGAGCCAGACAGAGAAAGAACCAGAACGATGCTGGAAATGCTGCTGCCTGCCAGTGTCCTAGCAGTGACAAAGTAAAGTTCTGGAATAAATACCCACTGTCTTCCAAAACCAGGTCTGGACCTGCCAGAGTGTCTTGGACCCAGCCCCAGAACCTGGCACCAGGCATCCAGCTGTGGGCTCTCAGGCACCTCAAAACCCAAGCTATCCTTACCCCTCAACATCCTGACCCCCTACAGCAGGGGTGAGATGCCCCCAACCTTCTCCAGCACCTTCAGCCCCCAGCACCCCTCATCCTGCCACTCTTCACCGTGGCCCCCCAGCATGCTGTCCTGATGATGTTGGGGTAGATGATGCCCACAGTGGTGACTGCCTGGCTCAAAGCCCAGGGACCCCTGACCCACACCACATGGAAAAAGATGCCCTGTGGGGCACCTTTTGGTTCCTGAGGGCCCCTCACCCATCCACCATCACCTGGTACTCACCAGGCTGTGGGTGGTCACCAGCATGTGAGGAGCTGTGAGGAGAGAGGTATGGTCCCGGTCCCCTGTCGGTGACCACAGCTGAGCCTGCTGAGTGCTGAGCACCATGGGCTTGGTGGGACAGTCAGGGTCCTGTGCATCCGAACACTCACCCGTGGCCTGCATCCCTGCATGTCCCCTGATGCCCTGCTGTTTCTCAGACTCTTAAACCAGACCCAAAGGTCTCTGTCGTACAAGTTGTCTCCAAATCCTTATGGTTGTCCCCAACCTTCTAAGATCCCCAATGCCCCTGACATCCCTGTCCCCATACATCTATCTCCCTTAATGTCCCCATCTCTTGCAGTCCCTATCCCCTTGGAGGGTCCTACCTGTAAGCAGCACCCCAGGGTAAGGTTGGGGCCTCCCCACAGGGCTGGGGAATGTGAAGCACGTGAGGATGATGTCACTGGACACCCCGAGGGCCTCAAATTTGGGAGAGACAGATGGTGTACGAACTGCACCTGCTGCATGGTCACTGTCACTTATGGGACACCAGGGACCTAGAGGACACCACTTTCACCTAATGGACACCAGGGACAGTGGATGGCACGGATGGTGAGGACAGGAGTGACAGTGGTGTCAGTGCTGCACCTTCCACAGGGAGCTGAGCATCCCCTGCAAGGGTCCCAGAGGTTTGCTACATTCCCAGGGCCTGATGATGATGATGTTGAACCCTGCCCTGAGCCCAGTGGGGGAGAGGGAGCAGTGCTGCTCAGGCTCACCTCCAGTTCCCCAGAGTTGCATGGTGCTGCTGCAGCCTCGCCAAAGAGCAGTTCTGCTCAGAGGCACCAGCAGCATGGGTGGGGGGCAACCCAGGGACTACACTTTTTGCACCTCCACAGCCCATCGGTTGGGGCCAACCCCAGCCCCTCCACCTGGCTTGGGGACAATCCCCACATGACCCAGTCTGGGGGCTCACCCCAAGCTCTCCTGGTCCTGTCTCCACCAAGACTCTGCCCTTCGCTGTGGCACCTGTTCAGCTTTAGGGTGGCAGCTCTGAAGTAGGGGGTTACTTTTGAAATCAATCTTGCTTAGAATATCCCAAACACGCAGGTTACAATTTTTTTATTAACTTTGGGCAGCTGTCCTGGTCTCTTCTTCATGCAGGGCTCCAAGCACAGTCCCACCCAGCTGCCTGGCTGCTGGTTCCATCCGGGGGGGGACTGGATTTGCAGCAAATGCCACAGTGCCTGGGATCAGTGGTTGAGGTCTGAGGCTGGCTGGTGCTCTAGTAAGGTGGTGGGAGTGAAGGACAGAGGTAAGCCCCCTTCTGAAGCCCAGGGGCATCTGCACGGCCAGAGACCCTCAGGGACAGGGTACTGGAGCCTGTGCTCCAACATACGGGCTGTTGTCCCACACTGGCCAGGGCCATCTCCACACTGCACTCCATCCTGAACATGCCCAAGGACCAGTTGTCCCATCCGCCAGTCACCCTGCTCCATCCCGCTTCCACCCCTCCTCAGCCTGCCCCAGACGCTCCATGCACCTGCACAGGCGTGCACACAGAGCCCTGCTCACCCACCACCAGCAAACAGCTGGTGTTCTCTCCCCCCACCACTGGTGTCCTGATAGGCCATACCCAGCTCATCCTGTGCTCTCTGTGCCACCTCAGGCCTGTGCTCCTGGCCCCGATCCACGTGGTCATCTGTGCCCAGCAGCTCAGTCATGCCAAGCTGGGAAGGAGAGAGTGGCTGGCTGCAATGTAGGGCCCAATTCAGCACCCCCAAGCAACCCTCCCCACCCATCTCTCCTCGAGGAAACAGGGAGGATTCCCTCCAGATGCTCAGCATCTCTCTCCCAGTTTTGTTCCTCTCTTATGTTCCTCCCTTCACCACCCCTACCTTTTTGGAGAGCCGTAGGACATCCTTGGTTGGTGCACTGGACATGTCCTGACGCCTGCAGCTCTGCGACTTGAGGAACTTGCTATTGACCAGCTTCCTGAGGGATGGGGCATGGGGATGCTCAGCATCCAGCACTGCGGTACCCTGGGCTTCATCCCACTGTGCCAGGGAAGGGGGTGGAGGATGCTCCCCAGAGGCATGTCCCTGCTGACTGCGCTACAACTGCTGCAGAAACCCCATGCCTCTCCCACTGTGCTGAATCCCCACCAAGCCTGAGGTCAGGCTGAGACCAGATACAACTGACGACATGTGGCTTCGCTGCCACTGAGACCAAGGCTTGATGGAGCAGTGCAGTAGGGGCTTTAAAAGCCCAGAGACCTGGTGCAAGTACAGCTGGCCTTCTGTGGTCCCCTCTGCTCCCCTGCCCTGCCCAGGCCACCTGGCCCCCTCTGTCCCCACTCGGAAGAGATCTCCCTTTCCAAGGCAGGACCATCCGGCACCCCAGAGGCCAGTGATGGGTCCCCATGTCCCCTACCTGTGACCGTGCTGCTGTGCTTGCTCCTCTGTGGTGATGGTAGAGAGGCGTGCAGCATGGCTGCTGGGCAGCACTGGGAAGAGCGGCAGCGTGTCAATGTGCCTGGGGAGCGCAGGAGCCATGGGTGGGTGACAGGGGACAAACAAGCCACCCCAGCTTGGGGAAGAGCACCAAAACCCATAGGCTTGTACCCCACAGCATCCCACTGCCTGCTGCCCCCAAGGAGGTGTTCCTGGAGGGAGTTCCCACTCTGCATCTGACAGACATGGCTTCAGAGGGGGCTCAGCAGAGTCAGGCCCTCCCAGGCAGACACTCTAACCCCATGCCTGAGACAGCAGGTCATCACCAGCACCCATCTCCCCGCCCCAACCCAAGCAGTTCCCCAATATACTGGTGCCAGGTGCTACTCACGGGCCAGGCACCTGCATGTTGAGGTGCCGGTCACAGGACAGGCAGTTGTAAGGGACCAGCAGCTGCCTAAGAGAGAAAGGGCTGGGTGAGCTGCTGACAGCCAGCAGCTCAGGGGCAGCAACAGGTGCCAAGCAGGTCACTGCAGGGAGTCTCCATGTTTGCACGGGGAACTGTGGGGTGTTGAGCCTCATTTCCCCCCCACCCCAGGGGACAAGGAGACAAGCTTGCCTTGGCCTTGCTGAATTGTTACCATGGCCCATGGCTGCCCAGAGCAGACAGGGACATGAGGGGAAGCAGCCGGGCACCCACACTGCCATCCAAATCAGCCCTTGCCCCAGTGTCATTGCCTTGTCAGTGCTCACAACTCTCCTGCGCCTTGCCAAAGAAGGCAGGTCATGACTGAGGCCTGTGGCACCAGTTGCCCAGGGGAACAACCCTCTGTCCTCCATCCTTGAACCTCTGCACCCACGCCCCAGTTTTGGTTTGGACAGCTCTGTTCTGCAAATGCCCATTCTTGTGCCTCCTTTGATGTGGGGAGCCTGATACTGATCAGTGAAGAAGGTGTAGCTGCTTTGTCGCATCCCTGCAGTTTGTTGGCTACACTGGTCTGATGCCAGAGTACCATACAGGAGGGAACAAGGCCAGTGCTGTTGCCAAAGCCAACACCATCCCACTGCACTCACCGCTTAATTCCAGCAGCGTTGTCAAGCTCTACCGACAACTCGTCCTTGAGATCCTTGATGATCTTCGCCCAGGTATCCTCCAGCTGCTTCTGGAAAGGTCCCAGCTCCAGGCGATCCAGCTATGGACAGATGCACACCCTCAACCAGCTGCTCCAGGACGGAACATGGCAGTCCGCAGGGAAAAGCCAGAGGAGGGGGAAACCTCAGAGGGATGCTGCCTCAGGCTGCAAAGCCCCCAAGGAGCTTTGTGACGTCAGAATAAGCACCCCTCACCTTGGAGTCCAGGGCATCACTGAACCGCTGCTGGGCCTCCTGCCAGCGCTGCTCCTGGCCTGACACCCGTCTCAGCAACTCCCGTAACCTCTCCTCCAGACGCTCCATGCTTGCATCAAAATGGGCGCAACTGACTTTGCTGCCCAGGGCAGCTTTGTCCACTTTCTAGCAGGGAGGAAAGGCAGGACAGTGGTGGGGACAGGGCAGAGGTACAAGAGGCAGGGCCAGCATGTATTGTAGACAGAGGTAGAAACATTCCTGCCAAGCCATTGTGCCCTTTTCAGGGCTTTGTGGCCTGCTTACCCCATCACCCCCATGGGGTCAAAGGGACTTAAAGAGGGAGACAGAGGGACCTGGCAAGGGGTCTGCAGCCAGTCTGGAACTACTCACACCCAGGCCAGTTTTGACACTGAGCACCCGAAGGACAAAGGACATTTGTCACCCTGCCCAAGATCCCCAAAATTCCTTGGGCTGAAGGTGGGACTCCTCAAGACTATACCAGCAGCAGCAGGTCCTCCTTGTCTGCTTTCTTCTCGAGACCCTCCAGGGACCGGAACAAAGCCTTCCAATAGAGAAAGCATCTCATGACACCACAGCAGGGTCAGAGCTGTGTTCTGGCCAGCCAATGCTCCCTGCTCTTTGGGAAAGGCCCTTGCAATCAACAGAGGGCTGTGAGCAGGTGGGCAGGGGATCAGACCTCTGGCAGTCTCCAGCCTCGGTGTGCCTGGGGGATACTCTGACCCTTTGGGGGTTCAGCCACCAACCTCGATATCTTTCTGATGCTGGCGATGGTCATCCCGGAGGCCCCCCGTGATGTAGCTGAGCTGCTCGCAGTCCCCTTCCACCCGCACGACAGTGGCTTGGATGCTCTTCAGCAGCTCCTCATCCTGCACCAGGGAGGAAGACGACAAGATGGTATCATGCAAGGGGTGTCTGGCTGTCCCTCAGGGACAGGCCTGGGTTACTCTGCCATCAGCCATGAGCCCTCAGTGCCAGCAGGACATTTGTATCAAGGCTTTAACTTCCTGCCATCCTACCAACCTGTCCAAACCACACTGGGGAGTAGCAAGGGGCTGCTCTACATTGCAGTGAGCACAACCAGACAAGAGGTCCTCACAGCCTCCCAAGCCCCACCATGTTGCCAGCTGCCCACCTGGGTCTTCTGTGGCAGTGACCTCTGCACCTGCTGTGGCACTAGGGAGTCCACCTGCTCCTGGAGCTTCTCACAGCGGCGTAGGAGCTTCCTCACAAGCTTGGAGTCTGAGCTGCGGTCGGGGCAGACTGCCTGTGACTCTCCCTGCTCCTGCCCCACACTCCCCATCATTGCCCTCAGCTCATTCAGCTGCAGAAAGGGGAGAAGGAATTGATTTTGAGATAGGATGGATGCAGCCAGCAGACCCAGGGGCCAGATGGCCCTGATCAGGCAGGGAATGTGGCCAGGAACACCACAAGGAGCCTTTCAGGACAACAGTTGGGAGTGCCCCCCACCAAACCTCACCCGCTCCTGAAGCTGGTCAGCTGTGACCAGCTGCTTCAGTGTGACCTTCATAATCTTCTGCTCCTCTCTCAGCTCCTTCTGCTCCTGCTTAATCTCCTGCAGTGCAGACCTGGCCAACAACATGAGGGCAATGGCAGGCTGAGCGTCCACAAAGCCACGTGGGAGGTGAGTTTTGCTCCTCAAACCTGATGCTCCTGGACTGCCACCCCCCACACCTCCCGGCTCCCCTGCAGCCCTGTGGAATACAACATCTTCTCCCCATCCTCTTACTCCAGCTGTAGGGGTATCTGGTTGGTGCCATCCACTTCGCACTTGGCTACAGTCACACCCAGCTTTCCAAGGGCGTCCTCCAGCTGTCTTATCTGGGAAGGATGGCGGTGGCACAGTCAGGGCATGGACCCCATGCTCTTCTTTGCCTGCCTCCTCCCTGCCAACTCCCCCTGGAATCCTTGCAGCCCCCTTAGGGAGTACTATGGGCTGACCTTCTCCTTCTCGCCCTGCAGGTCTCTGGCCAGACTCTGCAGGGAAGACATCTGGCTCTGAAGCTCAGACAGGTTTCTGATGATGCTCTCCATAGCTGGATGGCCTGCTTGGGATCCAGGCTGTGTCCCAGGGCTCTGCCCCAGCTTGTCCATATCTGAAGTGTGGGGCTTGGCAGGGGCAGACTGGTCGCGGGGAACCAGTGGCTGGCCAGCAGCATCCTGGAGTGGGACAAGAAAAGGGACAGCAGTCAGGACCCAGGAGCATCCAAAACTGAGCTTGGGCCCAAGCCAGAGAGACCCTGAGCAGGCTGTGGCTGCCAAGCACTTTAGATCTTTACCTTCTTTCCTTCCTAGCACCCATGTTCCCTTTTTTTGGGGCCATTTAGTTCAAAGTGCCTCAGATGTCCTTTGGCTGAGGCAGGTAGTGACATCAACTACCAGGCTGATTTGCAGGCAGAGGTGGGGGGCTCCTAGTGGGCAAGGCTGAGTTCCCATGCTTCCCTCATGGGACACCCTTCCCACTCTTCCCTCCCAGTGCCCTTCAAGCTGGGTGACACCCAGGGTCACAGGGCAGGGCTGGCAGGGCAATGTCTTGAGAGGCAGGGAGGGGGGCAGGGCCCAACTCCCTCCCAAAGACAGCAGCTCACTTGGCCAAGTGCTTCCTGGATCATCCGGATGCCTTCTCCCATGCGGGACTGTGTAGCCTTCATCTCATTGACTTCCTCACGGAGATCCCTGCAGAGATCTGTGGTCTAGGAGAGGGGAATGGGCGGGATGAATCTCAGGGGAGGGTTCCTGGGGACCTGCAGGACCTTTGCCTGCACCATGATCTGTGGGGTACAGTGCAGGGTCTGGCCCAGCCAGAGAGCTGGGCACTATGGGCAGTACTCTCCACTGATCTGGCACAGCCGGATGCAGCTGAACCCCTGGCACGCAGAGAGAAGGTCACTGGCTGCTGTCTCAGACCTGCAACATGCTGATGGTGGCAGCTCACCTGGCCAAGTGCCTCCTTGATCCTCTGGATTTCCTCTCCCATGTTGGACTGCATGGCCTCAGTCCCAGCCATCTCCTCGTGGGACTCCTGGGAGAGAGCTGTGGCCTAGGAGAGATGGGTGGCGGGGGCGAGCCCCAGGCGAGCAGCTCCCCAGAGACTCCCACCCCTGTCCTGGGGAGCTTATGGCACACCCTGGGTCAGCAGGAAAAGACCCAACATGGGAAGGACCCAAAGCACCCAGAGCAGTGTTTCAGCCCCAGATTTTCTCTCCAAATCTCCCTCCCTTTCCCACAGTGAAACTCAACATGCTGCTCGGAGCTTGGGCTTCAACCAAACCTTGGTATAAGGGCACAGACCCCAGAGGAGGGGGCGTCTTGGGGGGAGCACCCAGGGGGTGGGAAAAGCCTCTACCTTGGAGATGCCACTCTCTTTGGCTT
>VZRQ01008388.1:19576-76145 GCA_013397975.1 Machaerirhynchus nigripectus | reverse complement strand
ACCTTGGAGACGCCACTCTCTTTGGCTTCAGTCTTCTCCATCTGTCCCATGTCGGCAGCCACGGAGGTGACAAGAGGGCCGCTCCTGGTCCCCTGCAGCTTGTCCTTCCCGGGTAGCTGCCCCCCAGGCGGCTGCCCCCCCGGCTGCTGGGGTGGCTGCCCTGTGCCCCAAGCCCCAGCCTCAGTGCGGGTCCTGCCCCCCTCCTCCTGTGGGCCGGGCACAGCCCCCTGGGGGTTCACATCCTGCAGGCCCAGCAGGCTCAGGTGTCCCAGTATGACCTTCAGCAGTTTGCGGAGTGCCTCTAAGTTGACATTGACCTCGGGCGTCCCGATGGCCTCATCCAGCAGCTGTAACAGGCTGACTGAGGCCATGGCTGCTGCCCTGCCCGAAAACACAGCACCTGTCCTGGGGGATGGGAGCCTTCGTGCTGGGAGGAAAGCTGCAGATGGGAATGTGGGCAGCCAGCAGCCTCCTTCCTCCTCTTCCTCTGCCTTCCTGAGCCCCAGCTGCACATGCCTGTGTTTGTGGTGTCTCTTGTTGCCAGGTAACCCCTGGCCCTGGCAGCCGGTTGTCCCGGAGGTATGGAAGAGGCCGGACTGGAAGGGACTTTTTACAGATCATCGAGTCCCAGGTTTGCAGCTGTGGTGGGCCAGGGACCCCTGGCTGTAGGGGTCCTCCCCAATGGCCCCCTTGTTCTTCAGCCACCCAACTTTGGATTGTGGGTACATGTGGTTAGGGACCCCAAAATTCCCTTGATCTTCATCCACACTCTACCTTGGGCTGGGGGAGACAGCGTTAGGGGTACCCCAACACCCTCCACCCCCTCAAGTGCCGCCCCCCCTTGGGCTGCCCCGGTACAGCACAGTTGAGGGCCGTGATGCAGCTGCCACGGTGCTTCCAGCCATGGGGCTAAGCAGGGCTGTGAGAAGCCAATTCAGTTTTGATTTGCCTCAGCAGTGGTTGTCAGAGCCATGTGGGGGGGAGGGNGGGGGGGTGCACATGTGCCACGTGCAGGAGGCAGCCAGGAGACGACCGAGGAAAGCCTTGTCTCTGGGGGGAATTTGCACGACAACCATTTCACACCTCCCATGGGACTGGCAGTCAGCAGGGGAACACCGAACACACTGCACCCCAGAGAGGTTCTCCGATCGCATGGCAAAACATCTCTACCAATGGACTGTAGTGGGACACTGGACTGGGCCAATGGTCTCCTGTCAGCAGGCGGACTTAGGGAGGAGTCAGGGGCTTAAAAACAACTGCGTCACAAGCCTCCCGGGCTTTTTGAACTTACTTCTTCAGTGTGGGCTGTTTGCTTAGGCCTTTTTTGAGACTGTGTTTTTGCTTTTGCGGCTTGGTGATTCGCGGGGCTTTTTAACACTTGATTTTCGAAACCTGCTTTTGATTCGGGGCTTTTCAGTCTTAAGCGTTTTGCCCTGACCCCAAGCCTGCCTTTTAGCTCTCCTGCCGTCACTGGCTCTTGCTCTCCCTCGGACCTGTCGTGCCTCCGTGTGTCCCTGACCAACGCCCTGCCTGCTTCGTCTCTGCGTCCCTGCCTGAGCCACCTGAGTCCAATCTTGCCCACTGCCGCGATCCTCGCCGCGACCCCGTCCAGGCTTCTGAACCTCCTGCGCGATCCCCGCTCACCTCGTGCCCGGCTGCCCGTCGCCGCGGGAGCTGTGTCTGTGGGGCCGCGCCTCTCCGAGAGCTGCGCAGGCTCCCCGGCAGGCAGGGTGCACGCTGCCCGCCTTCTGGACGTCGGCGGCACTTCCCCGACACTGTGGAGGTACTGCCCGCTTCTTCTTTGTCTCTTCCTGTGCCTCTCTCTCTCTCTGCCTCTCTCTCCCCCTCTCTCTCTCTCTCTCCTCTCCCCCGCCTCCCTCTTTCTTCTTTCTTTCTCTATTCTTTCTCTCGCCTTTCCAAAGGATGACATGTTCCTTAGTCTTGCTCTGCTCTGTTCTAACCCTCTTTAGTAGGACAACTCCTTTTCCTTTTGTTTTTTTGTTACCAATAAACGGTCTTCAGACACAACGTTTGACACGTTTGACTTCATTTCACTTCTGACAGAACTCCTTGCAGTTCCCCACAGTGGAATGTGACAAGAGGTCTTGCAGGAACTTGAGTGGCTTCAGTGGCAGGCCTGAGGACACACACACATGGACACATGGCCTGAATTAGGGCCCCCTTGGACCCCTTCTTTGGGCTCTAGAGACAGAGGACAGGTGGCACCCCAAAACATGAAAAAACCCAGGTGTTTGGGGTGCCCACGACAACCAGGAAGGGACATGTATCTGGGCAGCTCCCCAAAGAGATGCAGATTTTGGTGTGCCCTCCACAACCCTGAAGAGACCAAGATATCCAGATGGCCTCTGGATGGCCCCCATAGGACAAGGATGGGACACAGATGTCCGTGTGGCCCACCACAGCCAGGAGGAGACCCACATGTCTGGGGTTCTCCCCAAGGCCAGAAGTGGATCACCAGCATCCAGGCTGTCCCCTCACACCAGGAGAGGACCCAGGCATCAGTTAGGGATTCTGGCGGGGGACGGTGGGGGTTTTGCCATCACCTTCTGCACCGAGGAGCTCGCGCCCTTGGAGCTGCTGTCATCCTGAGGGGGCTCCCACTCCAGCAGCATGTTGAACTCCCAAACCTCCTTCATCTCCACTGCTCAGACATGGTGGGGGGCAGCCACTCTGTGAGACAGCCTTTGTCCCATAACCTGTAAACTCCCCAAACAGTCCCCAAAACCAGTCCATGGTCCACAAACATCCACCATGGATCCCAAATACTCCCCCAAAAGTGCCTACTCTAGCACATCCAGCCCCCAAACCACCCCCCAAGACACACTGCTCTTATTGTCCCCAGTGCCTCCCATCCCATTATGGCCCAGTGGTCCCTGTACCCTCAGCCCAGTGCTCCCAGTAGTCCTACATTAGGACTCCCAGTATAGCCCATCTCAGTGCTACTAGTGGCCACTGACAACATGCAATGAGAATGCCCTCCCAAGCTGGCTTACACCAAGCATGGCCAGCCCATCTCCCCTGTCCTAGTACTTCCAGTACATTCAGTCCCAGTCCTCCCAGTTGTCCCTGTGCCACTGGTGACATGCAGTTGGAAGGCAGCTGTGCCTAAGATCTGTTCTGATGTAACCAGGATTTACAGCTCAAATTTTAAATAAATCACCTCTCCTCTGGTGAGAAACCTGTGAGTGATTTTAAGACTGTGACCCTGACCCTGATACAGTAGCTGCATTTGGGGGAGTAGAGGGTCATGGAGCTGGGAACAGGACCACCTCACTATGGGGATGTCACCCACCTGTGACCCTCAATGGCATGTGCCATGAGAGTCTGACGGTCCCTGACCTCACAGGATCCTATACCAGCACCCAGAGGTCCTTGTCCCCATGAAATCCCCACCTCCACTGGAGGTGTCCAGTTGGGAGCAGCACCCTGAGATGAGGGTAAGGGTCCCCATAGGTCTGGGGTAGGTGACATGGGTCACTGGGCACCTTGAGGACCTTGACCCTGTGAAGGGCAAGTGGTGCAGAAGGGATTTGGGTGGTGGTGGTGCCAGAGTGAGGGCATGGACCCCATGCTGTCCCAGAATGGGGGTCCACTGGCTGCCTCCTCCCTGCTCATGCACCACTGGGCAGTTTCTGTTTGTATCAGGGAATGTTAAAAAACAAGTGAACGGCATGTGTTGTGATGGTTTTTATGCAATGTAAGATCTTGTGGAGCTGATATAGCTGACATGTGCCATGTTGACAGACCTGTGCATGTTTATGTGCAAGTGCTTTATTTGTTCTGAGTTAAGAGTCAACTAAAAGTCCCTGAGTACTTGAGCAGGGATTGGGTGCATGGGTAACCTGGTCCTCCAGGTTAGATTAAATTAAAGCCACAAACACTATTCAAACTGCAGAGTCCAATCCTGTGAGAGCTTCTGCAGCCCCAAAACCCCTACAAGAACATAACAACATGGTGTAAAGGGCCAAAATCGGCAGGTGCCTTTCTAACAGGGACTCTCCACCACTCTCCAAATCTTCCAGACCAGAAGACTATGGAGAAGAGGACACATTGCTCAAGCAGGGTGTTTCCACATATATAGAAGGTATATACTTGCAATACTGTGTCAAGAAAAGCATCCTTGGACTTAAGAGGATCTTCAGGATACGGTTTGGTCTCTTGGTTGTGAGTAGGTGACAAAACAGTACCATCAACCTCTGGTCAGTTGAATCTGATCCAGATAAATAAATAATAGGTAAACAATCCCCCTGCTTAGCGTGTGTTTAATAATAGGATACTCCAAATCCAGATCATCTGTAGTTAGAGGGGTTTCTTGCAGTCTCAGCACTCTGCTCTTAAGCATTTATTTCATTGGAAGAAGAGCATAACTCTTGCCAAAACTACAACTAAATCACTGGAGATGATAATATAAATCCTGAATTTGATGGGGTTTTGTTTTCTTGTTATAGCTAAAGGAACTTCATACTCTACTGTAAGGAGAGGATAGTAGGCTAAAACAAGAGTAAAGAGAGAAATTATTTATTCATAACACATTAGGAACACTGTTCACAGTACATCATTAACAGGGTGACTATATAATAAGGTGATCATAAAAGGGTGACTTAAAAAGCTAGTTGAAGACAAGGCATAGATTATTGGCTAGTCATGGAAACTGGTATGCTTTTTCCTCCCATAAGCAAAGCTGCACAAATAAAGACTGTCTCATACTGTTTCTGCAAAGGTAAAAGATTGATTTACTCAATCTGTACATTTTCTTTCTATTGTATAAATTTACCAATACCTAGATTAACATTTTAATATAGTTTATGATGTTAAATTTAAATACAGTATTATGTCTCATTAATTTAAGGTGCAATTTATCAAAATCTACAGTAAATATTTTCTTCTTATTCAGTTCTCTTTGGCACACTTCTGGTCTATTTAAATACAAAAGTGTAGGATTGAATTGAGTGTATAACACTGCAGGTACTTCGGGGGGTTTTTTGTTAGCATATGAGTGTGATTTTATGCTTACCACAAGCTTACTCACAAAGAAATAACTGTATATGAATTTCAGTTTACTTTATATATAAAATGGCTAACTACTTCAATGTGCAAGGCAGAAAAAAAAATTGTTACAGCAACTCCTCCCTTGAGAGAGTGATTTTTGCACCATGGAAATCTTGTATAAAATGTTATAGAAAATGGAGATTTTTAATGAGGAAGTTCTTGGTGCTTCTTATCTTATAGCAAGCCACCTGAGGACATGATTTTCTAGGTCCAGAAATGATTCATAAGATACAGTTTAGCTGACAGGTTGGCACTGTAGTGGTGTTGCAGCTATAAACTTGCATGTTCAACTGACAAACTAAACCAAGGAGCCAAAAAAACCCAACCAGTCTGTGTAAGAAGTTTAGTGAGAGTGGCTTCTTTCTACAATAAAGGTCTCATTCCTATATTCTTTATTTTTATATCTATCTATCTATCTATCTATCTATCTATCTATCTATCTATCTACATCTGCTTTTATTGCAAGGAAGAAACATTTAGAATTTGCACTCTGCACTTTTGTCTTCATGACTTCAAAGGCAGACAACAGAAAATGGACTTATTTCTGTTTCTGATGGAAATGTATGAGGAGGCCATCAAAATTGACCTAAATAGGTAAAGTAGCATTTTACAAAAGCTCTTCAAATGCCAGAAGAGCACGCTTACAGCAATTTATTTCACATCTGAAGGCCAATACCAGCAGCTGGTATTCACATGAAAGGTATGGGGAAACTTAGCTACATAAATACTTGAAATCTTTTTGTGACTAATTATTGCACAACTGAAAAAAACCTAAACCCTATTCACAGTAAAATGTACTTATTACAAGGCCCTTCTGGTCTGTTTTTTCCTGAATCACGCAAGTAGTATCCCCTCAGCTGCAGAAATTAGCATTTTGGCAAATGATCAAGTTACAGGAGTTGTCAAGTACAGTGCAACCTGTTTAGAAGGCAAGGATGTAAAAAGGGATTTCATATAGGTGCTTTGTGATGTGGTGATGTGTGAAATGCTGTGCTACTCCTGAGTAAAACACATTTGGCTGTCCCAGCTAATGACCCATTTATGAGCATGCTGATTCCAGAGAGGCATTTCACAGCCTCAGCAATAGTGTATATTCTAAAAAAAAAAGTATTTTACAACTGTCTTTTTCTTCAACCTGTCAGAAGGGACTAACAATAGTGAGTTCAAAGTGTTGAGGGAGATTATGAGAAGGGGCAGAACTGGTAAGGAGAATTAGAGTCTGTGTAGTAAATCAAATACAAGTGAGATGTAATTCATTCTCAATTATCCTTTAAGCTTTTTGAGATATTGCATATGGCCATGTCCCTTAGTACTCCTGTTTTATCTGAAAGCTACTGGCTTTAGAACTGGGATGTCTGTGTGAAGGATATGGTGTCAGATTTATCTACAGAAAAGCCTCCATTGACGTAAGATTTCTTGGCCTCTGTTTCATCATTATCAAGTATTCCTGTTTCCAAGGCAAAAGGATTGACTATGTTGACTTCAGAGGTGACATCCATCTGCTCCAGCTCCTTTTTTGAGAGCTTCTCCACTACTCCTGTACCAAAAGCATCTCCCAAGACATTCACCATTGTTCTGAAACGATCCCTATGGAACAAAAATGTTGTCAGACAAACCATTCAGTTGTTTAGAAAATCCTTTTAGTATAAGTAAGATACCCAAGCTCATGCAGATGTGGGTAATTCTTCAATTACAAGAAAATAGCCTTGTAAAACAAGAAACAGAATTTTACCCACATGGATTTGAAGAAGCCTGGACTAATTTTCATGAGAAATGACTTTGTACAGGACATGCAAAACTGCAAGTCATATCACTTGTCTGTTAGAGCAGTAATTCCACTGCTGTGGCATAGCCTTACAAAATGTTGGAAGGATCATCTCTCAGGCCCCTGAAGTATGCTGCACAACTGGTTCCCTTTGTGATGACAGACTGTGGGCTGTAACAGCAGTCTGCATTGTGCTTTTTGTCATTCTAACAGTTATGTCCTCGGCCAAAGGAGCACCTAGCCCAGTATCTTCAGTATTCTGGCCCAAACCCTGGAAAAAGGGCAGGCCTGTCTTCTGCTAGCTTCTCTTTATTAAAGGGCTGAAGTACAAACTTGTACTAAACAAGTCATTTAAAGGAATATGATACCCCTGCACTACTGATTTTTCTCCAGACAGAAATGTGATATGCAGGCCTTGAAACGTGCTGCTATTTGGCAGAGGAACAACAAACCCTTGCAATAAAACAAAGTTTGAAAATCGGCATGGAAATACAGTATGGACAGTGGAAGGCCATGCTTCCCTGTTTTTCTTTTCAGCTACAGAGCACTACAAAGGCTCTGTGGCAGAACAAGTTTCTCTTTCCATGCAGAGACATTGAGGTGGATATATTCACAATATTTCACAATACTCCTACAACTGCTGAATTCCAGTGCTAAAAAGGTTTTCCATGTGCAATGAGAATATATGGTAGGAAAAGGAAGAGAGAACAGTAAAGTAAGATTCTAGGAAGGTCAGTGTGACAAGTGAGGAAATAAACAGCACTGAAGACTCATGTGTTATAATAGTACTATTCTATTATTCCACATTTAACACGTGGAAGTACTCCTCAAGCCTATGCAATATAACCTTGGTAAGTGCAGAATTAACCAGTGGGTTGTTAATGAGCCACTACTAGCAATTGGTTGCAAAATAATAAATTTCAGGCAATAAGTACAAAAGGTGAAAATGTTAATAAGCTATGTGGCATCAAAATGTGCATTCCATCTCCTGAGGTGCAAAATGCATTAGCAATGATCCCTGGTATATTAAATTAACCTTTAATTTACTTTACACAGCAAAACACATCTTAGTCTGAAAAATGCCTCAATTAGAACCAGAAACATCTTGAATTATTTGTATGCTTCATGGTGGAACAAGTACCTTCCATGTACTAATATTGTGCCTAAAACCCACATAAGCTGTGGACTTTTAAAGGGGAGTAAAGATCCATGAAGTCATGATTGCTATGAGAAATAAGGAATTACTGTTCTCTTTCACTCCCATAAGATAAGTAGAGGGCATCAAATGAAATTATTAGCGTGTAGATTAAAACAAACAAAATTCTATTACGCGTCTGCACCACACATCATTAGGATGTGGAATTCATCTCCACAGGACTTGGGGAAACATGGGTCCCAAAGCAATGAGGCATTCATGGAAGAAGAAGACAAAAATCACATGTAACTCGGGAATTCTGTGAGCTGCAATTTGCAGGAGGCTGGGCAAATACTTTGGGAAAAGAACCAATATACATTTGTTTTGTTCTTAGACTCCTTAGATACTTGCTCTGAGCCAGTGGTTTGTACTGATCCTTAAAAATGTTAAATGCCCATTAGGAATAGAAGAGAGCTGGAGAAAACAAAATGGCTGTGGAGCACAGCAAATGAAACTATTAGACCCTGTTGCAGACAGCTGATTAGGAGAATGTACTTGCGGATGGAACTGGTTCCTTTGGAGAAATTATGCTTTTGCATAAATTGAATTGATTTTTGGATCCATCCAACAGCCCTGATTTTCTGGAGACTGGCATTTCTCTCTATTTGCAAAATTGAGTTATATAATCAAATAAATTAAATATATCTGTGAAGTATGTAGGTTGCTGCCAGAAATCCTTCAAGAAAATGATTGGAAAGGGTGGAAGAGGAACAGCCAAAATTGAGTAATGATGTCCTTCTGACCTCCAGAATACACTCTGTGATTCTTTGGGCTTTTGCAAATGTAGCAGAGATACTCACTGGTGTAATTTGAACAGAAAAGATTTCTGGCAAAAAGGCTTCTCTCCAGAAAGAGCTGATGAATGGGACTGAGAGGTTTGGAAGTGCTCTGAGGTGGCTGGGATTAGGCATAAGGAACACTTTCTGAATTTACACGTGTGCTTGTTGATCAAGGGCTGGGCCAGTGCTCGCAGTGAAGAACAGCCCTAACAAAGTAGTGCTGGCAGCACAGACCCGTGTACAGCCTGCCATATGTGTGCATGTGGAGTCCAGGGCCAGTTTTCCTTTGTTCATGTTGTGCTCCACTGCCATTGTATGGATATTATGTGCTTTGCAGCTTGTGGCTACATTTGATCTTTAAGAGTGATGTAAGTGTTTAGCATAATGTGGCATCTCTGACACTCTAGAGACATTTCTTGGTACTGTCAAATTTGTCTGCCTTGAGGAAGAGTCTCATGATTTATTAGTGCTGTGACCACTACTTTAAGGCTGAAAGCATCTCTGAATATGAGGTTATTCACTACTATCCCATGCAGTAGGACTCCTCTTACAATTAAAGCCATTACTGCATTCAACTCAGAACAAGCCTGGCCATAAGAATAATCTTTGTCCATTTTCTGCAACAGTCCTAAATTATTTTATTGCTGTCTTTCTCAGGCTCACACATTTCCACACAACTTATGCAAACATTAGGGTAAAAAAAAAGGAAAAAGGAGAAGTAATTAAATATGAAGTGCCTTAAACTTACAGAAGCCAGTCAACTGCAATGATCAGAGTAACATCCTCGGCAGGCAGGCCAACGGCGCTCAGCACAATCACCATGGTGACAAGTCCGGCTTGGGGCACACCTGCAGCCCCAATGCTGGCTAATGTAGCTGTGACACTAAATCCCAAATAAAGCCCAGAAAAGGCATTCAGAATACATGTTGCTCACAGAAACTCTGTTTTCTAGCAAAAATATTTTTATTTCACTGCAAGAAAGAAGCCTAAATGTTTTACTCTTGAACAGTACTTACTCAAAGTCAGGTATCAAGCTTATAGGACAACCCAGGTACTGATGTACTGTTATGGTTACACTGCAGAATAACAGGCAACACATGTCTCACAAGCAAACTGGACAGATCAAAGGCAGAGGCTGAGTTAGGTTTGCAAGTGTTTGCAGGGAAGAATAATGGCAATTCCCAGAACAGTGCTGCATATATACATATATATATGTATACCAGCTGCATCCTGGCCCATCCTACCTCCTCATCAGTTTGCACTGTCTAGGCGTTGGATCAAGAAGTGAGAATGTTTGTTATTTCCTGTGCTGTGAATGATCGTTTAAACTTTCCTATGGGGTATCCAAAGTTAATGTACCATTCAGAAAAAAGCCCACTTCCCACAAAATGCATGTGATGGCTTTAGTCTTACCTAATGGTAACTATTTGGCCAATATCCAGTTCTAAGTCGTTCAGCTGTGCAATAAATACGGCTGCTACTGCTTCATAAAGAGCTGTGCCATCCATGTTGATGGTAGCTCCAACTGGAAGAACGAACCTTGTGATTCTTTTGTCAATCAAGTTTTTTTCTTCTGCACAGCGGAAGGTGACAGGCAAAGTTGCTGAACTGGCATGTAATGAAACACATAAGGTAAGTGCAGGCAACAACACACCATTTCCAATATGTTTCCTTTTCCTCAGAGCATGATCTGCTTTATGACTCGAACAGATCTAAGGCAGGAAGGAAGGCTGCACCATGAAAAAGCAAAGTAACTTTTATTATACCTTCTAATTATTGGAAGAAGTAGCTACGTATTAGTTGTTCTCAGAATTACATGGTAACATTGCCATGGTGTATGTAGTCACAAAAAATATGCAACAGCTTGCACTCTGTCAAGTCTGTGACCAATGAACTGAATGGCAAAGGACTGCCTCCTCCTGGGAGAGTAAGGCTAATGCACTCTGTAGTGCCCTTTGGGTATGACAGAAATAATGATGAAAGCAGTATTTCAGCCTCCAGGGGACTGAGAACTATCCAGCTGATACCAGGGTTTGTAACAAAGTAGCAATAAAATCAGACCACAAACAATGCAATTACTATTAGGTACCTTACAGAAAAGATGTTTCTTTGTTTACCTGGAAGAGATCATGAGGGCTGTCAGAAGTGCCTGAGCCATCCCCATGGCAAACCGAAAAGGATTTTTTCTTACTATTATTAAGTAGATCAGTGGCAGAATTATACTGGAATGGATTGCAAGTCTGCAAAATGAAATCAACTAGTTAAACAAATAGATCCATTTCATTATCATGCTTTACTAAAATGGTGATAATAGGTATCCTGCTCTGTCCTCAAGTATACTTATGAAACACTAAAGGTGACTTTAGTGACACCTATGTGCAAAATTTAGAGAGAATGCCATGTTAATAGAAAGCAGACCAATACTGTTCTATGCTTCCTTTTGGAAAGGAAAGAGACACCATATAGGAAATGTCTCTCTTTCCTAAGCTGAACAAGGAAGAACTTGGAAATAACTTTAAACTGATGAAAATGAGAGGCCTAAATTAATACATAATATTTAAACTGATGTGCAGAGAGTGATTTGAAATAACCCAAAAACACTGCACTCTTCTGCCAAATCCTTACAATGCAAACCAGAGACAAATCAGAAAACCAAATCGAATTATTATTCTCAGTTTGTCTGCCCTTATTACAGAACATGTGTTGGAAATAAAGGTAAATATACTTTCCAGTCAAGTGTAGCTGAAATGCACATCTTTCTGCAGAAACTTCAAATATGGACCTTTAGAAAAATCCACACCTGCTCTGGGGAAAACTGTGTAAGCTCAGGTCTACAATTAAAATGTGGTGAGATGTTTCAGAGTGTTTAAATGAGATACATGTAGTCTAAGCGTTTTTAATGTTGTAAGATGCTGAAATACTATATTTTGAAACTATTCATTTTTAAAATTAAGTGGGCTGACTCACAGGAGATCAACTTGGCCTCTTGACTTTAGCAGCTCAGATGTATTTGCCTGGATATTTGTATTGGTCTCAGGGACAAATTCATCCTTCAACTTACGCATTATTTTTGAACACTGTGCAGTAATCCTGAATGGACATGAATGCAGAGCTTGTGGGCATTAAGATTAGGGGTAAACTGACTGCTGTAAGTACCTTGAAATGAAATGTATTTGAAGGATCTGTAAATATTCCCTATGTTCAAAGGTTGCACTTACAGCAACATCAGCTTTTTGTCAAAAGAAATTATTACGTAGCCTGGAAACAGACCCAAAAATTACTGTCACATATGACCACGGAATTTTTATTCTGTCCTCACAATATGTTCATGTGCACATTCCTGTGTTGTAATAGTGCTCTATGGTTTCAGAGCAGTTGATAAAGATAACAATAAATCGTGGTACTATTTGTTCTGCTGAAAATAGACAACTAAGACAGCAGTAGTCACAGTACAGAAATCCACAACAGCATCAAAAATCACCCACAAACCCTACGTATTTGTTTCCTTGGAAAAACTATCTTTTTAAAAGTAACAGCATTAAAGTTTTCATTCTGTATGGGAACATATGACATATTTAGTGGAACGTAAATAATAGCATGCAACATATCTTGATAAAATTTTGTAAATAACTCTAGAAAGAAACGTAGCAATTTATACATGCACCACCACAAGGCACCACTGTATAAATTTCTAGGTGACATGCCTGAAAACAAAGTGAATTCTGCAGAATATATAGGAAAAAAATTAAAATGGTATGAGTGCCATTTGCTGTCTTAATAAAATGTTAATGAGAGTAAGCATTTCAAGTATGTCTAAGTCTAAAAGCATACTGACAGTTATTTGAAAAATATAGATCTGCACCTTTATAGTAGCAGCATGAACACGACATTATTAAAAATTAAGTATTTGTGTGTATCTGTTTTGCTACTACTGATTTTCATGAAACAAATTTGAAGTAATGTTTATTTTTGTTCATAAAATGCAATTCTCAGCAAGCAGCAGAAATTTTTATACCAAAAACCATAATCAGTAACTGAAAATAGAAATTCTAATAGCATTCATTTTTAAGTTAGGAAGACTCTTGTCCCTCAGAATCCCAAGCTGACATTCCTTATAGGAATATCCCTAACAGGGATGCAGCTGCCTTTCTGCTTTCAGACGAGAAAAAGAGAGAAAAGCATTGGCAAGGAGAGTCTACTTGCTGCGGCTTCCTTTTATTTTTTTTTTCACTTCAGCCTGAGTTCCCTCTGGCACTTAAATTGTCTCCACTTTGACTTTTCTCTGCTGTAACTTCTAATATGTCCTCATCCTGACTGTGCAGCTGTTAATCAGGAGAGATATCTTGAGATACTTAGTGGCAAATTGGACCAAAGACACTGGGGGAAGTCTGTTCCCTCATGGTGACCTGAATGAGACATGGAGACTGAGATGACCTGCAGACAATGGTGGATGAGTGCTGGTAGGGCTGAGGCTTTGAAAGATCGTGAATAATAAAGTTGGGAAGAAGGTGAGCTGGATAGGGAGGTAAAAGAAAAGAAAGCAGAGGATAAGACACACCAGTACTCATGCTCTTGCACAATTATCTTCATAAGGAATACAAGAAATGTGTAAGATAACCTGTTATTTTCAGGTACAAGCTTAAAGAGAGGATGATAAGCAGTTACAGAAGACACCGGTGAACAGAATACACTGCAAACAGACTTAAACACATAAGAATGAAATCCAAAATGATGGTGGGAACAGCAGTTTTTAAGAAACCAAAACAAAGAGCAAGTTTTCTCCTTTTTCCTGAGAGGTAAGAAAAAAGGGTATTCTTGCAGGCTGAAAAATGTACAACAACCACCTTTTCCCTGCAGCCTAAAGCCTTGCGTGTACGTGTCCATATCTGCTGCTGTGATCTGATTACAACATGCTCTCCCTGATGGTCAGTTTTGCAGAGAATGCGCTGCTGTTGGCCCTTACTCACAACGCCTTGAGCAGCACCCACGGGATGCTACTCTGCAGGAGGCAGAAATGCTGCAGAGATTCACCTGAGCACCCATCAGGGAAAATGGTGTCATGTTTGG
The DNA here is from genome assembly GCA_013397975.1 of Machaerirhynchus nigripectus. Taxonomy (NCBI): domain Eukaryota; kingdom Metazoa; phylum Chordata; class Aves; order Passeriformes; family Dicruridae; genus Machaerirhynchus; species Machaerirhynchus nigripectus. The sequence continues at coordinate 62,269 of VZRQ01008388.1, read as the reverse complement.
TGGAATAAACACTTTTTCTCTCCGAGGATGCAAAGGTGCTCACTACATATAATGTCTTTGATGGCACCTGGGAATCTACTTAAAATTGTTGTGCCTGTCAAACTCATGGTTACCAGCTAAACAGGAGACTATGTAATGGCAGTTTACTTTGCAAAGTACTTTGGAGAAGGCACTGTGTCTTCACACACATCTTAAGGAAGACTTGCCTTGTCACAGTACAAATAGTAACCTGTAACCAGTAACTGATAGGTAAATAGTCGTAAAACTTGCTATCACATCTAAAACTGTAAAACTTGCTATCTGATGTAAAACTGAAGTCAAAAGACAGTAGTAATCCATCCAGCATATTCCTCATCTGAGTTAAGTGGAGTTAGTATCATAGAAGACCTGAAGAAGTGATACACTCATTCTGTCAATGACTTCTATCTAGCTTGTGGTTGGGGTGTCATTTATAATTTGTATAGAAAATACTAGAGTCTTGATTTACTGTCTCTTGGTGAATATCAACTTTTGAAACCTTTAAAAATATGACTTATTTTCCAAGTGCAAACAAATACTCACAAAAAACTGCATAATGCATTAGATGAACGTAACTTGCACTCATCTCTGTAACATTTTGAAAAAGTAATGAATCAGTGCTGTTTCTGGAGCTGTAATTCTTACTTAGAAAGAAATTTTATCTCTGATTTTCAAACAGCTAGTCCAAACATACTGGCTTATGAATAAAACAAAACAACCTTGAAATAAATGTGCTTATCTAGCACAGATTAATGCAAAAACCCCAGAGATCCTGCTTGACTATTTATAAAGTAGTTTGCATTTAAGACATAATATATTACCATTCTCTTTGCTTGGCTGTCAGGTAGTATATGAATGACATTTGAAGAATAGCATGCAAATGCATAAAGTGTGGGGAAAAACTCTTGAACAACTTTGGATTTAGCCTCTAGACAAAACATATATAAATCCTTAGTATACTGAAGGAATTATAGGACTGGATGCTAAGGTAATGGACCAAGACAGCCTAGAAGGCTATGCTTCACTGAATTGGAAATCGAAGTTTAAATGCATTTAACTTAAATTTAATTTAAATTTAACTTAATTTAAATGCATTTAACTGTTTATTGGGGCTGTAATATCCATTTATCTGATAAAAGGGTCCTTTGTAGGATAGTCATCAGAGATATATAATAATCTGTTACTATAACCTATCATTTGGAGCAGTTAAGTTATTCTAAAGTTCCACTGCTGAAAGGCTCCAGGTTGTGCAGGTGTAACCTCCTCTACCCAGACTATTGTACATAGACACTGGCTAAGAAAAAGAATAGAAAAGTTCTTGTGCTTGGCTATGTTATTCAGATTGCAGCTTCTCCTTTTGCAGCCTCACCACCTACCCTAACCTTGAAGGGTTAGGGTAGATGCCCAGGGCTTCTCTTGATGTCAGCTGTCTGCTCAGTACTGGGAGGGAAGGGATCGGTCTGTTTGGCATCATTTATTGTGCACTGCTCTTACTATGCATTTATATTCCTCAGGGAAAGTTTGCTCTGTGCTGCTGCATCTTGGGCCCAAAAATCCCGTGGAGGTTCCCAACATAATCCACATATTTGTGTATGTTTGATGGGCTGGCAAGCCCCAGTAAGACATAATTCATAACCTCACCCTTAATACAACAATATTTTCTGCTTCAGCACAAGCTGTGAAGATGAAACAATGAATACAAGAAAAGCACTTGCATTTTGTTTTTTTTTCAGAATGCAAGGCAGTGACCTTTAAAACAAAACATGCATCCAGCAAAACATGGATTCAAACCACACTCACACATCCTCACATAATTTTCACTGATGAGAATTTTTGTCTCTGACCTAGAAGACTGGATGTGGTAGATAACTGACTGGTAATCAACTGGGCTACAAAACTGCATACATACAATTCCATCTTTAAGAAATGACATACCCACTTATTACTGTAGCCATATAAAGACCCAATTTGCGAAAGATTTCCCAGTCCTCAACTTCTATTATCTTCCCAGCAATTAAAAACACGATACCAATTGGCATATACCTAGAAAGCAAAAAGAAAGCTATCAAAAATTTATTCTCAGAAATACTGCATGCTCACCATGAAATAATTTCTCTCCCAGAGTAGTTTTTTAAAACAGACAGAAAATATGTTTTGATATCCTATTTCACAACAACAGATTTTTTTTTTAATATTATGCTAGACAATGGACTTTTATTCATTTGCAGCAAGGTTACAACAGAGGTGATTAAAAAAGACTAGAAAATCAAAGTAAATGTAACTCCACATATAGTCTAGCTAGTATTGTATAACTTGGTGTCACAGAATACACAGAAGTTGGGAAGGGGTAGGGGCATATACCCTGCTACAGCAGATGTTTATATACAGCCACAGGCTTCCCTGGGGGTGGGAGTTGGCAGTGTTGAGACCAGTATCTGTGTATTCTGTAATCCCACACAGATGGGAAAGGTCTCCTGTAGCTACAGGAGCTGCCCTGCAGCACTGGGGGCTGTATCTGTGTCACCCACACAGAAGAAGGTAAACCTGCACAAGGCCATGCCTTACAGACCTGAACAGCTGTGTAGGCTACTGCCTACAGAAAATTCAAGGGAAATATCAGGAATTATGTTAGCATGAGCTCCACTGCATTCTTTTTGGTTCCAGAGAGCAGCCTGTCACAGAGACAAGTTACTACTTCAGAGCTTTGAGCAGTATAAATTAATCTAGAAATTTGTGAATATATGAAATATATCCATTTAAAAATAGAAATTATAAATTTATAAAATGTATGCATGCTATCTCATAAACAAAATTGTACCTTATCCCATAGAAAGCAGGGATACCTAGTTCCTCTAAGCACTGAACTTGATGAAAACAGAACTAATTCCTCCTGCTTTCAGCACAAAACTCTATCTTGTTTTAAACAACAGCTCCTACATCTGTAGAAACTCAGGGAGCCTGTAGCCACAGCTTTTGGAACATGCAAGAAATAGATAATAAATTTACAGGTAAATTCCTGTATGGCATGTGCTAAGTCGGGGGTCTCGTTGTTGGTGATTTTCTGCAGAGTGAGGCAGCCTATCTCACAGGGCTTTAACTTAGCCTGGGACTAAACTAGATGCTTAGCACAGGACCAGTTGCAGAAATTAATTTACCTTTCTTTAAGGAAGGAAGAAGTGCAACTAAACCCAAGACAGGTTTACTTTTTTACAGACATCTCATGTGCTGGGATGTAAGAAAAGTCCATGGAAAGGTCAGATCTGACAAGGTACTGGTGTGAAACGTGCATTTACTGTAGTAAATGGCACAAGGCACTCCACATGTAGGATCAAACTCTGGAAGGAATTGTGTGTACTTATAGTCCTGATCCTGTAATTGTGATTTGCACAGACAAAAGATCTGTGAATAGCTGTGAAGTCCAACCAAACACTATCAGATGAGTTTCTGTATTTTAAATTTGTTTTTCTTGTCTGAGAATATTATGAGAATGTAGTCTCACAAAACCTATTAGCAGGAGGTAAATGATGCTAAGTTGTATTTTGCATATAATTTTGAATTTTGCTCTGTGCTGTGGCTTGCATACTAATTCATATTTCTAAAGGAACTTAGATCCAAGGACAGCTATTCTGTGAACATGTCTGTCAGGGAATAATGTACAAGACTCAGAAGGGCATATGGGTGGTAATGCTTATCCTCAAAAGAGTCCTCAAATCACTAGTGCACTAGTTTTTATAAACATCTAGCAAGAATGTCTAAAAAACTCGTTTCTTGTACACCAATATTGTTGAGCTGTGACGGGACACCCTCCCTTTTCGGCCGAGGGTGAAAGAGCAGAGGAGGCTGCTGCTTTGCTAAAGTCCTTTATTTTGCAGTTCCATAGTTTCTGAAGGTAGAGTTCGAAGGGGATACACGATAAAGCAAAGCAGCAGCGGCAGCGACAGCAGGCTAAGCTTGATGGTATTGGAGAAGTTTCTGTTGCAGAAGCAGTTCAGAAATCTTTCTAACTTACAGTTAGAGGATTATATTTGCTAATTAACCAATAAAATTAACACACGATTCTAGTTTTCTTTTCTTAACCTATCCTGGTCTAATTCTAATGATCGTAAATCTTACACAAGTCTTACATAGGTATTACACGAATTTGCGTATATAGTTTTTATCAACTCTTATTGTTTATGTGAACACTCTATCGAAAAAATGTGAACAATATGGTTCTATCTATGTTTTGTCTAGAGTAAGGAAATTCTGTGAAAAGGTAAAACTGCTGCAGTACAAACTGTGTTTAAGGTCTCTTTGCTGCAGCTTTTCAATGTTTAAGGCACTTAGCATATTTTTCTACTAAGAGTTAAAAATCTATATTTCTGTTTCACTTTGGTGTGATTTCATGTATCTCAGCTTATCCAAAGGTTTTAATTCAATTCTTGTGCTTTGGTTTTCCTCTGGGCCTGGGTCCAGAGGAGCTCTCACTCCAACACAATATAACTGTTTCTTTAGTATATATTAAGTGGAAGCCCTGTCTCCAGTTTCCTCAAAAGAATCAAATTCTGTAGAAAGGAAAATTTTTACCAACCTTTCTTTGAAAGTTGATTTCTGTAAAGCACTATGGAAAAGCAAATGTGAAGTCTGAGTCTGCTCCTACCTCTTCGATGACAAAATCCACTTAAAGAAGTTGTTAGAAAATGCCAGTATATCCTTGGACTTACCACATAATTATCTGAACTATTCTCATTGTAGCTTCATTCAGCGCATTGAAGAAATCCAACAGCACTTGTCCTTTCTCTCCCATTTTCCCAATAACCATTCCAAAAACAAGACAAAAGACAATCAACCCCAGCGCATTGATGCCATTGGAATACATGCCCACGATTTTGTATTCTTGGGTTTTGTTCTATAGATTGGAATCAAGAGAAAAAAAGTTCTATCTGAAAACAATGAATTTACTTATAAGAGTTCTAAAATGAAAATACATTTAGATTTTTTTGAAAGACATGAAGCTCTTTCCCAGCCACTCTATTGGCTTTCTGAAAGTGCCAAGTGGGCAAGTTCAGTAATGCACAAAACTGAACTTGAACACTTCATATTTTAAAGCCATGCAAGGATCTGACCAAACCCTAGCAGGGAGTAAAGCACCCCTTAATTTGTGTTATCCTTTCTATAGACTTCTGACATGAGGGATGGCAAGGTCTAGGTATCCACAGTCATGCTTTCAAGATTTATTCCCCTACACTCAAGATTTACTCCCCACTGTGGAGAACAAAACACAGATGTAGAATACCTGTGTTTGTTTCTGAGCAACTCAAGGGTTTGTACCTGGATTTAAGATAAATTCACCACTGCATAACAACTAGGACATCAGTGAAATTGCATAATTTATGGGAGAATTGCATGCACATAACATAAAAATCCCACTAAAGAGGTATTCATGCATTCTTCTGTGCAGCATGAACATATGAAGGAAATGGTGCAATTCTTCACTACATCCTGGTTCAGGATTTAATTAATGTCTCTTAATACAGCTCCTGTTCCCATGCTATTATTTCCTCGAGATGCAATTTGGAAGGAGTATAATAAAATGTATATTGATTTGGTACTGTTTGTAGTTCTGTGTTCACATTCTCTTGAATGCCTTTCTCCCTCTCCTCCAGAGTAAGTCTAGGCTTTATACACCATTAATGCCCATAAGCTTTCCACACCTCTAGGGAAAGGCTTGTTAAATCTCTTCTTCACTTTTGTTTCTGTACATTTTTTTTTCAGAGTAACAAACTATTAATTAACTAATGCTTTGTATTGTTTTGTTTTCCATTAAAAAATATTTATTATTTTCAACTAATTTTCTTCTCTAGTGCTTACAGTTACAGTTGCTACTCAAACATCCCATGGTGATATACATCTAGTCTTTCCACAGCGACTGTTTCATTTCTCAGAAAATTGACAATTCATAAGCAGATAAATTTAATCAATCTTCATCTGCTATCTTTGGACTGGTCAATTACCTGTGGGGTCCTCTGATGTTCCTAAACTTACTGGAAGATACTTGCAATGACCTCTAAGCATTTACTTATTAACTTCTGTGCTCTTGCTAAAATCCATTTATGTGCTATTTCATTTCTTCATCACTAACTGCATGAACGAAAAAAAAATTAGTCTTTCTCCCTACTTCATAAATTATGAAGGAATACAAGGATAAAGGTTGCACCTCTGAAGGCTTTGCTGTCGTAGCAGTTGTAGTGAGTTCTTCTGGAAATATGGAGCTATTTTTATCCACAGCAGTTGTAGCTTTAACTTTTTCACGCTTGGTTTTATACTGGAAAAGTTTAAAAAAAAAAAAACAAACCAACAACAGAAGAATTTATTTAGAAACATGAGAAAACTGAAGAATAGACAAAGGCATAGCCTTTTCCCAGTAAAAATAAGAGAAAAATTAACCAATCTGACTTGAAGGTAGCAAACAAAGACTTTATTTCCGAATTCATGTAAGCCTTCAGGGCTCTGTACCTCACAAGCTGTAGATCAAACAAGTGATTCACAAATAATATGCTATGTATTCTGCTCCTCAGGCTCTTGGATACCCTGTGGACATGCTGCAGTCTTGTGGGGCATGGGCTAGAGGTCCTGATGATGGCAAGAATTTTTGCTGGAACAAACAGTCTGGAGAGCACTGCTAACAGTCATGCCAGGAGAGGTCTGTAGAGCAGATGCACCTGATACAACAAGGCCCTTGGTGACGTGGTAAGTATAACTAATGCCATTATGTAAGGCAAACATCCTTTCTTTGTGGTCAAATGGGTTACATATTTCCCTTTCCCCTCATTGCCAGGTCTTCAAGGTCCTGTGCACCAAGCCCGCAAACCAAACAGACTTACCCTTCCTCTCCCTACTAGCCTCCAGATTCTTGGGCACTAGGCTGACTACTCCTCTGCTTATTTGTCTTAAATGTTCCAGGCACCCACCCAGACAAGTGGTGTTGATGATGCAGTCATAGAACAGGGAAATGTAACAGCACCAAGTACACTGTCCTTAAAACCTAACCAGTAACTTGGACCAGAGCTGCTGCAGGACAGTGAGACCTGGTGGTCAGGGATGCCTCCATCATTGTCTGCTTCCTCTGAGGACTGAGTGACCAACCTGTATTCTTTTATATGTTTTTCAGGCCTAGATTATGGTTGTTATGTTGATAAAGCAAACCAAGTATTAAGATTTGACCAAATCTGCAGTGGCTCCAGGTGATTAGAAAATGTAAGTTAAATGGCCCTATTATAAAATTGTAATACACTGATCCTGCTCGTAGAAATCCTGGCTATTCTGACTGTAAATTCTGTGCTATACTAATAATAATATTCCATTAAGAAAAGAAAACTTTAATAGTAACTACAGTTTAGTGCCACCATCATTCTGTCAAGGATCCCTAAAAGAACCTGCCTGCCCCCTTAGTGTTGGGTGACCAGTAATGATGATAAAAACTACATGGAGAAGTTTTATAAAGTGAGTTGTGCACAGCAGCATATCGGATATAAATTTCTGGGAAAGGTTAACTGGTAAGTCTAATATATTGACAGCAGTTTCCTCCTTTATCTTGCAACACTCACATTTCCTGAAAGATGTCTCGAATAGACTACTAGTTATCAGCCTTCTTCTTTAAAGGATTTGGTCCAGCAATGGACATTAGATGTGAGACACTTCAGGGTGAGGGCTAACTTAGACTTCATCAGACACTGAGGGACCTTAAGAACAAGGAAACTGATCCTCATAAAATGGTTCTTCTAACTCTTGTTGTCCCAAAAGGAAAAGTCTTATACATTGCTTGGTTTCTGCATCCAGCTCTTAAACACTGTCTTTTTGGGATTTAATAGCTGATAGCAGAGTGTTTATCATAATGGAAAAGGAACCAAGATGCCTTAAACCCCCACCTTTTTATAGGAGATTAAGATATTCCTGGACTTCTCAGAAGTAAGTCTTGCCTGTTGAGTTTTTTGTGACATAAGAAAATAATTTGTGGCTAACAATGAAAACTACAGAAGTAAAGAGGAATGTTCAAACTTACCTGTTGAAAACAGGCTTGAACAAGGTTCTCTGGGAACATATTCCTGGTAACAGGCATAGAAGCAGTTAATATTACAGCATACTAAGAAAAGGTTGTTTTCTATAAGTAATAATATAGAATTTGATGCTTAAAAACCAGATCACGTTGTGTTTCTCTTAGCAGAAAGGAGTATATTTAGCATCAGCAGATATAGAGTCCAAAGAAATTAAGAGTCCCAGTGACTGTTTTCCTACTTGAACTTGTTGACTTTGGGGCTTATTTTTTACTATTTGACATTTCTATTGGAAGCTCCTAAACCCAGTGTATTTTTTCCCTGTTACATTATCTCCATGACTTGCGTAAGGAATACAGGACACACCATCTTTACAGGACGTGTCAAGTTTAGGCAGATGAGAAAAATGAAAAACCTCTCACAAAGGCTGTGCTGTAAGAATGACATGTTTGGTGTGCTCTATTGTAGTTTTGAATTCAGAAACTGATCTTGGCTAATGGTAAATTCTCTTGTGCTATTCCAGTGTCAAGGACCATTTTCACACACTGAAAAATTAAGAGATTTACTATAATGCAGTTGTGTGACTCCTTTCCAAACAACAATTTCAGATTCAAACAATTGCAAAAACATTAATTAGATATTTGGAAAATATCCAATCCAATGCAGAAAAATGCATTTTATATACTGAAGCAGAAGTTTTTTATCTCCCTCACAGACCTTACACAAACTCCTGCCTTTAGTTTTCAAGTTTTTAAAGTAAAATCTATTCAAAAGCAAAACCAGTTTGTAAAAGTGTGGGTTTTTCCTTCATCTTTACAAGACTGTCTGGATCTGAATTTTAAATCCATTATTTTTATCCATATCTTCGAATATAAATATGTAGGAAAATAAATTCCTTCAAAAGAGAATTTCAGATCTTTTAACTCCTAATTTACAGTCTTAAACTGCCAGATTAAGTAAAAATTCTACAAAAACAAAATGGTGGGCAGGAATAGTGACCCAGAATAAAGACTAAATAGACCAGAAGAAAAAAATAATCAACTGAAATAATTTTGAAGAAACTACCTAGGCTCTATTGGAAATGCAGCCTTTTCTTGTGTTATTTTTCTTAGAATTCCTTAAACACAGTAGCTCTGAAAACCTGCACATATCTTCTGCAGACTTTTCTAGGGGTTTCCTTCTTCTAACCACTTTAAAGTATCTATCATTGTCCATGATGCTAATGGGGAAAGACACATGACGCTAATGAGGAAAGACATATTATTAGGTTGCCTTAGATACTGGTGATGCAGTAAACTTCTTGACTGTGGAACCCTTGGAAATCTTTACATACTGCATCTGTTACTCTGCATCCTGCCTTGAGGAGCAGAACCACAGCACTGCAATTTCAGGTTGTTGTCTATGCTGGATGACACAGAAGCTGCCAGTCAGTAATCCACCAATCCTTTATGGATCTTTTCCTCATAATACATAAATCTAGCATGTCAATTTCTGTGAAGGAGGGATTTTTCGTCACTGGTTTATTAACCAAAGTCCGTGGTGTAAAGAGAATTTTTTAAAACAAACTGCTTTGAGTATATTATAAAATGTCTAATCTGTTGAAATACAAGTTATTCTCCCCTTATTAATCCAAACAATATCAGAAAGCATTTTATTGTATTACATATCACAACTTTATTTGTGTTTGTTTGGACTTCTGCAAAGGGGATATGGAAACTTAAAATGAAAACCTCACCTGATGAGATCCAGCATGGCATCAACAGTACTGACTTCTGGGGTACTGCCCACTCTGTCAATCTCACTTGCTCTTTGAGTCACTCCAGGTTTAATGGTCACAACTAGGACAATCCCTGCAGGAGGAAAAGCAGAGAGCTCACAGTGCAAGCAGAGGCATTGGTGTATTATTCCTCAATATATTCTGTGAAGACAAACTCTTTGTGAGCTGAGCTCAATAAACACTTTCCTTGGGTGCTCATGCTCGTATGTTCAGAAAAGTAAAGTCTGCAGTGTCCTTAAATGTGTGGGCTCCCCTAATACAGGACCTACTTGCAGGCTTGCCCCTAGACTTCATCACTTCAGCTTTGGTTTTGTATGTATTGTACTACTTCACTACTGCTCACCAAGATGGTAAATTACTTTGGCTGGCTTCAGATGAGTGTACTGCAACTTTTGCAGAGTGAATATATTTAATTGATATTTCCTTTTCTTTTTTGTAGCTCTTCTTGTTACTAGCTTTCAGATGTGAACACAAGTATGTCCTGTCCTGCGACCCCAAAGTCACAGGGCGTTTTAGAAAAGTTAGGTAGCAATATAATTATGTAAGAGAAGGGCTTCAGATAAAGATAGAAATAAAAAACTGTGGGTCAAGAAATACTGGATTTGACCTTGTAAAAACTGAAATCAATGAAAAATTTTAAATTTACTTTAGTGGCTTCATTTTAGGCATTTTTACTATTATTATTTTCCAAATGCATTTTTTTTTTCCTCCTTAAAAAAAGTCCAAAGAAATCCAAAGCAAATGGAACTACTAAATTTCAGAGAAGGGAGAAAGAAGGGAGAAAAAGGTGTTTGGATGACCCTTCAACCAGACAGGAACAAGTCTTTCTAATGACATTTGTGAATAAAAGCAGTAGTGCATTTGCATAGCTCTGCATTATGAAACAAGTAATGTCATAACACCATGTGTCACACATGAAATTGAGATATTGGCTCTTGCATATGTGAACTGTAAGTGATCAAGTTACAAGTAGTTAAACTGTTAATGAAGTTATTAGTTAAAATACCCTTTAATTAAGAAAGTTCTGTTTTGTCCCTGTTTCAATAAAGTTTCCCAGTTCTGATTTACATTGTAAGATTTAGAAATATACTGTTTGATAAATGTCCAAGTTAAGTGATTATCTCAAAAGTGTTTAATTCAAATTATGACTGTTCATATAGTGAATAAGTTGTTAATAGCTTCCTGAAGTAAAAAAGAGCTGTGGTCTATGTTCTGTAATGTTTTATATATTATGCATTGCTTGTAAGTCCAAACAAGAGTTAAGGAATCTGCATTTTTATTGAAAAATCCTTTAATTCTTTTTGAACCAGTTCCTCAGTTTAGCTGTGCTCTAAAAGACAAGACCCCTCACCCCCACAGTCAAGAGACTATTTTTAGAAGTCCACTGTTGGCCTGCAACCGGGCTCCAGGGAAACGCAGAATTTTAAAGAGGACTTTTCCTGCCTTTGGGACAGATGACATCACTCCCCTTGCAGACAACGAGCCATTGGGGGAAAGACCTTACATCACTTCCAGGTTCACCAATCACCCTACGCCGTGGAGGCGGGACAGTGGGCAGTCTGGGGAGGGGACAAGGGGGTATAAATCTGGTGCACAGAGGAAGGAGCTGCCTTTTATGCCTCTATTTAGCAGGCGTAAGCCTGGTGTGGTGGTCATTGGGCCTGTACTTATTTAGTCTTAAGTGGGGTTTTTTTGTGGGTGTTTTTGTTTTTTGTTTTTTTTTTTTGTGTGTGGTTTTTTTTGTTTGTTTGTTTATGGTTTTTTGGTTTTTTTTTGGTTTTTTTTTGCTTTGGGCTAGGTAAAGCAAGCCACCGCGCTGCTGGTCTCTGCTTTGGGCTCAAGCCGAACAGGCTAAAAGAGTCTCTTATTGCTGTGTTCCCGGGTTATTTGTTTTCTTTAAGAAATCTAATTTGGTTGTTTCTTTAACTAATTTGTGTTAATAAATTATTCTTTTTCTTTAATTAAAACGAGAGTTGCGTCGTTTTTTGACACCATGGAACAACTTAGAATAGCGAGGACTTTGGGAGAGTGTCTGGATTAACACCTCACCCTGAGTTGGGACAATTTCAAAGTTAGATGCATACTAATGTTAGTCTTTAATAATATTCCTCCTTATGTATTCACAGAAATTTCCGAGGCATATGAGATAGACTGGTATTTTTTGTTTCTTATTTAAGAAGGCTGGCTGAAGATGTTTCTTTAAGCAAATACAGAACATGTCAATGTTGCTTGTCAGGAGTGAACTTCTGTAAGAGGAGACCTGGATTTCAGACATGTAGGATTGGAGCCTGGCACTGACAGAGGGGGAAAAAACCTCTAAGGAAGGAAACAAGATGACAAGGGAACCAGTATTTTCTGTCATTCTTTCAGGTGTGACACACAACGCATTTTCCCATCTGAGAATCAGAAACAAGTTGTCAGTTTGCTATTGAGGAAATTCACTTTGTAGTTAAGGTTGGGCTTTAACGTTCATTTGGCTTTCTCACTGCTGGTCACTGTTTACCTCAGCAGACGGCTCCTAATCTTCCCTGAGCTGAAATATATGACAAAATTGCCTGTGGCTCCACACTGTATAGGAACACGGCCCAGCCGTGGACAGCAGGACTAACTTCTCTCCGCGTCTGGCTACAAGTAATGTCAGGTTGTCTGGTATGATTTCCCGTCTCGTCTCCACATCCTGTCTTGGTAAATTAGTAATGTCACAGTGCAGTACATTTGTAGTCAGGCAATGCTGATGATTTTAAAAGTTACAGAATCACAGAATACCTAGTATTACAGCAATGATTGTAGTGCAGAGATAATATACAACTGCTCGCAAACCAATCTTCCCAGAAATGTTGGAATCCAAAGCAGCAACACCTGCAAAAAACAGCCACAGAAACAAAAACAGTAAAAACCAGTCTTAGAAGAATGTTGTTATTTTTGTAGAGAGAAGTAATTATTGTCTCTTATTTCTTTAATAGAAGAAATTTTTCCTTATTCAAGATGGTCTTAAATACCTAATTGACGTTTGCACTTCTGAAAAATATCTGTAGCTGACCAACATATTTGCTTCTGCTTCTTTGCAAAAATCTGTTTTCCCTGGATTTTTCTAGGACAAAAACAATTGAGCTTTTCCCTGATGTTTGTGATGAATCAAGACTTCTTTGGTTTATAATAGTATGTCACAATTTATTTCCTTATTCACTTAAATAATAGCTTCACTTTTTCCAGATCTGTAACATTTTGGCTTTAAAGCTAAAAGCCATGTGAAGGGAGTTGCTCAGGGCGGTTACTCCAGGTTGCTCAAAGGCACATCAGACAAGTAAGGATCATTTCTGGTCACTTTGTCTTCATTAAAATTTTTGACTAAAGCTTTTTCTGAAGTTTGGGTGTTCACACTTCTCTACCTGTATATGTCATTGTCAAGAACAATGGTAGATTTACTAATGAAGGTAGGGAAAGTGCTGAGACAGATATTATACTGAGGTCAGCTTAACTTCTGGCAACAATATTCAATGAAACATCTCGATAAGTATTTTTTAATTGTTTAAAAGATTTATAAAAGTTACATGTGTACTCATACAATTTGGTAACCAGGGCAAAATGAGCACTGTGACTCCAAAACGTGTCTGCTTATAACAACATTAGTTAATAATTCACTGCTATCTCTTTATTGTACATTTGTGATCCATTTATATTTGTATTTTTATTGAGTCAGTTTATCAAAGACTGGCTAGATTCCTTTCTGTACAAAAGCAAAACCACCAGGAGGATATTTAGCCTCAGAGAAACATGATTTTGTAGGGAAAAAATAGTTTCAAAAGCGAAGGAAGAAAAATCAAGAGTTCTGACATACATGTAACTTACTGATCTTTGAGCTCAAAAAGGATCTTAGCAAGCACAGTTTAACCATGAGTTGGTGTCTCTTTCAGAAGGTAGATTAACAGCACTGACAACTTGTGCCTAGAGTACTCATATAATGTCTTACTAGTTCTGTTAATTGTTATTCAAAATGCAAACAATACTCGGAGGGGAGAATGAACGTTATTTTATTTCAGAGTCTGATTATCTTGGGTCTTGCATGGGATAGTGTATCATCAGATTGAGTACAGAAGAACTACACATGTATACAGAAATCATGATGTAAAGATTCTCCCACTTGTAAAGCAAATAAGGATAATTATTGAACTATTCATATGGCAAAGGAATACAGATCAATGCACAGAAAAACAATGGCACAGCTATTACAGGAAGCTGTCAGCAATAAGGATATTTTTTGAGACATGAATAACAGAATGGACACAGAATCTGGGCCATTATTTCTATTTCTCATCTTGGGAATTACAGGGGAAAAAAAGGTAGAAAAAAGGACTTTTCCATTGCTGTGGGCTCAGCTGTGGAAACCATGGCAGTGAGGACTCCTGAGAATGGACTGTTTTCAGAGGAAAAGGTTAAAACTGCAAGATTTGGAGAGGAGGAGGGAATAGTTTAGGCCAAAGTAACCTTGCAGCTGGGAATGCTAAAAATGTCAGTGTGGGAAAACTCCATTTATTATGCCTAGTGTGGCTCATCCTGTGTCTGTTTTGAGAAATGGAATTCCTGTGGAGAGACACCACACTCACAGAGATGCAGGAAGCCTCCTGTTAGAGCGAGGCAGGTGGCGAGCACTCCCGGTGCTGGCCGCTAGGATGAGCTGAGCCTAACGGAGCCTCTGTCCCCGCGTGTCCCTGCCACCTGGCACTGTCGGCGAGGCAGCGAAATAAATCTACTCTTTGCATTTCAGCTGTTGCTTGGCCGTTCCCTGGGGTACCTGATTGTCTCAATTCACACAGATAGTAATAAATAATGCTTTCTGTGGACAGGCCTGTTTTGAAAGGCTGTCAGTGTCGGAACTTCTTCACCTGATAACTTGGAAGAATTCACATAATGTTTTTAAAACAGAGCGAACAGGTATTGCCACCGTTCCATATCTTTTAAGGAAAAGTTCTTAAAACCTGAAAATAATGGAATTTTATTCTAAAACTTAATATTTCATGTTTTTTGGTTTCTTTTTTTGCCTGACAGTCTTGTTGAGTTAGTCAAAAACCTAATAATCATGCAAGGTTATTTCCATGGAGTAGTCAATTAAAAAGATCCTACAGTTAATATGAAAGGAGATTCCTGTGACAGGCATTCTTCTGGCTCCAAACGAAATCCCTTTGCAAACTGTTATGCTCAGTAGAGTTATAGAGGTATAATAAAGGGTAAACTTTGCCCCCGCCTTTTTAAACTGGATAATGTTCCTGTTAGTGAGCAAGCTGTGCTAGGAGCTGTCCAGCCTGTCCTTCCATTGTCATGTTGGTGCTGCTTTGCTGGTAACCGTAAAAAACACACAAATAATTCAGGCAGACATGGCTGAATAAGTACAAATATGGTCTGAGGATGATGGGTGTGGGATTTGCATTTTTTGGAAAGCTGCTGGAGTCTGAGACCTGCATTCAGAATGATGCTTCCATTTAGAGACTGAAGTAGCATTCAGTGCAAGTGCCACAGAGACAGGTTTGCACTGGGTGACGTATGCTGCTACGCTCCTTTTTTTTTTCACGTTAGCTGGTTACACATAGGAAAATATATATAAAAATAGACATCTGTCCAGATACATCCTACTGTCATGACTGAGCAATTGAAAATAGAATTGATAGCTACTAGACTTTTTCTCAAGACAACTGAAAATTAAGGTTCCTTTTGTAGTTACATCATGGCTTTACAATTTTTTTGGACATAACCAAAAGAGTTAATGGAAGATGTGTTAAACAAAGCACTAATACAACTAGTAACTACAAAGTTAGTAGTAATAAACTACTAAACAACACTGATTTCAGTTCAGAAGGAAACAGTTCTCAAACTAAGATGGCATATACACTGTTCCAAAAGGGAAACATGCAGTGCCATTCAAAATTAGATCACAAAAGCAGTGCAATTAAGTTTGGTTATCTGCTTTGGATTACCACTAAACTTTTACAACTAATTTAATTGTTCTTTCTTCCCTCAATCTATCCCCAAGTTTAAACATGTTTCAACAGATAAACTAGTAATATAATTTACTGTACAGACTCTGAACAGGCATGATGGATTTTCCTCCATCCCTGGGCATTTCAAAACTGCAGTATTTCTGATTAGTCCCTTAAATTTTCCTATAAAATATTTCCTAATTCAGCTATAGCCACTGAAGCATAGAATGCAATTCTGGGGCTATGATACAAAAAGGCTTACGTGAGATCATCACAAAAGACACCAACTGCTGTTAAAATCTCCTAATCTATCTAACTGTCTGCCCATATCATTTTAGCAGAACAGAGCTAAGGTTTTAGTAACTGAAGTCAAATTTTGGAATCAATTGTCTAGTCTTCTGCAATTCACCTTCTGTATTCTCTGTGTTACACTCTCCAGCTTGAAGGTCTTAGTACTCTTCTCTTTTTTTGCCCAGTTTTCTCTATTTTGCATCACATACATTTGCAAAAGAATAAAACCCAAAACAATCAGTGAAATCAAGTCCCTTCTACTCTTTCTTGTACAAGGACATCAAAACCCTACCAAAGTGCAGTGGTGCACTGCAGCGATTTTTTTTTTAATTGTACATACTTGAAACTACTTCCCTGAAATACTACTGTAGAAAGCTACTTTACCTAAGGGAATAGTCTGATTTAAACAAAACGAAGCTTAAATATGAAACGTGGTGTTCCAGAATTTTTTACCCGTAGCCACTGAACATAAAATGTGCTCACTTTAAAGGCCTGTAAAAATGCTTATATACAAATGGCCAAATGGCATTGGCTCGAGGTGTAACACTGTAATTTCAGGCTTGTTCACTATGTTCTTGTGAGACCAGTCCTGTGAGATCTGGGAGTGAAAAGGGTTCTGTGAAGGACTGGAAACTATCACAGGGGTCTTCCGACTTCCAGTGCTTATCATCTTATTAGTTCCCTAGGGGATAACACCTACCTCCTTAGAATTTGCCATATCATTGTACAGAGTGGAATACATGCAACTGTGCATACAGATTTATGTTTCCAGGTGCTCTTTTTCAGTACATTATGAGAGATTTCATCTACAGTTTGGTGCAGTGGTTGACTCTGTTCAACCGCAACAATCATAACCAGACTCCCTGGCATTTTCTATTGCTGTGCTACAAATTCCAGTGTCATCATCAAGCGCATCTCCTGCAGTACTTCTTTGCTGTTCTCAGACTTCTGAAGATTGGTGGAAGCTGAGGGGATCATCAGTTTATCTGCATGACACATCAATCATTATGTATAATCCATGAAAGGCTAGGCTGTTTAACTCCTTTTGCAACACAGCTACACTTGAGGATCAAGATGTGAGTTTTCTCGATGCCACTTAGCCAGCTCCTAGGACTGACAGCAGGTTGTTCTCCTTAAGTGACCCAGGGCCAGAAGGGCAAGTCTGGCTAAAGGCCCTTCCAAGTTCACCCTACTGCCAGCCACATGGTGTATTTCTCTATTAGTTTTAGAAACTACTTGAATTCTGAGGAAAAACAACTCAAGTATGGTGTACATGAACTGTACACAATTCTTTCAGGCTTCTCATATCTAATTCCCAAAATATAACTACAAAAGTTCCTGAAGAGTAGAACTGTATGGCTTTTACACCTTCTCAGCTATGACCATGATGCTGATTCAAAGGCAAAAGGCAGTTCTGAAACTGCTCCAAACTGCCAGCAGCCTTATTGCTTTAACTGAGGAATTTCTAGTGTTCACTAGATAAATCACAAAATAACTGTCAGCTTCTCCCAGGTGTTCACACTTTATTTCTTCATGTCCATTTTGGCTCTTCTGGCTGCAATATGCAGTCACTGCATCATAGAAATTATATGATTGGTGAACATCCAGGAGAGCAAAAAGTTTTTACAGAAATTGCATAAGACATATGAAAATAGAAAACCATAGGAGACTCTTAAAATGCTTATAGAAAATTTCAGTAGGCAATCCTTCTAAGGGGACCACAATATTTTATACAAAAATAGTAATGTTATTTTATTGCTGGGATGCACTACATTACGTGTTGTTGCAAAAAAGTAATATTTATTCCTTAAAAAATACTAGGGAAGAAACCCCCAAAACAATGCCGAAACAGTGCCTTTGATAAATGGACAGCTGCCTGAAATGCATGAAGTTTCTTGGCTTTAAAAGATGGAGCTGGAATAATTTCTAATTTAAGACATGAGCGGTATCAAAATTTCAGCTGCATCTGACTGTGGCATGACCTCTCTGTTCCAAAGTGGTTTTGGAATGTCATTTACCTAGTACTGAGAGTTCTCATTTAATCCACTGGTCATCACAGGTGGTCAGGCCATAAAAACAATCTTCCTTAGACACAAGTGAAAAATTTTAATTAGTTGCCATACTTTTCTTCTTGCAACGGGAAACACTACCAATACTAAATCAGTATTTGGCCTGTACCTTCAGAAGACAGACATGCTTTTTATCTGAGGAATGAACACTAAATTCTAGCTCCAGTGTTGAGCAAGCTTATTGCTTGCCCAAGCAGTGTGTAGCAAGTTTATTGCTTATTTTCTTATTCCGCTATGTATCTAAGAGAATCCAAACTTGCATTCTTGTTCCATGAGCTATACCAACTCTAATCAGCTACTGATAGGAAAGGAAGGTATCTCACACACGTAAGACTAGATTTCATCATATTTCCATGTAAATTTTGTCATTATTTAATAGCTGGGTGATAGACACAAGGAAGTTTCCTTTTCACTCCAGAGAAAGGTCCTTTCTGCTGTTCTATAAACTTGGGGCAGTTCTAACAAAAATTCAGAAGAATGTTTTTCTCAGGGCTTCTTAAAAGAAAGGATTCCAAAGCCAGTTGTCCTCCATCTGTCTGTCCTTGGCCCAGTATTCCCTTTTGTCCTTGGTCTATGCTCACTTTTTGAAGGGAAAATCCTTCTGTATGCAATTCAGACAATAACTGTGGTGGGGCAATCACTGTAACACTGGTGAATTCAGAGCCTATGTTTTACTGAAGCCATTTTTGAGTTATCTGGGACTTTTCCCTCTTCCCATTTCAGACTCTGAGACCCTTTCTCTCCCATTTTGACCTTTTATTTGCATGATTTTGTGGTACAAATTTGCCCTGTCAATTATCTCCTACAAGCTCATTTTCTTCATATTCTCCCTGAAATTTCGGTTCCCAAACTAGGTTGAACAGCAATTTCTGTTGCTTCTTCCAAAAGCAGAATGGTGAATATTTTCCTTTTTTTCCCTGATGCTCTGTGGAACTCTTTGGGAAATGCAATACCGCATTCCTTATGTATGAACAAGGCTATCAGGACCAAATAAGTAATTCACAACTGTCTACTGAAATCTCACCCATATGCAGGCCTTCACACAGCATGATGTTATGTACGAATCCACTGCTCATCTGAGACAAAGGACTCAGATTACTATTGCCTGTAGATCATTCTCAAACATCTTTCCCTTGATATGCATCTCATAATTTTATTTTTTCCTCATGTTTACTGTGTCAGGGGGCTCAGAATGATCTTTTGCAACTAGTCTTTCCCCAGCTAACTGAATGACCTCTACAGCTAAGTCCCATTAGGAGGACAGTTCCAAGTCAGAAGTTGGCTGAGAGGATCAGATAATGAAAAAGCTGTGGCAAATGAAAGCCCCAAACGCAGTGATATGCAGTCTCTCAAATTAGATTTTTCATGGTGTACTATCTTAGTGTTTTTACTAGAAGTCGTCCGTTCCTATTCTAACAATTCTTCTATAACAGCAGTTATCCCTTCTATTCAAATGTCATTGCTACTTACTGTAAAGGAAAAGGATTTTTATAGCAGCTTGTAGCAATTACCTTTTCAATAGCCTTGATAGAAATTTAATTAATTGCTGTTCTTTAGAAGAAAGGATTGTTATTCTACTAGTATGTTGTATAAATGCAACAGAAGAATGTCTTACTAATGAAATGAAAAAAACTAGCACATGGCAGGGGGGCAGTGGGAGGCAGAGAGTGGGAAAGAGAGATACATGCATACAGGTAATGCATAAGCATCTGTTCATGCTATTTAAATATCACCAAAAAAATTAAAATCAGAAAATTCTCAGTTTCTACTTACATGATCTAATGAGACTTCCATTGGATTAGCATGTCAAATATTGCTCTTTTAACTTTGGAGAGGCATTGAAAAAAGATTACTTGATTAAAAACCCAACAAACAGACTAAGGTGTGGAATGCAACAATAGTTACAACAGTCCAAATACTGAGAGATGTCTTTGATCATTTAGGATGGAGTTGAAAAAGTAGTTGTAATGAACCTTTCTAAATGCCAGATAGAAAGGATGGAATGGGAGATGAACAGTTTATGGCAATGAAAGGGTTAAAATAATTACAAAACGGGAGGAATTTCAGGTAAGATTTAAAGAAAAATTTCTGACCCTGTATATCAGTTTGTTAAGGGACTGTTGTGCTGTCTTCTTGGCAGTTGGCACAATCATTTTATTATGATCTTTCCCTACAGAGCTTATTTGGAGACATGCAGAGAAAGAGGGTATCAGTACTGTCTTCTATTCATGTTATTTCCAAACTTCTAGGAACATTTTAATTTCTCCTCTAGAAAGCTCTTAGAGGTTACATAATCTGAAGTTAATGCCTTTTCAGGAGAGATAATGTTCCTTGGTTGGAATATAATAAAAACTTTTAAGAAAGGAAGATCACACATCAATCTGCCAAGATGGACAGGCTAACAAGATTCATTACAGAAATCAGATTCAGTTCAAGGATGCAGCAGAAATATAGACCCTGCACTGTTGCTGGTGAAACATGCATCAAGTGAATACAGAAATTCTGCTGTATTGAAAGTACTCGAATCCCCTCAAAATTATTGGTGGCAAAATGTATAGGTTGACAAGGTTTAGCTTCCAAGCTATTAAAAAAGCCCTTTAACATGACACTGCATTTTTAATTGATGTGGTATCTACACACAGGAAAATGGAGTGAAAAAGGTGAATGCAATCTGGTTTATATGGTGGGACAGTTGTTTATGTCCTGAGCTCCACAAAAGAAGAGCAGAAGACACCAACTGGCTTTCGACCTATCCACAGTGGTGCCACCAGCAGTGCCCTCAGTGACATGGCTAGGACAGGAGGCAGTGACAGCTGCTGCCACAAAATGGCTGTTGTGTTGGGGCTCTTTGCCCTTGAGAGCTGGTGGTAATCATGCTCTGTGAACCAGAAGTGCACTTCAAAGTTTTATTACTATAATTTAAAACCTTAAATAATGTAGGGGCTGTCTCAGTTGTATAAGGTCAACTGATATTGATGGGAAAAGAGTAGATGACTGTGATAAAAGTAATCTGAAGAAGATGGGCACAAAGCCTTGTCCATTAATAGCCCATGACTCTGCTGTCCTGCCTGCCTCAATGACTGCACATGGACAGCAGGGACAGAACTTCCAGCATCCCTCAGTACAACTGAAGGCAAAGCTCATCAAGAGTACTGTAACATTTTCTGACCTTCACACAATTAGTGATACAGAGGGAAGAGGTGAGTGTCCCCTCTGAGCCCAGGTAACTAGTTTACTAATACTATATAATAAATCTGATTTTCTTGGGAGTTCTTTGGGCTTAAGGAACAGCAAAACACATGCAAAGAACATGCAGGCATTTCAGAGGACAGTCCCTGAGTATGTTAAGCTAGACCAGTAATTTCAAGGACTGTGCTGGTGATGCACAGGGCCTGTTAAGGATGCCTCAGCAATGGAGCCACTCCCAATAGCTGCCTTTCTTGGTCTGGTAGAAATGGAAACTGCTGAGGCAGCTGCCATGCCAGGAATGATGATACCAGAGAAAAATGGATTTGGAGCCCTGTATTATAGGAAAAAAAACCAGATTTGTCCTCCTGCCATTTCCTTACCTGTACTCCTTTACAGTACTGTAAATATATGTACATACAAGGTATATATAAAATGTGCATGTGTAATGTAATATAGTATTGTATATATAAAATATATAATGTAATGTATATATAAAATGTGAGTTTATATATAAACTAGCAGGTCTATTTCTGGGCATCAGCACAGTCTTAGTGTGTTCCAACTTACATTACAAATAGAGTGGGCAAAATAAATACGTAAGTGGTTGTTTAAATCTGAATGGTTCTTATTTTCAAAGATAAACACGAGAAATAGGAACAATCTGATTAATACTCTAATTCAGGTTTTTTTTCTCATTTCATTCTAGCTCTTTTGTATCCCATTTTTTATGTTTTGTTTTCATTCTCCAAATCCTTTGGCACTCTTATAAAACAAACTAGTATCTTCCCAGATGCAGATCGAACACAGATTCAAGGTAGGAAACTCACACTTTGATTTTGAACAACTGAAAAGGACAAATAATCTAGTCAACACATCCATTCCTTTGTCACAATCTAACATACTCTTTATACAGGGAAAACAGCAGACTCTGCAAATAGGAAAAGTCACACGGCCCTGGGATATTTTTCTCTCTCAAGCAGTTGACAGAATAAGCCAGATTTGTGGTGGAATCATTATCTTTGTACTATTAGCAGCAAGTGCAAGTAAGAGTGTATATTTGGCATTGGGAAAAATGGACCTGGCATGATGCTTCAGACTGTAGTGGACCAGCAGTCAAAGCAGGCCGTGGACTAAAGCAGGAGTTTATTTCTATAGTCATGAAAACTTGATTGTTTTTCCAGACCCACAGCTCAGGAGACATTGTATTTATAACTCACATACAGCTACTCTGAGAGAGGTAATTGATACTTTTTTCCCACTGTTCCTTAAGTATGCCGTGTGTACATGCAAATGCCTCATCAATTGCTTTAAGAAATTTTGGTGTTCCCCACAGCTGAGCCTGCACAAATTCACAATGCAGGAAACTCCCATGCATCTGTTCTAGTTTCTTTGAAGTTGCCTGTGAAGGCTGAAGGTGCAGGGAAGGTCAGAAACATGAGAAAAAGCTTTATTAATATTTTGTCCGGGAGGAAAGATAAGAAATGAGGGAGAGATTATTGCAGAACTTGAAACAGACATTGAATAGCAGATAAAATCATGTCATTAATATTGAGATCTGAGACATGGACCTACTATGCTATGTATCACATCTTTTAACACAAAGCTAAAATTTCTGGCATTTATGGGTAACTCTGGAAGCATCATCAAAGAAAGGTCATTTATCAGATATGCGATGTGAATTTTTTGACAGAACACATTCTAGCCCTGAAGAAAGACCTCCACATCAAGATCCATGGCTTATAGTTTGAAAACCAGTGTGGCAGGCAGCCTGAAATAACCTCATCTGAGCAGGAGCGATTGAAGAGAGACGGGAAGCAGAGCCACGGTAGTCTCATAGTGCCTGGGTGTCTGGGGGTGTTGTGTTAAGATCCGGATCTCCTGACATTAGCTACTAACAGGGAACTCAGGCGCAGGAAATAAGGCCTTAATGTGGACTTAATGTGGACTAGTTATCTTCACACTGGGCATGTAAATTTCCTCAGCTTGTACCCAAGTACAAGGGGACAACGGCTGAGGAAACTTGGCAGTTTTCTCCAACCTAAGTTCTGCTGTGATCCTGACAGAAAACAGATTTGCTAACATTTACTGCCATTGCATACTGTGTGAATATCACTTTATGAAAAAGAAAGCTTAAAGTGATTAAAGAGGACTAGTCTGCTCAGTATGCACCCTTGATGAAATACACTGCACAACTCCAGAGAATTTTCATTCTCAGAATGAAATTAGAGTTGTGAATTTCCAAGCCTTTAAAAGATATTGTATATGTTTTAAGTACTCCCAAAATGATTAGATTTAAGTCTCAAAACTCCCATGAAGCATACAAGAGATTCCTCCAAATTCCTTCTACCCACAGGGCAACTAAAAATAACATATTTTTTGTATTTGTCTAATATTTCTTGTTTTAGAGCATTACTTCAAAAGAAGTGGATTTGGGGTGTGGAATATTACACTCAGTACAGCTGTAGTTCTGATGTCATAGCAATGATCTTGAGTAACACTCTAGGCTTTTGATTTTCATTTTCAATTTTCCCATGTCACTAGAGCAGGAGACAGAAAATACAAATTATTTCTTGACATGAATGATGCATTAGTGTGCTATTAACTAATTTGAGGGTTAGAAATCTCATGGGTAGCCAAAAGAGCTCTACATTTTGAACTGAATTATAAGTGGTGGACTTTTGGGTCAAAGTAAATAAGTTTACATCTGAATCCATTAAAATGATTATGAGAAGAAGAGAACAATTAAAATTTGGCTCTGAGGCAGAGTACTACACAGACTATTCCATACCCAAAGCAAGGTCCCACTAATCAAGATTTCCAATTTTTTCAAAACAAATGCATGCTTAGTGCTTATGTCAGTTTTTTACTAGGCTACAGTTATGCTTCCAGGCAGGTTAGTGGAAAAATTCCACAAATTGCAACTTGTACACTACTTAAGTATGTTACCAATGCTTTTCCACTCTTACACTCAGAGAAACTGGGATTGTGAATGAAAACCACATTCTACAAAGCTCTCCATTTAACCAGAGGGAGAATTTTGCCTTCTGAATCTGAAAGACAGACGTAAGGGTGCTCCTGCTTTAATTAGAGCTCCAAGGAGAAGCAAGAAGCGCATTCCTGATTTAATTGAGGAAATCAGTGAGAGTTTTTTCACCAAGATGGAATTTATTTCCAACAAGTTAGAACTACTAAGACTTTAAATTTTGCAGAAAATCCTGAAATCTCAAGGAGTGATTCCCACCTCCACTTTCTTTGCTGTGGGCTTGATTTACATCATTATGCCCAAACAGGCTGGAATCTGGCCATGGGACATGCATTTGTGCACAGCTCCCATCTTTAAAGCATAAGCTGATTCTTTTCAGGATGTGACATTACCTTTTAAAACGTTCTAATCCCAAAAAAGAAAACTATAGACTGCATTGTAAAAAATGTGTTGGGGACAAATTTTGTATCATAGAATCATAGAATGGTTTGCGTTGGAAGGGACCTTAAAGATCACCTAGTTCCAACCCATCTGCCAAGGGCAGGGACACCTTCCAGTAGACAGGTTGCTCAGAGCCCCATCCAACATGACTCTGGACATTTCTGGGGATGGGGCAAACGCATCTTCATGGAATAACCTTTTCCAGTGCCTCATAACCCTCATAGTAAAGAATTTCTTTTCACTATCTAACCGAAATATACTTTTTTCAGTTTAAAGCCATCCCCTCATCTTAGCACTGGCTGCCCATGTAAAAAGACCCCCTCCAGCTCTCTTGTAGGCTACTTCAGGTGCTGAAAAGCTGGAACAAGGTCTCTCTGTAACCTTCTCTTCTGCAGACTGAACAAGCCTGTGAACTTGCTGAGGGAGCAGTCAGTTTCATCACTGGTCATTGATAAAATGTTAAACACTATTGGCCCCAGTACTGAACTGTGGAGGACATCACTACTGACTTGTCTCCAACCAGACTTGTGCTGGGTGATTGCAACCTTCTGGGTCTGCCCATTCAGACAGGTTTCAATTTGCCTCCCTATTGCAATTATCTACCCTGTATTCTGTCAGTTGTTCTCTGGAGATGTTATGGGAGACAGTGTCAAAAATCTTACTAAAGTCAAGTTAGACCACATGACCTCTTTGTAATTCTCAATTTTCAGATCAAAAGCAAAATTTACACTTTCAAAAATTATTGTAAAGAAGTGAACAAGGAAGGGGATGAAAAATTTAAGAAAGATCCAGGATGTGTCTTCAGCTATGACTGCAAACAAGACAGCTCACTGTTTGCCTTACAGTTAGTGGCAAAGCCACATATTTCTGCATTTGGCAGTACCTTTTCTAGAATGAGACCCAGAAATATTTTCCTCCAAAGAAACCTCATCTTTCTTGATTAAATGTAGGATGTGCAAGGAAAGCCCATAATCTGCATGCTGGCTGGTTGTCTTTGGTGGGACCAGATGTATTCTGAGGATGTCCACCTCTTTGGAATATATGTATTATGCAGACCCCTATAGGGCCTGTATCTGATGATCGCAGCTGTCAGACCTGCGTATGTGTTCACAAGCTCAGTGACAGACAGCTGGGGACACAATAAATACAAAGTTATTGCAGTAAAAGTAGCTATGACACTTCAGCTGGTCTGGAGTGAATATTTTTTTAGTTTACAAGTTAAGGCGATGCAGTTAGCTCACCATGAGAGAAGAACGTTGTCCTGTTGTTGTGCCTTTGCTGCAGGTTAAGTGTGTGCACCAGAGACAATTACAATGGCTCATTTGGTACATAACTGTAACCAGACTATGGTGATGAGTCCAAAGGCATCTAGGAAGTTTTGATGCCTTTTGTAAATGTATGTTATGTCAAAATACTAGATTTTGGTTACAGGTGACAGTTTGTGCAAAAATCACCAAGACAAAATTGGAAGAAGTGGCTGATGTATGAGATGGTTATACGGTCATTCAAAGGTACCTGGATGGGCTGGAGAATTTGTCTGAGAGAAACCTCATGAAGTTCAACAAGAAGAAATGCAGAGCTCTGCATCTGGCCAGGAATAATGCAAGGCAACAGTACATGCTGGAGGCTGACTGGCTGGAGAACAGCTCTGCAGGGAAGGACCTGAGGGTCCCAGCAGACAACAAGCTGACCCTGAGACAGTAAGATTTCATAGCAAAGGCCAATAGCCTCCTGGGCAGTGCTATGACAAGCTCTGTCAGCATGTGGAGGGAGGTGATTCTCTCTAAATACAACATCTGTGAGGCCACACCTGGAGTACTGGGTCTAGTTCTGGATTCCCCAACACAAGAAAGGGATGGACTTACTGGACAGAGTCCAGTGAAGAGCCACAACTATGATGAGGGTATTAGAGCATCTCTCACATGAGGACAGCTGGGAGAGCAGGGACTGTTCTGTCTGGAGAAGAGAATGCTCAGAGGGATCTTATTCATGTGTATAAATTGCTGATGGGTGGGAACGATTGCAGAGCCAGGCTCTTAGCAGTGGTGCCCAGAGACAAGACATGAGACAATACATAAAAATTTAAAAATGCATTAAATTTAATCTGTACAGGAAGACACTACTCTAGCTGACCCTGCATGAGTAGGGCCATTGGACTAGATGGTTTCAAGAGATCCCTTCCAACCTTAGTCATTCTATATGACTGTGTAAAAGAAGAAAAATTACTAGTATGCTGCAGGATCATTCACAGGTTTATTTATTCATTTCAAATGTGCATTTCTGATGCTTGGAAGGTTAACATACCTATTTTAAAAGAGGCAATATTTCTACAACATCCTGAGGACGGATGCAAGTGAATAGTGAAAACCATCATGCATAGACATTTGTGGCTCTTTTGCAAAGCCCTGCATACTCTATCAAAGTAGCTTCTGTTCTGTATCTATCTTGTTTTCTTTTCCTTGCCTAAAATCCTAATATAGAAGTGTAGAAAAAGTATACCCTTATTTCCAATGGAAATTGGATATGCCAAGGTCAGAATCAGAGCATTTCATTCTCATCATGAGGTGCTCTCATTCTGACTTTGGCATATCCAATTAAACAGTCATCTCTGTATATGACTGTAATCTGCAATCTGTAAAATCCAAGCTTGTGTTAGGAGTTACAAATGCAATTTACTCATACTGGAACATTATACATTAAGTATGCACAGTATTTTTTAACAGGATGATTCTTTTTTCCCCTTGCAAGTGCTGGACAGGGATGCATTTAATAAATAATAAATTTCATGATTATTCTAATGATCTAATTTATGTCTGAAGACATAGGCCCAACTTCATTCACAAATAAAAGCTTGTTCAAAAAAGAAATGCTTTTATCCTATCTTGTCAGCTTTTCCTGGATCTCCTATCAGAGACTAAGGTTCTCCTCTCCTTTACACACCAACTGTTTAATCTCCCTTCATTCCTTTGGACTCAACCTTTGACTATTTTGTGTCCTCATTTCTCACTCTGCCTTTGGCAGCTTTCCATGCTGGATCTTGCAGCTCTTGGCATTCTCTATTTCAATTTTAACACCGGGTTCCTCTCACCCTACATTACAGATATGCTCAAAAGCCCTTGACAACTTCCCTTAAGAACTTTGTCATAGACTCATGTTGGTGTATGTTGATGTGAAATTAGTGATATTTTTGGCTACGAACTTTGGGAAGCTTGAAAGTTTGTATTTAATATCCTATTCTTGAAAGCACTTTGTACCATGATCGAAATTCCCCTTTCATTTTCTGATCACAACACGCTCTCCTTTTCTTTAGTCAAATGTCTGATGAATTTTCCTTAACCTCTAACCAATCAACAAACACCTGGACACTCTGTGACAAACATGATACGTTATCAAAACAGAGATTTTGTGGAGATGAAAAGGGACAGTATAGTGACCAATGTGTCTTGATTCACTGCAAGAAGCTGAAAGAAAATAGTCACAATCCTTGTACCGTCAGCAAAGACTTAAAGAATAAAGAGAAGTTTGCTAAAGAAAGGCTATTTGACATTCAGTTCTGTCTCTTTGCTTTGGGCTTCCTCCACCAAATCTTTCTGAAATTTTCCCACTGGGTGAGCTGTTAGCAAATTCTACCCTGCATGCCAGGGTTCCAGTCAACAGCTTGGTTGCTTTTCTCAGAAGATGGAAGCTTTGCTTTTGTTTCCACTACCCCTTTCTGGCCCCACTTCGCACTCACTTGGTTCAAAGGAGTTTTCAGTTTTGGGGAAGTACAAGTGAATTTATTTTCCCCTAATTTATTTCTGCCAGGTCAGTGAATTGAATGGACTCATAGAAGGATTCAGTGAATGCTAGAGCTCAGGCAAGGTACCTCATGGAAGTTTGTTGAGACCAAGGAAGTGTAGGTCAGGAATGTCCTCTTTTTGTAGTAGTAGGCTATGAGATCAGCTCCCCCTTGCTTCTGAAATGGCAACATGACACTACTTACAACAGTTAACTCTGTACCTCAGAATATGCAGATGCAGCTTTGGGCTTGCAATTTGCAACTGCTTAACCCCCTCCTGAAAACAGGGAGAGAGAGATACAAAAATCTATGAATTTGCAAAGTTATTAGCTCACAGCTCTTTATAATGTAATGGATAATAGTGCTAATCCTTCCAAACCTATTCTCATTATATAAAGAAAAATCTAATCTAAAGGTATGCAATCTGTATTTCTCAGTATAGAGTTCCATCAAGTTGTTTTTAGGGGTTATTTCCTTTAGAATGAAAGCTAACCCACAGTGATAATCCCATAAGCTAACAGTACATTTCCAGTCATACCTGTGATCATACTTGATATGATTAATGGCAGAATGATGAGTTTGAGCATTCTCATCAGCAGTTCCCCAGGAAAGGAAAAGTAGAACTTATCCAAGTTAGACAGTTTTCCATATTCCCGTACCAGCACACCAATTCCAATACCTAAAAGGGACATAAAAATGTGACACAAATTAGATGTGATTTATAGTAGAGACATGTGGGACAAGGAGAAAAAATAGAAGAAGAACGAAAAGAGCAAGGAATAAACATATTTTCACAGCTGTGGTAGAACTTGTAAAGCAAATCAGAGAAGAGATATTTCCTTTTCTGATGAGAAACAAAGTAATAACACATGTAATTCTGAAGTTACAGGATGTTTTTAGGTATGTCTTTGGAAAAATCTGATTAGGTGCTCTGATTATCAGTTCAGTCCAGTAATGACTTTTTACCTGCCTTTGTTAATTCTAGAAGACCCACAACTGGCATTTTAAAAATCAATATACTATATAAGCACTACCAAACACTAAAGAAAGATGGTGACATAAATACGTCAGATGATTTCTATTGGTGAAAATAAGCCTACCCAGCAGCAACACTTTCAGTAATTGCTGCTCTTCATAATTAGAAAAGAGCGTGACTGTAATCACTAAATTGATTTAATAACTTCCAGGAAACTGATCAACAAAATACACTCTGCATATTTCACATTCATTCCACCACACAACCGACCTACAAATACTAGACTATAAATTCAGTCAGTGATTGAGCCATAGTGCAAGGCACTTTTATATCTCCTCTTATCTTTGGATTACATGAATTACCATATAGTTCTCACTTCTGAGACAAATAATGGATAAGAGTTCTACCAAAAGAGAAAAAATCATAGGACAAAAGACAAAATTTTTCAGTTTGACACTCAATATTTCTTTATTTTCCATTTATTTTCCATTCCAACATGATTTTCAAATTAAAATGACTGTTATAGGAAATGTGTTCATCAGTGTCTAAAAGGCACTAGAACTGTTGATTTCACATAGAAGCTTTGTAATGCTTCAGTCCTGAATAAATTGAACGTCAAGAGATCCAATTTCTAACTGGATCCAATGAAAGAACAAGTCAGAACTCTTCATCATCAAAATCAATCTAAACAAAAATTAAGGCAGATTAAAAGTCAAGTCTTTCCTGTTAATATAGATGGAAAATGAACAAGGTAACCTTCCAAGAAGATGAACTGCTCTAATCAACTACTAAGATTTCTGATCAAGATGTAATTTCTGCCAGTGAGCACGGACAGTTTGAATTCCTTGGAGCAATCTTGAATCTTAATAGCCTTGAAGATATTTGCAATATTATGCAAATGACCTTGATTAGTGAATGATAAGACACAATGATCTCTATTTCTAATCTAGTGACTGAATTAGATGGGTTGAGAACACTTTGCACTTTTAGATAAGCCCCAAGCAAGATAAAATTCCACTTGTACATGAATTGAAGTTAGTTGCTAAGACTTTGATCCTGAAAGCACCAGAGTAAATAGCTGAAACTAACTATACAGGTAATCTCCATGTCTTCAGACATTCACACAATTTAGGGCAGACGTTTGCTTAAATTGCAGCAAGACTGAACTGCATTGTTTTGGCAAGTTGTGTAATGCCACTTCATGTTGAGCAGGTATGACTAGGACATGTTCTAACCATCTGCCTTTCATTCTACACGGTGACTGTCCTATTTGACCACATGGAATTCTGATCATTGTAATATTCAGCAGGATTGCTAGCAGGTAGGAAGATTCACCCTTGTTTTCATTCTTGAGGGTTCTGTTTTCCACTTCTTTAGATTTCACTCCAAAACATTCCCACATGCTCTCCAAATTATAGCAGAGTTTCCTTAAGATTCTCCATCTAGATATTTATACCCGGTTTGTTTGATTTTTTTTGGTGAGGATATTATTTATCTAATGACAATAGCTGAGAATAGAGTTCCTGATTCCAACAATCTCTTGAAATTACATCATTGCTCTCAATTCCTTATTCATGCCATTTCTTTACCAGACAGACAACTTATATCCATATTAACTTGTGTAGTATGCTGAATTACAGTAAATGCAGCTACTTTTTAACTGCAGTTAGCATCTAGCATACATTGCTTGAATATCTCATGGGAATATAAGAAATTTTATTTTGTAACAGTAACAAGAAAAGGTTAGAAATCTAGCAGAATAAACTTGCTTTTGTACTGGAAATGGACATATATAGAACTTTTTGATCCTCATCTCAATAACTAAGTTCAACTTGGAAATTTCTTCTGGGAATTATAACACACAGAAAGAAGTATAGTCCAGCATAAACATATTTCACATGGTAACCACTGCTTTTAACATCACATTGATTATAGCAGCCCTAAGTAAGTAGAGAGAAAGCCTTATAAAAATCTCAGTTTTTCTAGATGAATGCTACTGACAACTCCATTATTTCTGAAATTAAAATGTACAACTACTTCTAACAACCATAAAATACACTATAGTCTGCAAAGCCACTTCTATGTATTAGGATTCCTCCTTTCCTTTTTTTTTCTTTTTTCATTTATGGAATAATTTGCTTCTACTTTTTGAAGAGCAGAATATCACTTTTCCTGCTTGCCCTCTTCATCTTTCGTGTTTCAATCACTCCACCTTTCTTCTCATCCACGATAAACTGGTTTTACTTCTTTTCCATCTCTTCTCCTTGCCTTTATTTCCTGTCTACACATCTAAGTCAGGTTATGATTTTTACCACAAGAGCAGTCCTTTACTTACCGCTCAATGACACATACAGCTTAAGCTACAGATTCCTGCAATATTGGGCAGATGTGAAGAATGATGGTGGAATACACTGTACAATCCCATGTCTTTAATTTTTTAAGGAAAATATATCCTTGTAACTTTGCATAGTACAGCATGTGCTGTATAGCATGGTGTCTACATTTCCTCTCCCAGCAGCCAAGCACAACACAGCAAGCAAAAGATGCAGTCTGGGTCCCTGGGACTACAATGCACCATGAAGGCCACAGGACAATTCTCTTGTCTGAACCCATATGAAACAACACATGTCCTAACTCCTTGTTACTGTTCTCCCAGGTAGCATAGAAGGCTTTTTATAAGCATGGCAACAGACAGAAAATCCTTCACAGAAAGGGGATAAATACAGATGAAGTGAGAGGTGAGGATGAGAAGAACAAGAGAAGAAAAACAGAGCAGAAGAAAATCATGGAATATAAGCACACCACGTGAAACCCACTGGCACCCATCTTTCAGGGAGTCCCAGGAATCCCAGCTTGAAAAGCTAGAGGGAATACATGTTTTCTCTGTATAGGATGAGCCATTTCTTGTTGTGTTACCCAGAGAAAGGGGTGCAGAAAGTGCTGCAAGGGGTGAGCTAGCACCTGCAACTGGCTCCATGGTATATAGCACTAAATCCATCACATCTGCCAAGCCTGGGTCTTTACAGGACCTAGTGGATGATAGCTGTGTGTAAGAAGGTGGCAGAAGCCATCTGGGCTGTGTAGGTACGTGCAGTGAGCCCACCACAGAAATGGGGTAAAATGTGTCTTGGGAGACGATTATGTTGAGGTTTCTGTCTATCTGCAAAACCACTCCTGTGACATCTAGGTATCAGTAATTTATTGCAATCTGACCTTCATCTGGAGTGTCTCTTTGCATATTGCCATTCTTTCTGAAATGTTGCCTAAGGGAAAAGGTAAATTATTTGTATGGGAACAATTACAGGGCTACTACATTTTTATTCAAATACCTTGCTGCAGTTCATGACACAAATTTGGAAATGAGTAAAAAACCTCCTACACACTCTGTTCAAAAAATTTTCATAATTTCTGGGCTCAGTTATACTAGCACACGTGGGATGTGTCACAGATTGTCCTACAGCTGTTGTAAACTTGTAAAAATGTGCTGGCCATTCCGCAGCCTCCTAGGCAACCCAACGTGGAGACCATTTACAATTTTTCAGGAAGTGATAGCTAAACCCTGAAGCCCTTTTTATACAATTACGTCAAGTTAACAAAACACAGATTTTGAATTTGAAAACTCAGAAGACCCAGAGTACCTGAATCTGTTCCGGACATGCAGTATGACATTACTGTACTTATTTGCTTTACATCATTACCATAGTGGTTAGTTGCTCTTCAGAACCTGATTACATCCCTGGTAAGAAGATGGCATGACAGCAATGCCCCTTTACTTTCTTTACCTTCTCAGGTAGAGCAACTCACAATTTAGAAGCAGATAACCAAAGTTCACACATAGACATGCCTGCTTCCATTTCTCACTGAAAGAGAATATAAAACAGATAAAATTGGCATCTCACAGGTAGGACTCCATAATGTTATTTGCACTCATGGACTGGAACATTGGTTTGGGATGCACAGTATTAATTGACAGGGAATTCTCTGTAAGTGTGCATGACACTGAAGAAACAGCAGATCACTCTTAACTCCCCCTGACTTCATTATCTGAATGATCCTTAGGAATGAACCATAAAGACAATGAGAAAAGGAATCCAGCACATATTATTGCAGAATTAATAATCTGTTTTGTAAAATGATCTGTTCTGAAGTACATGTAGCACTCTGAAAAAAAAAGCTGTGGTATTTATTTTTCCTGTTTTCCTAATTTCATAATATGGAAACTCCTTTTCACTGAAGCAGAGTTAGTGACCCTGGCTGATGCTGATAGATAGTGCAGGAATGATAGGAATTTTGCTTTGACACAGCACTGAAAGCAGAAAAAAAAAGTCACATGGTTCAAACCTGGGATTATTTAATTGTACTATAGCAATACCTATTGTGCTATTAACTAAGTGATTAGGCTCTTCATAATTTCACATAATATGCTGCACACATGTGACAGACAAAACCACTACTATTTCCATCATATTGGTGTGTCTTAACTGGATTAAATTCATAGCAGATGATTCATGGAACTGAAAAGGCTAGCAAACAAAGTTCACTGACTTGATTTCAAGCACAATACAAAACATTCAATATAAACATTGTCAAATTGTAGCATAGGCAGGGAAGATTTTTGCAGTCTGATACATTCTCAGTCCTTTAGTAATATTTTATAAATCAATTTTGTCTCTGCTCTCTCCATAGAGTTCCTGTTATCACTGGCTGTCTCTTAGCTGCGAAGAAATACAGTGCCAACTACAAAACACTAGAAGAGAGGGTGTAGAAGAATATATTGCTAATGTTTATAAACATATTATTTCAGCTGTCTTTGAATTATTTTTAATACTTTCTAATGTTACACATTTTACTGCTTTACACTCTACTTGACAATGTACCTTCCAATAAACATACTGATGTTGATTGAAAAAAGAAGATTCTTAGAAAAGTGCAGGCAACCACCAAGGTATAAAGTCTCAGGGGTATAATTACATGGCAACTGATCTTAATTCTCTGGTTGCTTATGTTAGCCAGACTACCAGCTTGCTTACAAAGACATATGAAGAAAAGTTGTCTCAGAAATCTTCCAGAGGAAAGTTCCCTTATCAGCTCTTGGTTTACTGAAGAATATCTACTAGCAATTTTTAAGAGAAGATGTGCTTGTGCTCTGCCATGGTGAGACCCCCTGATGCTCTCTGATTACCTTTCTGAGGGTGTAGTGGTTGTAAATTCCTTCACACAAGTAACACACTGTCATCTGACTGCAGTGTGGGGAAAGTTCAGGTAGACAGTGACTCCCTGTGATAGACCTTCAGGAATGAAGGCAAGGTGGAGTGCTGGCCAGAGGGGGAAAAACCAGCTTCTCCAGTGTGGGTGTACTCCCTTTACTCACAGTAGGCTTGAAGGCTACTGCAAACAGCAACCCCACATAACTCCTGCTACATTCTGTGCTGCGGGAGCCTGGAACAGGGCGGGTAACACCGGGCAGCCTGTAGCAGTCACCGGTAATGCAGAGCAGCCTCTCTGCTATGCAGCCCTGCACAGGGCACACCTCACCCCTAGTCAAACCAATGCAGTTAGTTCACTCAGCCAGGAAAATTTTCCTGGCTATTTTCCTGTGACTATGTGACCACAGTTCTGCTGAATGCTGAACCAGTGCTC
Source organism: Machaerirhynchus nigripectus (assembly GCA_013397975.1). Taxonomy (NCBI): domain Eukaryota; kingdom Metazoa; phylum Chordata; class Aves; order Passeriformes; family Dicruridae; genus Machaerirhynchus; species Machaerirhynchus nigripectus. Next base: position 27,102 of record VZRQ01008388.1, on the reverse strand, counting down.
CCTCCAAACGTGCAGAGAGCTAACCAGTTTTATTATTTAACCATGTCTCCTACTGGTCTCTGGCTTTCCTCTCATTTATCCAACCAGACTGTAGATTAATTTCACCTGTACATATCTTCCAAATATTTTCCATGTGCAGATGCAACTTCTTTCGAGAAAGCCCAGAAAAAAATACACAGCTGAAGGAGAAGAAAAACCTTACAATTATGCTTCATCTGGCTAGAACTCTTGTACAGAATCTATCACTGTAAAAATAAACTAAGTTGTACCAGAGATACAATTTGTTTCTTTCACAGTTTTTCAACAAACTTGTTGACTTACTATGTTTGTGAAGTACTGTGCTTACAACCTTAACACAACAAATTTATATATTTTATAAACAAGATGATGTCATAAATTAAACCATCTAGGGAAAATGACAATTCTTTCCCAGCAGCTATGCAACCTACACTTCTTCATGAATTTGGATATGTCCAGGTGAAAGCACCTGTTCTGTTGGGAAATAGTGTGTGAAACTCATTAAGGTTTCAGGAAAAGCGAATTCAGTGTCAATCACACAATAAGGAGGACTACAGGGTAATTAAAAGAATGAAGAGCCTACCTTTTGAAAGGAGATGAAAGAGCTTGTTTTTTCCAGCAGGGATGACCGAGGTAAAGATACAGAAGATGGTTGAATACTAGTGATGGAGAAGTATTTTAATTATTGGCTGCATAGTGAAACTGAATACATTTATAGTGGAAATTGTAAGGCTTTCAACCATCAAATTGAAGCATATAGCTTCCTAGGAGGATATCCAGCAGCAAGTAGCCTATCCAGCTTTAAGATGGAGCATGATACGTAACAGAGTTTTATCTACAATGGTGTAACCTGAAGCAGCAGAGGCCAGATATGATAACCCAGGGGGTATCCTTCTATCTCATATTCCTGTGTCTTACAGTAAAATTGAAAGGTAACCTGACAACAGTAACTTGTCTTTCTTCTTTTGCAGACCTTCCTTATGACCCCTTTCAGATATCACTTCTGAAACCATTACCCTTCTCCTTCATCTCATCCATCTATGACATGTGAGCCTCCTTTAATTATGCAGTCATCCAGACATGTATAGGTGTTGCTGCTTCCTTCATGTCTCCACACCCACTACATTTTATAAAGCAGTGCTTTTGTTTGGACCCCTTTTCTCAGTCATTTCAGAAATTCACGTCCCCCAGTTGTAGCATCTAATGTTTTGCTTATATGGGCTAACACACTACAGCACCATTGGCACCATTACAATGCCACACACGAAAATTTAATAATTTCTTACTCTTCTTTGTAAAAGCCCACTGATCTTCTGTTCTCTTTCCACAATGTTTGCTTGCTATCCCAAAGCTATATAAGCACCTTTGTACATGGATAGCCCAAGAGATACTAGCTCAGTAGAGCACATCAGAAAAAACGTATCTTCATTTGAGACCCCTAAAACACACAAGAAACTAAATGGTTGGCAATCGTATAAGAAAGGTGAAAGGCTAGTAACTGGAAATATCTGCCAGATTTTGACCCTTTTTACTGCTTCTTTGATGAGAGAAAAAGACAGTAAACAGGACATTCTGTTCTAGCTCTCCCCTTGCTGGAAGACCAGTGGAATGATTGTGACTGAGCTAAGCAGCTGGAAAGGCAATTTAGTGGACACTAAAGATAGACAGATAGTAACATGCTGAAACATTGTTATTCTGATACTAATGAAGACATCAAAGCATTGACAAATCAGATACATGACCTAAAAAATTAGCTCAGATTAAGCAAGACCAGGTTGTTTGCCATTCCAAAAGCATGAAAGGACCACGAAATTTGGAAAGCTAACTCCAATACAGCCCTGATCTTCAGATGTGATACAGCTGTGATACAGATGTGATCTCACAGCACAAGGTAATGTTGTGGGACTATAAGTACAAATGCCTTGCACAAATTGTATGAGGCTTTTGTGGAAAAAAATTTAAGATTTCCGAACAGAGTTATTCGTGAGTAGTCTCAACATGAACATTATCTTTTTTGTTGCAGTATATGAGATGAAAGTTTCTAAAGTGAAAATATAACGAATATATAATAAATATATATATAAATAAAAATACAGAAATTTTCTAAAATGTAAATATAAAAGAAAAAATTTGTAATTACATTGTTTTATTTTCCCTTAAATAATACTGGGAAATTGGACACAGTAAATATTTTACTGCTACTAGTATTGGTGTTCTGGCTTCAAATGTAAAAAAAATCTGGTAGACTTTGGTAGTTTGGGGACTTCGTAGAGTGTAAATTGACATTAGGCTCACCCTTTCCAAAGATTTAAAAATTCAGCTCTAGTGATAGTTTCACTTCATTCACATAAAGTGAAACCCAGAGTTTGTGTTAAAACAAATAATAAAACAGGAAAACTTTACATGCCAGAAGAAGAAATAAAAGACAAGTTTTCTGTGCAAGTTGAAGGCCAAAAGAGGCATCATGCATAACTTCAATTACCTTTGCATTCTTTCACTGGCTGACTTCCTGGCTCAGAGCATTTTTGATCTTCAGTAGTATGTGAATCTCTCAGATAAAACTATTAGTCATTCTGCATCTTACTTTATATTTTTTTAAACTAAGTTCAGACGTTTTCTTAGAATTGCTATATTTCATATATTTCTGAAGAGATCCCATCCTATCTCAAACTGTAGGCAAGAGTTACAGAGAAACACAGATGTAAGAATCATCACTGTCTAGAGAGGCATAAAACATCCCAAGTATCATCTATGCTCTTCTGAGGCACACCAGGACGGAAACAGAGTCTTCTGTTAAATTTCCATGCTATCACAGTTGATTCAAGGTGTCTGGTCTTCATTTGTTATAAATTCCAAATTAATAAAATTCTATGCTTCAGAATTAAAGAAAGGAGTCAAATGCTTAGTTTACAACTATACTTCTCAGAAAAAAAGTAATAATTCTTTTGTTTTATTATATTCCCCTTAACTTCTTTCCTGATGATTTTGGTACTGTATTTCAAGAGACTATGAATCTGCTTCATTGTTTGGAACCTTACCACTGTATTCTGCAAGCAACAAGAAATGGTACTGAAGACAACCTAATAAAAGACAACCTAAAATATACAGTTAATAGGCCCATTTTTGATAAAGATACAAGGAGTGAGAAATGGAAAATGGTGAAACCTTACTTCATATCAAGAATGGGCTTTTGATTTTTAAATTACATTTGCCAAAGACAGAAGCGACTTACTGTGAGAGAGACTTTACAGGTCTCTGGGGTTTAGAGGCTGCAGGCTACATTTGCAAAAGAAACTTTTGGAATATGGTGAGCTCCCTGGATTCAGGGTGGCCTTCTGCATAGGGAAAGGCCATCAACAGAACGATAGGTTCCTAATTGTTCTGTCGTTGTCTTCACCCTATGAGACATTCATTCTTGTAAGAATGCACTGGTGGGCTTCCAGTAATGCAGAACTATTGCTTTTAAAACCAGCTGCCAAATCCGCTTGTGTCTGATTACAGAGGGAGGATAGTCTTTAATTTAGCAGGTGTGAATGCACCTGACTTGTCTAGAAACAAAGAAATATTCTTATAGTGAGATATTACTACTTAATATTATAATGTAAAATAATAAGTTCCATTAACATTAAAGAGAATAAATTAACTTCCATTAACATTAAAGAGAATAAATTTTTGGCATATAAAGTGCTAGGAGGATATAATAAAACACAAAAGAGAAGTTCAGTGGCTGCTGCACTTATCAAATCCTGGCAAATAATTATAATCACAATACTCAAAGTTTCTGCAGTGCTGGTGTTACAACAGGAACTATGCATATTTTAATCTCACTCTCAAATGCAGGGAGAAAAAGAGGTCTGATGCCAGCCTGAATCTTTCAACAATGGAACTGCACAAGCAAAGAGCCTAATCCTGCAGAGAATCAATATATTAACTTCAGAGGTGGGAAAGTCAGGTATTTAGGCATGCTCGAGCCTCAGTACCTGCCCCCTGCCCTCTCTCAGTCACTCCATCCCTGCCTTACACCACCGCTTGCTGCAGCTCGAGTTTTCGCACGTTCTGTGGCCGCCCCGTCGCGGCTCTCCGTGAGCCACCTCGGACAGCTCCCGCCGCTCCTGCCCCGCCCAGCCCGGCTGCCGGACCGGCACCCTTTCTCGTGGGGGCTGACATGAACAGCGTGAGGACCACGTATATATGTGAAGAGGAGAACGATGAAGGAAGGTAATGGCAGAGCACAAAAGTGTTTATCGCTGCCTCACACTGAGACTGCACTGGCACACCCCTGATTAATGTGACCAGTAGTGGGCTGAAGAAAGGACACCTGCCATTCACAGTCTCCATTAGCGTCCTTCTTCTGTATCAATCTAAATACTGCATTTCTCACATTTCCTCATGAATACCTGAACAATTTCAGTGTCCCACACATGTGCTGTTGAGAAAAGCCCGCCTCCGAGTCACAGACAGGCTCTGAGCTATCTCAAGTTTTCAATCTGTTTAGGAAGTGACAGACACTTCATTCAGTGATTTAAAAAAATGTACTCGTAACCTGCATATTTGGGTGAACTGAGTCCTCCAAAATAATGTTTCCCAGACACGAAGCTGCTACTGAAAAAAAAAAACCAACCAAAAAAACCCAAACCAAAACCAAAAAAACAAAACAAAACAAAACAAAAAAGCCAAACCAGCTAATAGATTTCAACATTACAAATTTTTTAAAAATGCAATTTATTTGTGTATTATTTCTGAGAATGTAAAATGATCTCGGGTCTAGTACAGCATGCTACTGCAACTCAGTGCCTTGGACCACATGTGCACAAATCACCTACACTTTAACTTCCACTGTAAGAAAAAAGCTGTTCTGATGAAGAACTGCACAGAATTAAAAGCTGTAAGGCTATGACACACAGACTAATGAGCAAGTATTTACACATAATCAGCTTTTTACTTTCATGACTGGTTTGTCTGTGTTGCAGCAGTGACCTTTTGAAAACAAAGTGATGACCAAAAAGAAACGCTCTATGAGAAACCTGTGAAGTGTGACTTAAACTCTCTGTACGCAATTGCCCTTTGGACACCTGTTTCAGGGTGAGTAATTTTCGGGGATATTTCTGGTTTATTTTGCCTTGACTGTACAATCTGGAAACAATGTAACTTTCTATATAGAGGGCTGAAGAAGCACTTGAAGCAAGTTGACTTTTAAAAGGCTTTTGCCAACTCATTTGCTTTGGGCTCAGTAAGGCCAGCACAGTAAAAAGATGCAAGATACACCTCCTTTTGCAGGTGTTTGCGTGAGGCTGCTGCTCTCCTGGTTACAGATCTCTCCACATCAGATCTCCACACTGGTGGTCTGAAATTGACTCTCTTCTAAGGCAAGGAAAATAACTACTTGAGCCTCGCATTTTGTTTTCTTTGAATATACATCCAGGTGTTTTCACCCAAAAGACATGAGACTCAAGATGGTTTATGTACAGATTTTAAATTACAACCCCGCACACACTGCTATAAAAGAAATTCCAGTATTTTTGAAAATGGAAAGGACAGGCAAAGGATTGAATGCTTAAATATTGCATAAAATAATTACTCTTCAAGGAAGAAGTGTTTGGAATTCTGAGGGGTCTCTGTTTCTGTTTCATGTCAGAGACACACAAATAATTAGGAAAACTTTTCAGGTTAGTAAGGGTACTAGCAAAGATAAACATATTTCAATTGGATGCTGAACATGGCTCTGATAATGATGAGCAGAAATCACAATTCCATATGATAGTGTAGGAATATCAGGTACTTTGCAGCACAGCTGGAGAGCTTTCACAGCATATTTTCACAGCTTGCTGCATTTATTACTTCCACTCCTCCCTCATCATACATTTCTGAAAAGCCTATTTTCTTCTTTCAAAATGATGTGCTACTCTTCTGCTCATAAACGCTAAATTGTTCTTCCAAATTAAACAGATTAACAAACCTCAGATCAATTTCCCAGGGTATATTAAAAAATAATAAATACGTAAATTTAATTATGAAGGGTTTGTGGACTCTAGGTACATTACAAACTTTCCTCAAGTTGTAGTAAAACAATATATCATGCAACTCCATCTTTACAAGGGTTTCACCGTTCCTTACTTCACCTTTGAGAAATACTGGAAATGCTGCAGATACATAGTTACTTGCAAAATGTAATTTGGTCCAAGGCTCGCAGAATTACTATGAAGACTTTCTGTGACAGTATTATAGAGCTCCCCTGAGTTCAGGACTGTTAATTACAGTGTAGAAGACAGAGAAGTCCAAGGACACAGGAGGTGTTGGGAGCCTGTCCTCTCACTGGGAGTTCATATCGGGTATTAGGGGAATTGGGGTCAATTGTCCCCACAGCTCCTGCATCGTCATACTCTGTGGCTCTCAGAGAAATTTCATACAGAATGTTCCACCTACAGAATCACATCACACTCATCAATTCGAACTACAATCGCTGAAGATAATGAGAGGGGAATATTTCTTAACCACATCTGTAAATTGGAAGTAAGTATGTGAACTTGTAGAAGAGTACCTGACAGGAGAATGCGAAAAGGCAATTGTACACATGAAAACACAGACACATACACACACTCCTCCAGTTGTATAGTCAGATTTTCAAAGCAAGGCCCTTAGCACTTGGTATGTGAAACTCACAAAAATATTTTGGTTTTGAACAAGGTGAGAAAAATCCAGAGATCTTTCAAATACTGAATGCATTGAGGAAAACACACATGTATATGTAAGCACAGTGCTGATCACAGCTTATAAATAACTGTGTGGAATTCCATGATAATAACTCCCTTCCAAACAAATTTGCAATGAAATAGGCATGGTCCAGCCAAAGTTGAAATTAGCAGAAAAGTCATCTGAAAGAGAGCCATCAGACAGCAAGTTAATGAAGTATTTATAGCATCACTTCTCCACAGGAGAAACAATGTGAACGAGGCTCTCCAAATAATAACCAGGAGAAAAGGAAATAAGGTGTGCCAAAATTATGCCCTATGGACAAGCATCTTCATCTCAGTAAATTGATGCATTTCCTTTGCCCTCTTTGCCCATCTGTCCTTAGTAAGACGGTGTTCAACTCGTTTCCCCTTCAAAAACTTGTTGACGTACAGGGGAGAAATCCTCTTATCTTTACAGTGATGGCCTGAAAACCTCTCTGAAAGCCGGGTGGCACCGCCAGACTTTTCACCCCTAAAAACCCCTCCGAAAGCTGGGCGGCATTGCCAAAAACCCCTCCGAAAGCTGGGCGGCATTGCCAAACTCTTCCAGCCGCACCACTCGTTTGGGCCGTCAGAAGCTCCACATCTCCACTGCTCTCCGGCGCGGCAGCCTCCCTCGGCGGGACTGCCACTGGCAGACCCGCAGGAGGCAGACGCCGCGTTCCCCCCAAGAGCTGCAGAGGCCGCCCGGGGCACAGCCCGCCGTGGGGACCCGCAGTACCGAGGGCTCACAGCTCCCGGCGCCCGCGCTCCTTCTCCACTCGGCGGTCTCACCCC
>VZRQ01008387.1:0-12881 GCA_013397975.1 Machaerirhynchus nigripectus | reverse complement strand
AGGGGGAATTTGGGATATTGGGAAGGCATTCCTCCCTGTGAGGCTGGTGAGGCTCTGGGATGGAATTCTTGGAGAAGCTGTGGCTGCCCCATCCCTGAAAGTGTCCCAGTCCAGGCTGGACAGGCTTGGAGGAGCCTGGGACAGCAGAATGTGTCCCTGCCCATGGCAGGGGGTTGTAATGAGAGGATCTTCAAACTCCCTTCTCGCCCAAACCGTTCCGTAATTCCCTGACCTGGGTGCTCTGGATTGCCCCAAACTTTCCATCAGGATGGGGACAGGGACACTGGGACCCCTCAGTGACGGGATGTGTTTTATGGGACTCTGAGGTGTTTGGGCTGGGAACCACGGCAAGAGGATTCCATGGGAGCTGCTCCTGCCTTTATGTCCCAAGGACCTCCTGACAGGGAAGAAAGGTGACATGGACACTGAAAATGGTGGGAGCAGTAGCTTTGGGATGCCTCAGGAAGGGCAGGAGGTGACTACACCCAAAACTGGTGGTCCAAGGACCCCGTGGGTGGTGAATAAGGACATGCAGTGGGTGCAGGACTGAGGGGTCTGTGGCACCCAGCAGGTTTGCTTCGGAAAATTTCAGAGTTTGTTCTTGTTATCAACATTTTTAGCAGCATTTTCCCTTTGTATACTTTTCCTTCCCCCTTTTTCACGATTTATATTTCACGTTGCTTTGCCATTTCCCCTCTCTTTTTGTTAAAATTGATTCTTTTCCCTTTCCCCTCCATTTTCGCGGGCTCGTTGCTCAATATTAATAATTCCTTTAGGCGGGGCTCTCTAACCAGGTGTTTTCTCATCTATTTTTTGGCAGCCTTTCTCCCCCAGAAGGCCTTTGCTGGCTGGTTTGCTTTTGGCATGTATTCTGATTTATTCCAGTGGGGCTTTCTGGATTTACTCGAAGCAGGAGGTTTTTGGGGCTTTTTTTTTTATCTTCAGGGTGTTCTTCCTTCCCCAGCAGCTGCTTGCGGGGCCTGTTGATGGATTTATTGATTGCAGCTGGTTTTGAGGGTGGGGGGATTATTTAATCAGGACCTTTTCCCTCTCTCCTGCTCTTCCAAGGCTGTTATCCCTGTAGCCTTGGGACGGCCTCGCTTGTGGGATTTTTACGGTAGTCAGGGCTCTGGAATTTTGCTGTTGGAGATGATGTTCCTCATTGGATTCCTGTGCTCTGGTGACACAGCCAGGTAAGAGCATTTTTTTTCTACAGATTTATGAATATTGGGGGATGGCAAAGGCAAGAAGTGTTGTCTGACTTCTCGGTGCAGAATTAAGGAGGAAAAATGGAAAATCAGGGGCCCTGATGCCCCAGGACATGGGGAAGGTGAACAGCACTTTCATCTCCTCACCAAAGTGTCATGAAGTTAATTGTTTAGGTTGGTTAAAGTCTCTCTGTCAAAGGTGCCAATAAAAGCTGGTTTAATATAAACGACATTTTAGTATCTTTTATTAGTATAAAGTTTGATGGGAAGGTCCAACCTACTAATTAAAATCATATCATAGACTAATTATGGTTGGGAAAGACCTCCAAGATCATCGACTCGCTACGTGGATGAAACATAAAAGGGAACATCAAATTAGAATTAATTTAGAATTATTCATGTGGATAATGGAGATTTGAGAAGGCTTAGTAGCACTTTATGGCTGTCTTATCATTGTCTTATCAACAAAGTGGTTCCCTAGAATTGACCAGAGTTAGAACAGGGACTGAGCCATTGTTTCCAGATGGCAAAATTGCTTCTATATTTACCATAAGAAATTTAAGTCTTGGAATCATCTTCTCACCACAACAAATTCCAGAGCGTTGTAGAATCGTGGAACTGTTGAGGTTGGAAAAGTCCTCTGAGACTGAGTCCAACTCTTCTCCCAGCAGTGCCAAAGTCACTCTTAACCACGTCCGTATGGATGTTGATCCTTCTCAGGGATGGGGACTCCACCACTGCTCTGGGCAGCCTTTGCCAGGGCTGGACAACCCTTTCCAGGAAGGAATTTTTTCCTAATATCCAACTAAACCTCCCCTGGCACAACTTGAGGCAGTTTCCTCTTGTCCTCTCCCTTGTTCCCTGGGAGCAGAACCCAACCCCCACCTGGCTCTACCCTCCTATCAGGGAGTTGTGGAGATCCAGAAGATCCTCCCGAGCCTCCTTGTCTCCAGGCTGAGCCCTCTCAGCTCACTTAGCTCCGCTGTTTGTAGGGTCTCGAGACGACTCCTTCTACTCACCCATAATTTTTCTGATCTCTTCTAATCGTTGAAGTTCCCAAAGCAAATATTTTCCAGTACCGTGGGAGATTGTTTTCCAACACCCCAGCCTGGCCTTGAGCACTTCCAGGGATGGAAGTAAGGCATGGGATGGTTTCTGCAGCCCTTTCTTTGCCTTGGCCTCGGCGCAGGACCCAGGAGATGCCTTGGGCAGTGATGGTCCCTGTGGAAAAGGGACCACAGCCCGTTTGGCCAGTGCCTTAGAGGTTATGAAATGGGGACGCAGAAGTCCGTGCTGAACCCATGGAAAAGAATAAGACATTTTCCCCACTTCCTTTCTCTCCTCTTCTTTCCCCGGCTTCCATCTTTCCTTTCTGCTTCACTGGGATGATTTCTCCTTATGGATCGTGAGTGGTGTTGGGGAAGGAGATTGGTCAAGACTGTTCTGACAGCAGCAGATTTCATCAGAGCCCCCTCCAGATGAGAACAGCTGTACCCAAGCCTTGGTTTGGGCAAGGGAAGGGCTTGTGTCATGTGCTGGAAGGAAAAACTACACCAGTACGTGTTGGGGCTGAAATATTTCCCTGAGTGAGTCTTGGGACCGTGGGGTGCTCATATCTCTGTTTGGATGAGTGGCTTGGCCAGACTGAACAGAGACAGAACACCAAACCCAAGGCCTGCTGGAACTGATGGACAATTAACACATCGATCCAGGCTGTGAGAGGTTGGAACAGTCTTGGGAGAAGAAAGAAAATGGAGTCATCTGAGGCTATGATGCAAGAAAAGTTTATTGAGGCAAACAAATTAAAAAGCAGGAGAACTTAATGAAATGGAGCTGGTCTGAGGTGCAGTGGGACAACCATCAGCCCAGGAGCTTTGCTTGCAGGAGGCTGTGCCAGAGCACCAAGGCCTTCCTGCCCCACACTGGGAGCAGCCCACCAAGGGTGCCCGATGGTCTCTGGTTGAGGAGAAGGGGTTTGCAGGAGAGGGGGCTGGACAGAGCCGAAGGGTTGATGCAGAGCCGGGAGTGAGAGAATAGGAGGAAGGCAGATGGGCCATGTTTGCACACAGCCCAGGCTGGTCCCTTGGCTGCTGCCTTGCTTGGTGCCCTGAGAGCAGGAGCTGGAAGCGCTGAGCCCGTTTGAGGGCCTTGGCCCAGAGAGGCGCCCTCAAGTGCCTGAGATGTGTTCCAGGGAGTGGGTGGTTGCTGTCAGGGATGGTGCTGATAGCCCTTAGCAGATGTAGCCGCCCCTTCTGCCATAGCAGCCCAGGCCTCCCAGCCCGTAGCCACAGCCCAGGCCGTAGCCAAATCCACGGCCATAGCCAAGGCCATAGCCAAAGCCACCAAATCCACCAGAGATGGGCTGTCCCTGCACACTGAGTTCAGTGCCCACGGCAGCCGAGGAGGTGGATCCGACGGCGGTGTTCTGGGGGAAGGAGGTCATGATGGGTCCTGGCAGGGTGACCAGCACAGGGGAAGGGTCAATGACGACGCGGGAGTCCTGGCATTGCAGGGCACAGGGCTCGTTGCAGCTGTTGGCCAGCGGGGTGGGTCCGCAGGGACGGCAGGGGTTGTAGCAGGCCATGGGTGCGGTGTGGAGGGTCCCTGGAAGAGAGAGGTGAGTGAGGCAGGGCAGGGTTGTAGGGGTGGCAGGGGCAGTGATGGAGGAGAGCAAGGGAGTGTGGGGCTGTGGGGAGGCATGAGGGCTGCTGAGGCTGGGGCTGAGCGTGCTGGAAGAGAGGGGCCAGGGGGTCAGGAGAAGGAGGTTCAGGGGCTTCAGACTCACCTGGTTGCTGGCAGGAGCAGGAGGAGAAGGCTTGAGGAGAAGTGTGTGAGGGAGAGAGGCTCTGGGCCTGCTTTTATGCTGGTGGTGGAGGGGCGGGACAGCCTTGTCCCATGGCCTTGGGGCATTTTGCAGGCAGCAAATCTTGTGTGGCCCAACCTTGCAAGTCATGAGGTGGGGAATGTTTTCCTTCCGGATTTTCTGCAGTTTCACGTCCTGGTCTTGATCTGACCTTGGTGGCAACTTTAATAAGTTGGTATTTGGGTGGATGTGACTGCTCAATGTGTTTACGGGAGGGCTGGATAAACAACCAGATCTTTGGAGAGCTGCAGTGTCATCAGTGAGGTCATTTTTTGGCCCTCATGTGCTGTGGTTTGTGGGTGCCTTGTGAAGACTGGGCTCCTCTTCTGTGCCACTGGATGTCTGTCAGTGATTGTGTTTTCCCCAGGAATGCTGAGGGAGCTGCTGATGTCCTGAGGAGGTCCCTGTTGGAAGAGTTTGGAAAGGTCCTGGTGCCAGGGAGCACTTCCTGATGGATGAAAGAGTGCTCGTGGCCTTGTGCCTTGAATGGGATCAAGAGAGAGGATCTGGAAAATGAGAGGGTTGGGCTGAACTTGTTCCAATGTTTTGGTCCGTTTGTAGTATTTCTCAACTTTACATGACAACGAACTCTGTCATTTAAAGTGTATTCCTTGACCTGGTTAGGAAATCCAGTAAACAAACAACAAACCAGTGCCCAATCCCTTTTTGCCGGGGCTGTGACGTCAATTCCCTTATTCCTCATTCAAGCCATAAGGTTTCATAACTTATATTCTATACATGCTAATATTGTGTTCCTGCTAGCAATACCCAATAATTACTAACAGACAGTGTGATCCTCTCCCTTCCTCGGTCATGGTTCTGGCGTTTCTCTGTGAATTCAGTGATTCCACGTCCTTCACTTGAGGCCGTGTCCATCTGACCTTGGCAGCAGCTTTTAATTGTTTTAATTACAAATAATAGAGACCAAATTCTGCTGTTGATGGTTCATGTCAGGGCAGGCTGAGGACGTGACCAAAACTTTGGAGAGGTGGGGTGTCATCATTGAGGTCATCCTGTGGTACTGGTGTGTTGTGCTTCGTGGGTGTGTTGTGAGGAGTTGCCCCCAGTTTCTCTCAGCCCTGTCAGGCTGGTCTGGGCTTTGCAGCTGTTCCAAGTAAGTGGTGTTGCCCCTTCCATTGCATTCCCTCCTTCCTCGCATTTCTCTCATGTGGCAAAGCCCGATATTAAACCTTGTCTTTCCCACTGGTCATGCTCTTTGGGTGTCTTGGTTCCCCTCTTGCTTTGAAGGTTTTGATATCCAGGGCATTTTGGGTCTTGACTTGGGCTGAGGAGTGAGGTCACTTCTCCGGGCAATGTCTGATCGTCAGAAAGAGGATTTGGAGGTTGCCCAGTGTTCTTGGAGGGGAGCATTGCATGATCCTTGACAACCCGAGCAAGTCCGAGCTGTGTCAGTTCCCAGCGTGGTGGCCTGAGAAAGGTCTGAAGGGCTGACCCGAAAGGCTTGTGGTCAGTGTCCCGAAGTCCAGATGGCAGCAAGGCTCCAGTGCTGAAGCCCAGGAATTGGATCCACTGGGCCAACCCTGAAAACCTGAGTGGTCCTGGGCATCTGCTGGAGCTCAGCAAGGGCAGCTGCCACGGGCTGTTTGTTGGGTGGGAGTCATGCCAGTAGAAAGGAATGCCCGGGTGTCACTTGGAACAATTGTTTGTTTCTCCAAAAAAGCCTTTGTCATTGTGGGTGAGAAGAAATGGGGCAGGAGGTGTCCCTGCATCATTGTGGGAACAGGGACCCCAAGTCTTTAGGTCAGGACTGGGGAAAATGTTCTGAGCAAGCAGGGAGAGGTGACTCTTGCTGTATGTTCAGCACTGGTGAGGTCCCATGTGAGGGGTTGTGGGCAGTCGTGGGCTCCCCAGTGTGAAAATGAAGTTGATTTAGTGAATCAAGACCATTTCAGGGCCAGCAGTATTCTAAAGGGGCTGGAGGAACTTTCCCAGAGGAGAGACTGCGAGAGCTGGGACTCCCAGGGTCCCGAAGGGTGGAGAGGAGGGTGTCATCAGTGTGTGCAAATCTCTGATGGTAGGGAATAAAGATGAGGGAGCTCAGCTGTTCTCAGCAGTGCACATGCGGCAGACCAGAGGCCTTGGGCACAAGAGATGGAATTCTATGGGAAAAGAAGGAAGAATTTTTCAGTGTGAGGTTGGTCACAGAGTGGCCAAGAGGTGGTGGAGACTGCTGGGAGAGCAAAAAAGGAACTGTCCAAGGTCCTGGAAATTCTGCCCTTGCTCGTCTCGCTTGAGCAGAAGGGAATGAAGCACTTGCACTCCAGAGTTCCTGCCCAAATGGAAGGTTTTATGACTGTTTGTTCGGAGGGCTTGAGAGTCCTGCTGGCAAGAGAGTTTGTCAAGTGTGGGATGATGGAGAGAGACTTTTCCAGAGCCACGAGCAGGGGAGATCTGTTGTGTCAAAGCCTTTGGTGTAGCAGGTGTTGGGCTTGAATAATGTTATGGAAGGTTCCGCCCCTTCTCTGCTTCCTGTGCCAGACTTGGTCATTACCAGTGGGGACATATTTCCCAGAGAAAACAGTTGTGCCCCTTTTACTTTCACCAGTGTCCTGTTGAGCCCAGGCACTGTGTTGGGTGATGTGAGACCACTGGAATTCAAAAAGGGAGAGGAAGCATTACAGGCTTTGATGCAGATAAAATTTATTGATGCAGAAGAATAAAGAGACAGGAAAAAGAATTAGAAGTGAATGGTTGTGAGGTGCAAGTAGGGCGACCATCAGCCGAGGTGCTTTGCTTGCAGGAGCTGTTCCAGAGCCCCGAGCTGGTGGTGTCAGGGGTGGTGATGAGAGTCCTTAGCAGTTGTAGCCGCCCCTTCTGCCATAGCAGCCCAGGCCTCCCAGCCCATAGCCACAGCCAAGGCCGTAGCCAAATCCACGGCCATAGCCCAGGCCATAGCCAAATCCACGGCCATAGCCAAGGCCATAGCCAAAGCCACCAAATCCACCAGAGATGGGCTGTCCCTGCACACTGAGTTCAGTGCCCACGGCAGCTGAGGAGGTGGATCCGACGGCGGTGTTCTGGGGGAAGGAGGTCATGATGGGTCCTGGCAGGGTGACCAGCACAGGGGAAGGGTTGATGACGACGCGGGAGTCCTGGCACTGCAGGGCACAGGGCTCGTTGCAGCTGTTGGCCAGCGGGGTGGGTCCGCAGGGACGGCAGAGATCGTAGCAGGCCATGGGTGTGGTGTGGAGGGTTCCTGGAAGAGAGAGGGGTGAGGCAGGGTAAGGGGGTGAGGGGCAGTGTATCAGGAGAGGAAGGAGTGTGGAGGCTTTTGTGGGGCTGTGGGGAGGCGTGAGGGCTGCTGAGGCTGTGGCTGAGAGTGCTGGAAGAGAGGGGCCAGTGGGGCAGGAGCAGGAGGGTCAGGGGCTTCAGGCTCACCTGGTTGTCGGCAGGAGCAGAAGGAGAAGGCGTGAGGAGAAGTGTGTGAGGGAGAGAGGCTCTGGGCTGGCTTTTATGCTGGTGGTGGAGGGGCGGGACAGCCTTGTCCCATGGCCTTGGGGCATTTTGCAGGCAGCAAATCTTGCCTGGTCCAGCCTTATGAGTCCTGAGGTGGGGAGTGTTTTCCTTCCTGAAATTGTGCAGTGTCACGTCCTTCCCTTGAGGCCGTGTCCATCTGACCTTGGCGGCACCTCTTAATTGCCAGGATTAGAGAGCAGTGTGTGGTTGCTGATGGCCCGTGTCAGGACACGTAGAGGATTTAGCCAAAGCTGAGGAGAATTGCGGTGTCATCCGAGGTCACGCCATGGTGTACTGAGAATATGTCCTGTTTGTCCTTTTTTGCCTTTTGGCAGAAAGAACTCCCAGCTCTCTCAGATTTTGCCTGTTTTAAGGACAGTCCAGACCACAACCCTCTGGGCCCAACCCTTCAGACTCTTCTCACGCCGCCACACTGGACACCTGGATTTTCCTGGGTCTCTGAGGATCGTGCAGTGCTCGCCTCCAAAAGCCCTGGGCAACTTCCAAATCCTCTTTCAGGCACACAGGCATTGCCCAGTGAACTGATCTCACTCCTCAACACTCAGCCCAGGTCAAGATCCAAAAGACCTTGATTATGGAAAACTTACAGACAAGAAGGAAACAAAGACCCCTGCAGAGCACAAACGATGGTAAAGGCGATGTCTCCAGCCAGGCTTTGGCAGCTGGGAAAATTGCATGGAAAGAGGGAATGGGATGGGATGGAAGGGGCAACACCACCTACTTGGAACAGCTGCAAAGCCCAGAGCAGCCGGTCAGGGCTGTGAGAGACCGGGGGCAACTCTTCACAACACACACACAAACCCCAGCAACCCAGTGCCACAGGGTGACCTCGGTGATGACACTGCACTTCTCCAAAGCTTTGGTCATCCTGTGTCCACAACACCAGAATTTGGTCTCTAAAATGCGCGCTTAAAGGCTGCCGCCGAGGTGAGATTGACACAGCCTCAAGAGAAGAACACGTGATCTCAGAATTCCACAAAGAAATGCCTGAATAAATGGAAGAGGAGTAAAGAGGAGATTGTTGACCATCCATTAGTAATTACTGGTTCTTTGCTCAGAGGTACATAATACTACGACTTGAGGGATATAAATTATGAATCCTTATGGCTTGAATGCGGAATAAATGAATGAATGTCACAGAGCAGCCTGGGAACAAAGGGAATGGCCCCATTTGTTGTTTATTTCTAAGATTTCATAACGAGGTCAAGAAATACACTTTAAATGACATCATACGGTGGTGTGAAAATTTCAGAAATCCGAGTTGGCCGTAATAGTGCAACAATTTTGGCCTGAACAGCCTCTCATTTTCCAGACCCTCTCCCTTGATTTTATTCAAGACACAAGGGCGTAAGATCTCATTCATCCATCGGGAAGTGCTCCCAAGCACTGGGACCTTTCCAAGCTATTGCACAGTGACCTCCCCAGGACATCAGTAGCTCTCTCGGCATTCCTGGGTGCAACACAATGACTGATGGACATCCAGTGGCACAGAAGAGGAGCCCAGTCTTCACAAGGCACCCACAAACCACAGCACACGTGGTCCACAAAATGACCTCACTGATGACATTGCAGTTCTTTAGGGCTCTGCTTGTTCATTCAGCCCTCCCTGACACACATTGACAAATCAAATCCGCCTGAATACCAATTTATTAAAGATGCCGCCAGGGCCAGATGGACACAGCCACAGGACCAGGACGTGGAATTCCAGAATTATGTGAAGGAAAATATTCCCCACCTGATGACTCACAAGACTCTGACACAAAAAAGCTGCTGCCTGCAAAATGCCCCAAGGCCATGGGACAAGGCTGTCCCGCCCCTCCACAACCAGCATAAAAGCTGGCCCAGAGCCTCTCTCCCTCACACGCTCCTCCTGACGCCTTCTCCTCCTGCTGACAACCAGGTGAGCCTCAAGATCCTGCCCCTCTTGCTCCTGCCCCCCTGGCCATTCTCTTCCAGCACTCTCAGCCCCAGCCTCAGCAGCCCTCACGCCTCCCCACAGCCCGCAAGAGCTACCCAAACCCCTTGCCCTCCTGCATCGCTGCCCTTTGCCACCCCCACACCCCTGCCTCACCATGCCCTGCCTCACCTTCATCTTTTCCAGGGATCCTCCACACCACACCCATGGCCTGCTACAACTCCTGCCGTCCCTGCGGACCCACCCCGCTGGCCAACAGCTGCAACGAGCCCTGTGCCCTGCAATGCCAGGACTCCCGCGTTGTCATTGACCCTTCCCCTGTGCTGGTCACCCTGCCAGGACCCATCATGACCTCCTTCCCCCAGAACACCGCCGTCGGATCCACCTCCTCGGCTGCCGTGGGCACTGAACTCAGTGTGCAGGGACAGCCCATCTCTGGTGGATTTGGTGGCTTTGGCTATGGCCTTGGCTATGGCCGTGGATTTGGCTACGGCCTGGGCTGTGGCTATGGGCTGGGAGGCCTGGGCTGCTATGGCAGAAGGGGTGGCTACATCTGCTAAGGGCTATCAGCACCATCCCTGATGCCAACCACACACTCCCTGGAACACATCTCAGGCATTGAGGAGGCCTCTGTCGGCCAAAGCTCTCAAACGGGCTCAGCACTTCCAGCTTCTGCTCTGAGGGCACCAAGCAAGGCAGCAGCCAAGGGGCCAGCCCAGGCTGAGTGCAAACACGGCCCATCTGTGTTCTGCTCTTCTCCCACTCCTTGCTCTGCATCACCCCTTCGACTCCATCCAGCCCCCTCTGCTGTAAGCGCCTTCCCCAAAGCCAGAGACCTTTGGGCACCTCCTGTGGGTTGCTCCCAGTGTGGGGCAGGAAGGCCTTGATGCTCTGGCCAAACCTACTGCAAGCAAAGGGCCTCGGCTGGTGGTTGTCCCATTCCACCTCAGACCAACTCCCTTGCACTTGCTACTCATGACTTTTCACTCTTCTACCTCAATAAATTTTTCCTGCATTACAGCCTCAGATGAGTCCTGCTTCTTTCTTCTCCCAAGCCTCTTCCAGTCTTACTCAGCAGTAAGCCAGGGTTCTAGAGGCCACTGGTGTGGGTGGGTGAGTGTACCAAGGCTACTCTGAGGTGTTATTTCTGCAGTTCCACTACCCACGGTCACAGTTTGTTCTTCCATTTCATCACACAAACCCTTCAGCAGGTGAAACACAGGCCTGGATACACTCGTGCAGGTCTGTCCCTGCCTCTGGCACAATCCCCTCATGGGTGGTGTGTTCAATTTGTCTGGACACTAGTTGCTTCTGACCCTCATCATCTTCCAGGCCCATTTTCAGCTGTGGTTGAGCAGGTCCATGTCATCCTTGTTTCCAGGTCCCAGAGCTGAAGACACAACTTCAGTCTCAGCAGACTGGAGCAGAGGAGCAGAATTCCCCCCTCACCTGCTGCCCACGCTTTGGGGATGAGCCCAGGACGCAGGGGGGTTTCTGTTCAGAGTATTCCTATGGCAGGGCATGTCCAATTCTTCATCCACCAACACTGCACGTGCTCCTCCTTGGGCTCAATCCCCTCGTCACCCAGCCTGTATCCTGCAGGTCTGGGATTGCTCCAATCCAGGTGCAGCAGATTCTGCTGCTCTGCTCTGCCCTGGTGATACTGGAGAACTCTGTTAATCTCTGGGTTACTGGGAATAAGGAAGACAAGACTCTGCTGGAGGATATGCAGGGAAGAGCCTTGAGGATGAACCAGGGCTGAAGGTTTGGGACAGCCATTTCTCATGATATTGAGGCATTTTTCAGGTTAGCTGCTCTTGCCTGGTACAGCCTGGTGAGTCACGAGATTGGGAGTGTTTTGCTTCCCCCCAGCTCTGCAGTTCCATGTCCTTTTTTTGAAGCTGTGCCCATCTGACCTTGGCAGCAGCTTTGATGAGTTGGTATTCATTCCAGCAGGGTGGATGAGGGAAGAGGTACCAATATCCTGTAGCTGGACTTCCTCAAGTCCTTTCTTCCTATTCCGGGCAACATCCTTGTCTGTAACCTGGAGAGATGTGGATATTGGTAGGACCATTTGGTGGATGAGGAATGGGCAGGATGGTCTCACCCAAAGACTTGTGGTCAAGCGCTCCATGTCCCTGTGTGGAGAACAGGGATGAGTGGTGACCATCAGAGACTCATTAGGATCATTATGATTTTGCATCGTTGTCAGAGCTCTGGATGCTGGGATTTAGTGGGATGGTCAGAAAAACCACAGACCACACCAAGCTGAGTGGTGTGGTTGGTTGTCTGGAGGGAAGGGATGGCTTCCAGAGGGACTGAAACAGGTTGGGGTTGTGGGATATTGTCAGTCCCATGAAGCTGAATATGGCCAAGTGCAAGCAGTTGTATCTGGTTTGGAGCAATGCCAAACGTGGCTGTAGACTGGGCAATGAGGGGGTTGAGAGCAGCTCAGAGGAGAAAGACTTGGGGTGTTGGTGGATGACGAACTGGATGTGCCCAGCCATATGAATGCACTGACCAGAAACTCACCATGTCCTGGGCTCATGCCCATGGCGTAGTGTAGAGGTTTTGATAGCATTTTTTACCTTTTGTGAGATAAAGGCAGCGGGTGAGGGGGACAATTCTGCCACTCTGCTCTGGTCTGGGTAGACTGGAGTTGTGAGTTCAACTCTGAGAGCTGAAAATAAGGAAGACATGAAGCTGCTCAAGTGGATTCATGGCTGGGCCTGCAGGATGATGAGGGTCTGGAGCAACCAAAATGTGTCCAGCCAAAATGAACACATGGCCCATGTTTGGCTTGTGTCAGAGTCAAGGATAGGCCTGCATTAGTGTATCCACGCCTGTGTTTAAGCAACTGAAGTGCTTCTGTGTGATGCACAGAGTGTGCCAGCGTGTCCTAGCTGGTAGTGGAACGACAGAACCGATGCCTAAGATAGGTGTTGGTGCACTTTGCACCCTCCACAAACGGCTTGTGGAAAGTTGGATTTGTGCCACGTGTGGTTGGCATGCCTTTGTCAGAAAGACATGAAAGGAGAGGTCTCGGGTTGCAAGGCAAGAGAATTTTATTGAATCAAAAGAACAGCAAAAGGTCATGAGCATCCAGTGGAAGGGAGCTGGTCTGAGGTGCAGTCAGGGGGACCGTCAGCCGAGGAGCTTTGCTTGCAGTAGGTTTGGCCAAAGCATCAAGGCCTTCCTGCCTGGCAGTGGGAACAGCCCAGCAGAGGTGCCTGATGGTGTCTGGCATGTGAGAAGGGGTTTGCAGCAGAGGGGACTGGACAGAACTGAAGGGGTGAGGCAGAGCAGGGAGTAGGAGAAGAGCAGGAAGCAGATGGGCCATGTTTGCAGTCAGCCTGGGCTGGGCCCCTCCCTGTTGCCTTGCTTGGTGCCCTGAGAG
>VZRQ01008384.1:277163-301259 GCA_013397975.1 Machaerirhynchus nigripectus | reverse complement strand
CTCCCTCTCCCTCCCTCCCTGCCTCTGCTGTGCCCTCCCCCTCCCCTCACTCCAAACCCATCCCATTGGATTTCAGAATGCACAAAACCCCACTCCAGTGCTTTTCTCCCTTTCCTTTTTTTTCCCCCGCCTCTCTGCATTTCTTTTCCCAGCTTAAAAAAAAAAACCCACCAAAAAAAGATCTCTCACTCCTCAGAACAACCAACCTCCCACACCTCGGGGCTGTTTGAAATTCAAAGTGAGCCAAGCGAGTTCACTGTGCTGAAAACACGGAATGAGCTCCCTGAGAATTCCAGCTGCATCCCAAAAAAACCCCAAATTGTGCCCACTTTGAGGCCTCTTACGCTGCAAATTCCCCCTCCTGGCCGCTGCTGTCCCCGCCCTGGCCCCGGGGCTCACCTGAGCTCCACGAAGCCGCCCACGAGCGCCAGGGAGATGAAATCCTTGCCGTGGTTCTGGGCGTTGTAGAGGAGCAGCCCGCTGGGCTCCAGGGCCCGGAATTCCATGGAAATCCTCACCGTGTGGTAGGCCTTCATCATCTTGAAGGCCAGGTAGGACTTGCCCCCGAAGCTGGGGATGAAGTACCTGATGGCTGCGGGGCCGGGGAGGGGACAGGGGTGGGGAGGGGACACAAGGACGGAGCGTTGAGCGCCTGGCACAGAGCCGGGAATGTTTTCCCACCTGTGCAGGGAAGGCCGGGAAGGGGCTGGTGGCCCCTCTGAGGCCACATTCCTGGGAAATGATCCGTGATCCCTGTCAGCACCTCTGAACACTCACAGTGGTGCCCACAGAGCCCTCTGGTGATGCCATCCCCCCCCCAAAAATGCTTTGGAAATCGGGATTACTTCCTCCAGAGGTTTCCCAACCGGTTCCTCCCAGTTAAAAATCAGCACTGCTGGTCCTTCCCATCCCCTGCTCCCACAGCTCCTCCAAACTCAGCTTCCCTGCTCCTTCATCTTCCTCTCTCCTCCCCAAAAACCCGACACCTCCCCCCCATCCCTCTGTCCCTACTCAGCAGTTTTTTTGCTGTTTCCCATCTCTGGAAGCGTCCAAATCCCAGGTGTAGCAGCCTGGCATAGGGGGGTGGCATCCCCGCCCACGGCAGGGGGCGGGAAGTGATCTTTCAGGCCCTAAATTCAGGGTTTTTGGGAGCATCACCTACGTTTCTCACACACGGCCCCTCCTTTCCCCGCGGGGCAGCTGCAGGTGAAGTCCTCGCCGTCGTCCTCGCAGGTGCCGCCGTGCAGGCAGGGGTGGGACTCGCAGGGCCGGGGGCGTCTCCTGGTGCCAGGGGGCTGCCGGGTGGGTTTCCTCCTGCCGCTGCCAGGGCTGGTGGAGCTGGGCCTCCTGGTGCTCACCACGCCCACGGCCTTGGGGCTGCCGGGTCTCCCTGTGGGGTCCGGGCGGTGGCCGAGGGCCGCGGTGGCCGCGGGGACCCGGCGGGTGGTGGCCGGGGCCATGGTGGTGGCCGTGGTGGTGGTGACGGTGGTGGTGAAGAGCCGGGGGATCCAGTCTGGAATGGGGCAGAGGGGTGGGGTCAGGTGTGGGTTTGGGTCAGGGTTAGGGTTAGGGTTAGGGTTAGGGTTAGGGTCAGGGTTAGGGTTAGGGTTAGGATTAAGGGTTAAGGTTAGGGTCAGGGTCAGGGTCAGGGTTAGGGTTAGGGTTAGGTTTGGGTTAGGAGGCCAGCAGCCAGGGTGGTCCTGGCAGGATACCAGGAGGGAGAATTTGCAGCCTAAGAGGCCTCAAAATGGCCAAAATCAGGGTTTTTTGGGATGTAGCTGGAACACTGGAGGTGGGGGCTGTGCCAGTGCCATGCTCCGTGTGCCTGCTTTTCCTGGGAGTTCTGGGTTAGGTGGATCAGGAGGAGTTCCAGACTGGCCACCGCCTCTGGGCCTTTCCAGGGCTGAGCCACATCTCCATGGGTGGCACTGCCCATATTCCATGGAAAGGGGGGGAATTTTAACCCTTTTGTGGTTTTCCTGGGTGGAAAACAAGTCCAGGCACAGGGATTTTACTCAGAGGATGGGGAGGCCCTGGAATGGAATTCCCAGAGAAGCTGAGGCTGCCCCATCCCTGCAAGTGTCCCAGGCCAGGCTGGAGCACCCTGGGACAGCAGAAGATCCCTGCCCACGGTCCAGATGATCTCTAAGGCCCCTCCCAACCCAAATCATTCCATGATTCCATGATTCCTCTGTGCCATGGCACCGCCTGGGGAAGCTTTTGAAGGCCACGGCTGCAAAGCCCTGGCAGGAGCAGCAGAGCCCCCCTGGCATTTTGAAAGCCTAAAGCAAGCGAGGGGCACTGGGCACGGCCCCGGGGACTCACCAAAATCCATGAATTTGATGTGCTCCTGCTGGGGCTTCTTCACCAGGATGGTTTTTTTCTTGGAAGCTCGGATCTGCTTCAGCAGGGCCCCCTGGATGTCGGCGGCCGTGTAGGACGTGGCTGATCCCAGCCGGGAGGAGGGAAGGAGGGAAGGAAGAGTGAAGATTCTAACAGGAATTTCCCTCCCAAATCCCGAATTTCCCAAGGAAAAGAATGCTCCTTTCCCAAGAAAAAGAATCCTCCTTTCCCAAGACAAACGCTCCCAGCTTCCCTCCCTCCTCCCAGCTCTGCTCACATCTTCATTTTCCAGGAAAGAAGATGCAGCCCCAGCGAATTTTAGGATGGTTCTTTCCTTCTCCTCCCCACCCAGCTTTCTCCAGCTGGAATTCCCGCTGGGAATGCCCCAGGGAGTGGCCCCACCTGGGTCAAAGTGGGCCTCCACGATGACCCTGACGGCGCTGCTCTGCCCCAGGTCCCGCACTCGGATGCTCTTGAAATCCTTCCTCACGTCAGAGCCACGGAAAAGCTCATCCAGCTGTGGGGGAAGGAGGAAAGGGAACATCCTGGTTAGCGGGAAAATCCTGGGATAGGGATCCTGCCAGGGAAAGATCCCGACTCTCAGCCAGGCTTGGATTTGCTTCCAAGCCTTTGCAAGGCATCCCGGTGACAGGGAGGGAGCAGGGGCTGCTGTGCTGTGACAATTCCAGCTGGTCCCTGTTCCTTATGGCAAAGGGAAGAGCGGGATCCATAAATAAAAGTGGGACAGGGAACCACCCCTGAGGTGAGGAGGAGCAGAACCGAGCCAGAGCGGAGCCACCTCACAGCTCATCCCGGGATTTCCCTTTGTGTGGCATCCGAGTGCTGCTGAGCTCTCCCAAATCCACGTAAAGCTGCTCAGGCACTCGGGAAAATCCCACAAAGCCCCGCTCTGCATCCTTAAGTCCCTGCCTGCCTTCCCAACCCGGCTCTGGGATGCTGCAGGATTTGTCTGAGACACGGGAAGGACACGGTGACAGCACAGAGCTCGGTGACAGCCCCACCAGCTGTCCCAGCCAGGGCCACCACAGCCTCGCCCTGGCTAAGGCTGTAATTAACTCATTCATTAACGACCCCACGGTTTCGCTTTCCCCTTTAAAGTGGGAACAGTGCCCAAAGGGGTCCAGGAGCACGTCACACGTGGCATCGGGCAGGTGGCACTGGGGGCAGGTGGCACCGCAGCCACAGGTGGCTTTTGTGCCGTGGAACACCAGAAACCAGCGGAGTCCCTGAACGAGGGAGCCAGGGAATGAAGATTTCGGGAGCGTTCCCACCCTCGGGCACACGGCAGCGACCTGGGGACACCGTTCTTGTCACAGGGACTGCAGCAGCCATCTGGGCCCTGCCCATCTGCTCCCGGGGCTGCTCCAAGGGTTTGGAATCAGCTCCAAAGATGTTCCCGCCCTTGCAAAGGCGGTTTGTGGTTGCTCTGCCACCCAGCACTGCCTCAGCATCCCCGAACGGGCAAATTCCCACCCAAAATCCACCTGCTCCCACAGCTGGAAGTGCAGGGGGTTCTCCTGAGAGGTGGGAGAGTGGTTTTACACAGGGAATGTCCCAAAGCTGCGCAGCTGAACTGGAGGGAAAAGGAGGCTTGGATGGATTTGTCTCAGGGCTTTCCTGGAGATAAAACACTTCGGGAATCCCAGGAGTGTCTGAGCAGTCCCAGCATCGAGGCCAAGCTGGAAAAGGATTTGTGACCCAGCATGGAACAAAGGGAAGCTGTGGCCAGGTGGGGTCAGGCCCTCCTCCCAGGGAACAAGTGACAGGACAACAGGGAAGGGCCTCAAGCTGCACCAGAAGAGGTTTTGGTTGGGTATTAGGGAAAAAATTCCTCACGGAAAAGGTGGCCAGGCACTGGCACAAGCTCTCCATGGCAGTGGTGGAATCACCATCCCTGGAAGAGCTCAAGGAATGTGAGGACGTGGCACTTGGGGATGTGATTTGGTGAACGGGGCGGCGCTGGGCAGGATGTGGTGATCTCGGAGGGCTTTCCCAACCCCGATCCTGCGATTCCCTGGCTCCAGGATTCCCGTTCTTGCCAGACCCCAGCCGTGCCCCCGGCGAGGGGCGCGGAACTCACGGCGGCCTCGATGCTCCGCGCCGTCTCCCCGAAGAGCTCCGACTTGGGGTCAGCCATCTCCGGGGTGTAGAACAGCTCCTGGCCCTCCACCTCCTCCAGGATCAGCACTCCTTGGAACACCTTGGTGGCTGGGAGAGGGAGGGAACACAAGACAAAGCCCTTTAGCCGGGCAGGGGGAGGCGAGGGGCTGGGAGAGCGCCGGAGTCCCTGGGACAGGGGGATGGCGGTGTGGGGGTAGTGCCAGTGCCGGGTTAGTCGGGATGGGACGGGGCAGCCATGGAGGGTTAGTGCTGGAGCAGATGGCAAAGACCAGGCTGGACGTGGCAGCTTTTACCAGACGGGATCCTGCGAGCTCCGGCCCCGAGAGCAGCCCCCCTGCACCGCTGGGTGACAAGAGAGACACGTTAGAGGACACGCCACGGCCCGGGGCACCCACGGGCATGCACGGGGCACTGCGGGGCCGAACGGGGCTGGGGGCAAGGAGGAGGCCTGGCACAGGGAAAGCCAGGCCTGCCAAACCACCCCGGAACTGCACCGGGAATGCCAGGGGTGGATCCCTTCCTGGGGAGGCAGAGGACGGAGAGATCCCGCTGTGGGAACCACACAGGAAGTTCCTTTCCCTTTCCTTTTTCCCTTTCCCTTCCCCTTTCCCTTTCCTTTTCCCTTTCCCTCTCCCTTCACACAGGCACCATCCTTTGTGGGTTAAAAGGGGAAAGTTTCCCAGAGGAAAAGGGGATGTCCCACTGGAACTTCCCACTTCCCAAGGAACAAGGGAAGACCTCAGCCAGGAAAAATCTGGGACACGGCCCTGGAGGAACAATTTTCAGGATAATGAGGATATTCTGACAGAGCAGAGGTGGGGCTGTGCTTCCTCAAATTGTGGGAAGGAGGGGAGATCCCAACAAACAGCCCTGGAGACCCCAGGAAGCCCACAGGGCACACTGGGGCTCCAGCTGCTGTCCCTGCCCACCCCAGCACCAAACTGGTGCCAATCCCAGTTCCTTCATAGACACGGGGAATCCGAGGAATTCCCTCATCCCCCCTGGTGCCCGTGGGGATTGGGCATGAGCACGGGCAAAGCCCTGGTCAGGTTTTTAAGGCTGGAGCAGTCCAGGGACAGAGTGGGCACCTGAGGGGAGAGAGGGGCAAAGCTCTGGCTCTCAGGGTGAGCAGCAGCGCCCACCTGGGCACCTGGGCTGGCTGTGGCACAGGAGATGACGTGTGCCAGCTCCTGGGGCTCAGGACATGCCAGGAACACCCTCAGGGACACCAAAGTGGGCACAGGACCAGCTGGGCAAGCACAGCACTGTGCTGGGCAACTCTGGCATCCCCCCTGTGAGACTCCTGATTCCTCACCCCAAAGGGACCCCAGAGCCTTCCCCCAGCCCCAAATTCCCCTGGGCAGCTCTGTGTCATCCCACCCTGAGAGATCCCTGACTCCTGACCCCAAAGGGACCCCAGGGCCTTCCCCCAGCCCCAAATTCCCCTGGGCAGCTCTGTGTCATCCCACCCTGAGAGATCCCTGACTCCTGACCCCAAAGGGACCCCGGACCCCTCCCCACCCCAAGCTCACCCGGGCAGTTGCTCCCCTCTGCGTCGGCAGCCGCGGTTTTGCCGTCGGAGCAGCAGCCCAGGGCGGTGTTGTAGCACGTGGCCCTCTCGATGGCAGGCGTGGACGTCACCTGGCCCTCCTCCAGCTCCTCCTCCCCTGGGGGACAGCGAGGGGACACTCAGCAGCGAGGGGACACTCAGCAGCGACGCCTCTGCCGCTGCTGTGCCACCGGCTCCCCCCGCGGTGACACACAGCGGAGCCGCAGGGGTGGCACTCACCGGCAGATCCCGCCCCGCTGGACTCCTGGTCACCGCTGGTCCCCATGTCCTGGTCCCCGCTGCCCTCGGCGCTGCCGGACTCGCCGTAGCCCGGCTGGCTGGTGGCCAGCACCACGGGCGCGGTGGCCAGCGGGCGGATGGTGGCCTTGTGCACCCCGTGGGTGACCCAGGGCGTGGTGGCCGGCCTGGCTGTTGTCACGCGCCTCGTGGTGGGGTGGCCTCTCTCCGTGGGTTTGGCTTCCGGCGGCACGGAGCTGGTGGCCACCCCCGTGGGCTCCGGGGCTCGCGTGGTGGCCCGAGGGGGCACGGGCAGCAGGAGCCGGTCCGGGGGCAGCGTGGGCAGCGGCGTGGGCGGCATGGGGGGGCTCGTGTGGGGGATGGACTCTGCAAGGAGCGGACATGGGAGGTGAGGAGGGGGAAAAGCTGGGGGTGGCACCAGGAAGGGGGTGACAAACCCTGGGGAGGGCATCGGCCGTGCCAGGGGTGTCACGGAGGCACAGGGGAACAGCCAGAACCAGGGCTGGCGTCAGGACATGGGGCTGGCACTGCCTGGGGACACTCACCGTGGCACTGCCCAGGGGACACTCGGTGGCACTGCCCTGGGGACACTCACTGGCACTGCCCAGGGGACACTGACCCTGGCACTGCCCAGGGGACACTCACCGTGGCACTGCCCCACGTGCTTGACCGTGATGTGCTGGCCCTGCCTGCAGGCGATGGTCAGCAGCTGGCACTGGTCCCCGTAGGTGACACCGTCGGAGCCACACACCTGGGGGCACAGGGGACACCGGGGCTGCACCTCTGGGCCCCTCCCAGCAGCGGGAACAGGGCCCTAAATGCTGGAAGCGTTTTTGGGGTCTCCTTTGGGGCACGGGCGGGGGGACAGAGCGTCCCCAGCCGGGAGACATCTGTGACTGGCACATCACCCTTCCCAGCAGGGAACAATCTCCTGCTTGATTTTATGGGGGAGAGACACCAGAACCCCCCCCAAATGTCCCTGACCCCCCCGGGGGTGCTGTCCCCAAACCTTGGTCATGTTGGCCTCGGAGCAGAGCGGGGACGGGCACTCGCAGTGGGCGAAGCCGTTCACCTCCACGCACGAGGCCCCGAACTCGCAGCGCAGCTCCTCGCAGGACCTGGGGGCCGAGGGGTCTGCGGGGAGGGAGGTGGGTGATCAGTGGAAACATCCCAGTCATACAGGAGCCAAAATCCCAGTCATACAGGAGCCAAAATCCCAAATACAGAAACCAAAATCCCAGTTATACAGGAACTAAAATCCCAATTATAGGAACCAAAATCCCACTTACAAAAGAGCCAAAATCCCAATTATTCAGGAGCCAAATTCCCAGTTGTACGGGAAACCAAAATCCCAAATACAGGAGCCAAAATCCCAGTCATACAGGAAACCAAAATCTCAGTTATACAGGAAACCAAAATCTCAGTTGTACGGGAACCAAAATCCCAATTACACAGGAGCCACACTCCTAGTTGTACAACCAAAATCCCAGTTATAGGGGAACAAAAATCCCAATTACGGAGCCAAAATCCCAGTCGTTACACAACCAAAATCCCAGTTACAGAGAACAAAAATCCCAGTTATGCAGGAAGCCCTGACCTTTCTCGCAGCCGGCGGTGCCCAGTTTGCTGCCGTTGGGGCACTGGTTGCACTTCATGCCCGTGATGCCCGTCCTGCAGGAGCACAGCCCCGTCATCTGCTCGCAGTCATCCCGCACCGAGCCCACGGGGTCACAGTGACAGGCTGGGAGAGGGGAAATGTAGTTATGGGGTGGGAAAGGGGGAAAAAACCCACAGTTATAGGGTGGGAAGTAGGGGAAAACCCCACTGTTTTGCTGGTGGATTTGTGGAGCCAGGGATTCCCTCAGGAACCCAAGGAAAGAGCGAGGAGAAGGGGCCAGGCAGGCCCAGGGTGTTGAGAGCTGCTGCTTCTGACCATGGTCCTGTGACTGTGATCCCAAAGGGGGACCGAGAGTCATTGGGGGTGGCTTAAAATGGGATCAGTGTTGGGGTTCATGGATTAAGGGGCAGGCCAGGGAGCTGTGCAGGAAGAGGGGTGGTGGCCCAGCCCTGTCACACTTAGAGGGGTGGCTCATTTCTGTCACACTCGGGGTGGTGTCCCATCCCTGTCACACAGTGGTGATGTCCCATCCCTGTCACACTCAGGAGTTGTGTCCCATCCCTGCCCACGCTCACTGGGGGTAGCAGCCCAGCCCTGCCCACGCTCAGGGGGGGGGCCCAGCCCTGTCACACTCAGGAGTTGTGTCCCAACCCTGTCTCANGTGTCCCAGTCCTGTCACGCTCACGGGTAGTGTCCCACCCCACCCCTGTCCCACTCAGGGGGGTGTCCCAGCCCTGTCACACTCACGGATAGTGTCCCACCCCACGCCTGTCCCACTCAGGGGGGTGTCCCAGTCCTGTCACGCTCACGGGTAGTGTCCCACCCCACCCCTGTCCCACTCAGGGGGGTGTCCCAGCCCTGTCCCACCCGGGGGGTGTCCCCTCCCCGGCGCTCACGCGTGCAGCCGCTCCTGCCGTCGGTGACGATGCCGCGGAAGTTCCAGAAGCCGGGCTCGCAGCGGTCGCACTTGAGGCCGCCCACGCCGGGCTTGCAGGAGCACTGCCCCGTGCCCGGGTCACAGGAGCCGCCGTAGGAGCCGTAGGGGTTGCACTGGCACGTGCCTGAGGGCAGGGAGAGCAGGGACACCCCCGTGTCACCGAGTGCCACCGAGTGCCACCGGCTGCTCCTCCATCCAGACCCCTGCGCTGAAGCCGCTGCCAACGAGAGCTCCTCTCTCATTAACATCAAAGGGAAGGAAGCCATTAGAGGCTGATTATTAATTCATTAATGAGCAGCTTGATGGAGGGGAGGCAGCCAAAGGCAGACAGGGAGACGCTGTCCTTGTCCCAAGGCGGGAAGGGACAGAGAGGGGAGCACATCCCAACGCTGCCGGGGCATGGAAAGGGAATGTCCATGGATAAACCTGTCCCAGGGGATTCCAGCTGCTCCTTCAGTGGTGATGGCCCCCTGAGGGACATTTGCTGCCAACCCAGGGACACAGGTGGGGCAGAAATGGGACACAAACTGGTGGGATCTGAGCCCCAGCCAGCTGGGAAGCTGAGTCCATGGATTGGGGGCAGGATTTCCAATTGGAAACCCTGAGGATCATCACTGGAAACGCTCCTGTCGCCTGGAGCATCCCCCTGGGCAACCCCCCCACAGCTCCTGCAGCTCCCAGCCCACCCCACAGCCCACCCCACAGAGCTCCAGCCATCCAAAGCTGCTGCTCTTCCCATTATCCAGCTGCTTTTCCCATTATCCAGCGCTCCACGCCCAGCAGCCAGGCATTATCCCAGCCCAGGAGCACCAGGGATTGTGTCCCCATGGGCTGATGTGGTTCCCCCACCAGGCAGCAGCAGCCTCAGCTGTCGAGAGCCTTTCAAAATGCTGGGATAATTACAGGATAAATATTAATGAGCCATTGGCCAGCTCAGCTTCCTGCACAGGGGTCACCCGCCTGTCACCGGGCCCGGGGTGGCCTCTGGAAGGTCCCCAGGTGAGGCACTTCCCACCACGGAATATTCCTGTCACTCAGGAAGGTGGAAATCCCCGAGCCCAGCCATGAACCAAGGGCACAGCGTGGCCCTGGAGGGACCTTTGGGGACATCCCAAGGGGACTCCACCACCCCGCCCTCCTGCATTCCAAAGGGATTTAGGCCTGGGAGTTGGCTCGGGGCTCACCAGCAGCGGGAGGTTGTGGCCGGGTGGGGTCACTCCCTTCTCCCAGGGGACAAGGGACAGGAGCAGAGGAAAAGCTGCACCAGGGCAGGTTTAGGTCAGATATTTGGGAAGATTTGTTCACTGAAAGAGTGGCCAGGCATTGGAACAGGCTGTGGTGGAATCACCATCCCTGGAAACGTCCAAGAAACCCGTGGATGTGGCACTTGGGGACACGATTTTGCAGTGACCGCAGCGGTGCTGCCACTTGGGAGGGCTTTTCCCAACTTTAATATCCCGCGATTCTGCGACAGGACCCCAAATCCTCCCTCCAGCTGCTCCTCCAGCCTCCCCCCAGAGCTCCCTCGGTGCCCCCCGAGGTGGCACTCACTGGGGCATCCGGCCGCTCCCACGCCCAGCGCCAGGGTGACGTTGTCCGGGCAGCAGCCGTAGACGGTCTGGCTGCAGTGCGGCACCAGCAGGGGCGGCGGGGTGGTGGCCAGGGCTGCAGGGGGAGGACAGGGACACAGGGGTCACTTTGGCACCCGCCACGTGCGCGTGGATCCGGCGGCATCTCGTGGAGGTGCTGGGAACAGGAGGTGAGGTCCGACCCTCGGCCAGAGAATGCGGGAGTGGGGCGTGGGGACAGCAAGGGGACAGCAAAGGGACAGCAGAGCACGGGGGGGTGTCCCCAGTGAGCGGTTCCCGCTGTCCCCAACCCGTGGACACCGGGGACACAGTGGGGGACACAGCTGGGGCCACACCCGGGGACACACCCACCACGAGGGGTGGGGACTCACCCCGACAGGCTCCCTGGCTGGCGACAAAGAGCTCCTGGCGTTTCTCACACCGCGTCTTCTTCAGCTCGCACTCGTTGGCGTAGGTGACACCGTCGGAGCCGCACACCTGCCAGCACGGCCAGGGGACGGCTCAGGACAGCCCCTGGCACAGGGTGCCCGGCCCTGGCACGGCCTGTGCTGCCCGGGAGGGGACGGGGGGAGCGCAGGGCTCACCGGGCTGCGGGGCACCGCCTGGCACGTGAAGTCGCACACGCAGGGCTCGTCCTCGGCGTCCTCGTCCCACCAGCCCCCGAACTGCCGGCACCGCTCCTGCTCGCACTCGCTGCCGTCCCCCGAGCCAGAGCCCCCCGAGCCGCACTCTGGGGACAAGGACACCACGGTGACACAGGGGCACAGCCGGGGGGACGCACAGGGGATGGGGATGAAGCCCTCTCCTGGCTCGAGGACGTGCCCAGGACACCCAAATCCCAGCATATTGCACTTTTCAGCCCCAAAACCCTGGCCCCGCACGGAGTGTGGGAGTAGGATCTGATGCTGGGGCCACAGGGAAGATCCCAGATGTCCCAGTGCTGGCATGGGGTTGTGACAATCACACTGCAAAGGGGCTTCAGCAGGTGGCCTGGGCTCCTCCTCCCACAGCAGGAGCCAAACCAGGGCCCTGTGGGCACCCAGCTGCCAGGAGGGACAGCTGCCACTTGGTTTGGTGACAATTCCCACTCCATGCTTTGATCCAGCTCCTTTCCCCCATCCCAAACCCTCCATGCACAGGGGGATTGTGGATGGACATGGAGCTGGGGCAGGGCTGGGATTTGGGTTTGGAAGTTGGGGAAGGGAGAGGTTTGAAATCCCTGAAGCTCTGCAGGATGCTGCGAGCTCCAGCAGCAGTGGCAGAGACGTGGCTGATTTCAAAGGCTGCTGGAAGGGGAAAAGCAGAGGGGGGAAGGGGAACCTGGCCCTTTTTCCGGAGTGATCAAAGGCTGGGCTTTGGCATTACACAGAGAATTATTCAGGCTCTGCTTCCCGAGGGACAGCAACCTGGAATCCCCCGGGGAGGGCTGGGATCAAACGCCCTGCTCTGTCTGCTCTCCCCCTCTCTGACGTCCTTCCCGGCGTGTGCCGTGAGCCAGGGATTTCAGCTCCCTCCCCGTGCCAGCAGGAATCCACAGCTTTTCCCCAAAGTGGGAAAACTCAGCGGGTTCTTTATTTTTAGGCTCACCAAGCAAGGTGCAGCCAACCCCAAAACCTTCCCTGGGGCTCTGCTGGGTCAACAGAGCCACGGGGTTGGTTGGAAGGGACCTTAAAGGTTATCCAGTTCCAGGGGCCAGGATGCCAGGGATGGCACTGGAGAGGGAATATTTACAGGGGATGCAGAGACAGGACAAGGGGGAATGGCTCCACACTGAAAAATGGGAAATTTAGGTGGGATATAGGGAAAAAACATGAGGGTTTTTTCCCTATATCCCACCTAAATTTCCTGTTTATTCCTGTGAGGGTGGGGAGGCCCCGGCACAGGGTGCTCAGAGAAGTTGTGGCTGCCCTTGGATCCCTGGAAGTGTCCAAGGGTAGGCTGGATAGGATTGGAAAAAACTGGGACGGTGGAATGGGGGTTGGAATTTGACGGGGGCTGGCACAGGAGCTGCTGTGCTGGGGGGTTTTGGGGTCTCACAGGGGTCTCACAGGGGTCTCACAGGGCACAGTGGGGTCCTGTGGGGCACAGAGGGGCAGTGAGGGAAGCATGGCTGGCACAGGACCTGTTGTTTTGGGGTTTTTCGGGGTCTCACAGGGCACAGCGGGGTCCTGTGGTGCACAGAGGGGCAGTGAGGGAAGCGTGGCTGGCACAGGACCTGTTGTTTTGGGGTTTTTCGGGGTCTCACACGGCACAGCGGGGCAGCTCGGGCAGCTCAGCGCGTGAACCCTCGTTCCTCCCTCCCTTTCCCCCAACCCGTGGAGAAGCAGGACCAACCCACCGTCCTCACAGGGTCCCGTCCTGGCCACCTCGATGCTCTTCTGCAGCTGGCACGAGGCCACCTGCAGCTGGCAGGGGCTGTCGTAGGTGACGCCATCGGTGCCGCACACCGGGGCCGGGGGCTGGCGCTCGCAGCGCGGGCACAGGCACTGCCCGCCCACGCAGCGGCTGCCGAAGGAGCACACGGAGCTGCCACACGACTCTGGGGGGGCACAGGGAGGGACACGCTCAGCCACCCGAGCGGCTCCTGTGTCACAGAGCTGGGGACACCAAGGTCACGTTACTCCTCGTTTAATCCGCGCGAGCTCCGCCAGGGACGGGCGCCCACCCCTGAGCATCTCGGGTTCCCAGCGGGTCTTTCTGGGGGGAAAATCCCGTTTAATCGTTTATCCTGGGAGTCTGCTGCCACCCTCACCCATCCTTCCCCGAATTCACGGAGAATCTCTCACCCCCGGAACCCCCAGCCCCAGCTGGACAGGTTTTTATGAGGCTCGAATCATCACCGCAGTTTTTGTCCTAATGAAGAAGCCGAGCAGGGCTTTTAATTCATTAAGAAATTAGCCCAGACAGCTCCCCGGGCTGGGGAGCGGGGAGGAAACCAGGAACAAAGAGGAATTAACCCCAGGGGATGGAGGGGAGGGACAGGCGGGGAAGGATCAAACAGAGCCTGGTGCTCTCAGTTCTGCTGCTGGCTGTTAACACGTTTTCAGCCTAATTCCTGACTCGGCCCCATGGACATTAATCCAATTTCTTTGCTTGGCTCAGACAAATAACACGGGGGGCACTTCCCTCTGTGCATCACAAACCAGCTGCGGCTAAGAAGCTGCTGGAGAGCCTCGAAACATCGAATTACTCCAAAGGTAAAACCACCCAGACGTGGGGGAGAAACCAAATCCAAGCGACCAAATCGCCGGGATAAAAACGCCGCGGATGATCGGGGCGGGGCCGGGCACCCTCTGCCTGTGGGGGGGACAAAGGGGACCCTGGCACACTCACTGCAGTCCCCCTGGGCGGCCACCAGGATGGTTTTCTGCTGGGTGCAGGCGCGGACGTGCAGCTCGCACTCGCTGCCGTAGGTGTTGCCGTCGGTGCCGCACACGGGCTGCGACGAGGGCACGCACTCGGTGGGGCACACGCAGCGCCCCGTCTCCGCCTCGCAGATGGCCCCGAACTGGCACTTGCCACAGCGGTCTGGGCACAGCAAGGACAAAAAGCGGCGTTAGAACAGCAGGGAAGGCGTCGCTGGCTCGTCGCGGAATCGTCTGGAGTCAAAGCTCATCTTTGAGGGACGCCTTCCGCTGCCCCAGGTGGCTCCAAGCCGCGTCCAAGCCGGGCACTTCCTGAGATGAGGCGGCCACAGCTTCTCTGGGCGACCTCCCCGCCCTCCCAGCGAGGAGTTCCGTCCCCAAAATCCCATCCAAGCCTCCTAGCGCAGCTCTAAACCCCAATAATGCAGAACTAAAAGCTCGCTGCACCCTCCTCCCCCAGCACGTCAGGAGCACCAGCCCCGGCGCAAGGAAGGGATGCAGGAGCAGGGAGAGGCTGGAAGAAAAGGAAGAACTCCTCCTAAAAGCCACCAGGGCCAGGAGAAAGGGGCTGAAATGTCACTGTCACTGTGGCTGTCAGAGCTAAAGAGGTGGGAGAGAGCACAATTACGGGGAGCAATAAATCAGCCACAGGCTCCGGGGGGACAGAGGCAGCAGATTCCCACAGGAAGACGCAGTGGGAAGGGAGATTCGACCTCCAGCTCGATTATTTTGCTGGCTGCAGGTGGAACATCCCACCTGACATGCTCACAGCCACGCTGGGGGCACAAAAAAACCCCTTAATTTTGGAAAAATGCCCTCTCCAAGCAGCTCTCCCTCCTCGCAGGAGACACCAGGCAGCACATCCCCCCCGAGACTCCTGGGTGTTCACTGATTCATCCTCTCCTTCCAGCACCTCCCTTCCCTCCCTGCCAGTCATTTCACCGGGAATTTGGCTCCAAGGTGCTTTTCCTGCTTTTCTCTTCCACACAGCAGCTGCTGCCTTGGCACGGGGGAGGAGGAGGCACCAACCCCCTGCTCGGTTCGTGCTGCTAGCCCGGAGGATTTTATCCGAGGCACAAATCCTGAGCCACGCGCAGGATCTGCAGCTCGGGACAGGGGATGCCAAGGGCAGGCAGCTCCTGTTCCCAGCCTGAGGGTTTGGGGCAGGAAATCTGTATCTGATCCATCTGCAGTTAGCCCAGCTCTGCCTGAACATCCCAGAGATTTGGTTCTGAGAGAACCAAGCTCAGCCCAGGCTGTGCCCGGCTGCAAACCCTGACTGGCAAAGCTGTGCTGGCACAGGGAGCAGATGGAAGTGCCTGGAGCAGGGAATGGGCATGGCCCCGAGAGCTCCAGGAGCGTTTGGACAACGCTCCCAGGGTGGGATTGTTGGGGTGGATTCAGGGATCCATGTGGGGCCCTCCTGGCTCAGGATATTCTGTGGAAAGGTCTGAGCTGCATTTCCGTGACCCCTTAGGGATCAGGATGGATCCTGCTGACTTCATCCCTGAACCATTCTCTGCAGGGCAGCTCGGGGAAGGTTTTCTGGGCTGGGGGACAGTGCCAGGCCTGGGGTGCACGGCGGGACAGCTCCCGACTCACCCCAAGCTTTCCCACTGCCTTGCATCCCTCCGTGAGGAAAGAGCCTCAGGGTGGATCCTGGATCCTCTCCCACCACCCTCCTAGGAGCTGAAACACAACCCCACACCCCTCTGTCCCCACGGGCAGTGCCACACCTCTGCTTGGTCACCGTCTGTCCCTGTGCACCAGCCCGGGCTGGGCAAGCAGAGGAGAAACAACAACAGAACAACAACAAAACCACAACAAAACCACGAAACAACACCCCCAGCACATCTCTCACCACAGGGCTTCTTGTGCTTCACCCCGATGCCCCTCTCGAGGTCACAGGCCAACAACAAAACAACACCACCACCACAACCCCCCAGCCCAAATCTCACCACAAGGCCCCTCCTGCTTCACCCTGGTGTCCCTCTCAAGGTCACAGGCCATGAACAACAACAAAACAACACAGCAACAAAACAACAACCTGCCGCCCAAATCTCACCACGGGAGCCCTTGACCTTCACCCTCACGTCCCTTTTGAGCCCACAGGCCAACGACGACAACAAAAAAACAACCCCCAGCCCAAAGCTTACCGCAGGGCCCCTTGTGCTTGACCCTGATGTCCCTCTGGAGCACGCAGGCCATGGCGTCCAGCTCGCAGGGGTTGCCGTAGGTGCGCTGGTCGGTGCCGCACACGGGGTCGTAGCGGCCCTGGCACTGCTGCTGGCACTCGCACACGGCCTCCTGGTTCTTCACCACGCACGTGGCCCCGAAGGCACACTCCACGCTCAGGCAGGGGCTGGGCGTGCCCAGGTCTGCGGAGGGGACAGGGACAGGCACGGGTGGCTCGGGCGGGTGCTGGCGCGGGTGGCGGGCGCGGGGCGGAGCAGGATGTGCCAGCGTGCCCAGCCTCGGGGCCACCTGCCCACCCCGAGCCGTGGCGAGGGCGCAGAGCTGCTGGGCTGGCCCCCGGCCCAGCCCCTGCCCCCTCCGTGCCACCCCGCCATGCCCGGCTCAGCACGGTCCCCATGCAGAGGTGGCAGAGGTTAGGGATGGGCAGCAGGCACGGGATCTCCTCCCTGCATGCCAGGATCAGGATTCCCGCCCCGTCCCCTCCATCCCAGGCACGTCCTGCCCAGGAATGGCAGCAGCAGCGGTGCTGGCAGCACCTTCCACAAAGCTCCCACAGGGAGAGCTCCCTTCCCTGGGATCCACACCCTCGGGATCCCACGGTTCCCTGGAAAACTCATCCCAGTGGGATTCCCCAGCAGGACCTGGCTGGAGAGGACACGCCCGGCTCCAGCACACTGCTCATCCCC
Source organism: Machaerirhynchus nigripectus (assembly GCA_013397975.1). NCBI lineage: Eukaryota > Metazoa > Chordata > Aves > Passeriformes > Dicruridae > Machaerirhynchus > Machaerirhynchus nigripectus. Next base: position 284,576 of record VZRQ01008384.1, on the reverse strand, counting down.
CAGGGAGCTGCTGTGGGGCAGGATGGGGACATCCCGTGTCCTTCCTTCAGCCCAGCCCTTGGAACGGCCTCCAGCAGAGCCCCGAGGCTCCCAGGGTTGGTAATCCCACAGCTGGGAAGCAGCATTCCCTGTGGATCCACCATCCCAGCCGAGCAGTGGCACCTCCCCCAGGGAATGCTCAGCAGTGACAAAGTGCCAGCAGAGAACAGAGGCCATGTCCCACATCCCAGGGATTCCTCCCCATTCCCAACCAGGAATTCCCTCTGGGAATCCCACCCCCCTCCCCCGGGAGCCAAGGAAGGCGTTGGGGACAGAGCCAGCACTGCCCAGTGACCCTCCGGACAACGGCCCCGAGGGGCTGGGACAAGGAAAGGACACCACGGATTCCATGTGTGCTGGACAGTGACAAGGACACAGGACAAGGACACGGGAGGGGACACACAAGGCAGCCCAGAGGAGCTGGAGCAGCAGCAGACACAGCACAGCCCCGGCAGCGAGGCAGGCGCGGAGCCGTGAGCTGGGAAAGGTCCCTCCGGAGCACCTCCCCCGCTGGCACCTCTGCCGGGCAGGAGCCGGGCAGGAGCCCCGTGCCAGCCACCGGGGCCGGGATCTGCCTCTCTGGGAAGCACCTACCGAGGGCCTGCAAAGAACAGGGCAACGGGGACAGCTCAGGGACACGGCTCCAGCCCCTCTCCAGCTCTGTCCCCAACTCCCCTGCAGCTCCGAGCACTTCCCAAGGACCGGGAATTGCTCCCTGGGGTGCTGCTCCCATCTGTTTGGTCTCCCTTTTTTCCACGTGCCCCCAACACATGGACACAGCTTGCACGGAGGAATTTCCTCGGACGGACACGATTTTCCTGGGCATGAAGCAAAGATAATCCCTGGTTTGAGACCCAGGCTCACATTCCTGCCTCGGGAAGCACGGGAATGGGAGTGGGAGCACAGGGAGGGGCCAGCCCTGGTGGAGAACCCGGCCCTGACGCTCCCTGTCCTTCTCCAGCAGGAAACCTATGGAGATGCAGCACATGGAAGTTCCCAAATCCCAGCCTGGAATATCTCACACCCAACCTTGGGTACCCCCAGATGTCTCTGGGGGGGGTTGGCACCAATTTTGCCATGGGTGGGAGCAACGAGGACCTGCTGGGCTGGGCTTTAATCAAGACCTGCTTTGGTTCCTGGCCCTGTTCCATCCTGGAGGGAGGGAAACTGAGGCACGGGGAAAGCAAAGCGCTCTTCCTGCACCCTGGGTGATCTCAGAGCATGATCCTTTACTTGCTGCTGAGCCTGGAAGTGCTCCAGACCAGGCTGGATGGGGCTCGGAGCAGCCTGGGATAGTGGGAGGTGTCCCTGTCTGTGGCAGGGGGTTGGAACCAGATGATTTAAGATCCCTTCCAACCCAGCAGACACCTAACCAAGCCCAGGGATCTGGGAATCCCAGGTTCTGGGAATATCCAGAGAACCCTGAGCTCTCCTGCCAGCCCAGCTCGGGATGCCCATGGAGAAGAGGCACTCAAGCTGCCTTGGAACCCTGGGACACCCAGTGAGCTCCGGCACTGCTCCACGGGAGAATGTTCCTGGGGAAGAGCCACTCCCGAGCACAGCCAGCTCCTCAGAGCCCAGGAGAGGGAGAGCTGGGATCCCTGTGGAGCTGGGACCGGCACAGGGACAAGCAGGACACACAGCTGGGACAGCACGGGGAGAAGCGCCACAGCCCCGGGCAGGCAGGAACTCCGGGAAGGAGGAGGTGGGGAAGCAGAGGGGGGTTAGTTGGGAGCAGGAGGAGAGGGAAGATCAACCAGGAGCGGTCCGGAGTGATGCAGCAGCCCGGGGTGGGGGCCAGCCGAGGAGTGGGGGGCTCCCAGCACCCACCTCTGCTCCCACTCTCCTTTGCCTCGAAGGAAGCATCGGACAAGAGCCCAGCAATTTCCATTCCAGCAGGAAGAGTTTGGGGCGAGGGATGGGACAAACCCCAGGGCAACCTCTCCGTCCTGGGGGGCTCTCAGGCCAAACTAGAGAGAGGTGGGAGCAGTGAGAGGAGGCCAGGAGGGGCCCTGGCCACGGAGGAGGGGCAGAGCCGAGCTCCCAGCAGAGATGTCCGGGCAGGGAGCAGGAGGGTGGTGCCAGGACAGAATTCCTTCCTCCACACAGGCAACACTGTAAAACACAAGACACAGACGAAACAGGAAAGAGAGAGAGAGAAAGAGGAAGAAAGAGAGAAGGAGGAGAGCAGAGAGAGGCAGGGAGGAAAAGACAGATGCAACTACAGACACCTTCCTTCTTTCCTTCCCTGCTGGCCACGTCGGCCTCATCCCACCCCTTCTTTCCCAGCTGCACCCTCACAGTGCTGAGAGAGGATTAAAACCAAGGCTTGGATGGTTTTGTCTGGCTTTGCCTCCCTGGCCTGGCTGCTGGAAAAGGCAGCAGAGCTCAGGGTTTGTCAGACAGGTGCTTGTGAGGGGTTAAAATGCTGCCAGCCCCTCCCATTCCCTGCCTTTCCCAGCTCCTCTGTATTCTCACGGCACCGAGGCACAGATGAGCTCCCCAGCATTGAGCTCAGAGCTCTTCCTTTTCCGAGCTGATGGGGATAAAAAATCCGCTCACACCTCCCGGGGATGGGGACAGGACTGCCCGGAGCGCTCAGGGGGACTCTGCACTCCCAGGTTTTGGCAGGCAGAGCCCTGGTTTGGATCCACTCCCCCCTTTTTTTGCTCCCGTCCCACCAGGATGCAGCTCCTGGAAGCAGAGGTGTGCTGGCCTGGAGGGAGGAGAGCTGGGAGGGAGCTGAAATAGAGGGGAGGGAGATGGAGAGAGAGGCGGCAGGTGCACCAGGAGCACATCCTGCTGCTCCTGGCCTTTTTCCACGGAACACGGTGGAAGCGATGCGTGGCCGGCGCTCAGGAGTGCCGTGAATTCCCTGCTCATCCCAGAAATTTGGGAAGTTTTGGCCTCTAAAGGAGGCGCAGGGGAGAGTTTGAAGAGAGCCCAGGGAGTCAGGGCTGCAAAAACTCCCCCTCCTGGGATCACAGCCCTTTCCACAGGGAAAACTCAGGGAACTGACTCCCAGCCATTCCCCCACCAGACACAGGGAGAAATGGATGCTTAAAAATAACAGCTGGGATTATTCCGAGTGGGATTTTGGGAGCCTGACAAACTCTCTTCCAGCAGCTGGGTCTGGCAGCCTCGAAAGCCTCCAGCAGGAGCACAAAGCCAACAAAACCCATCCCCACCGTGGGATTCTAATTCCCGAGTGCTTCAGGAGGTCCAATCCAGCTGATACCCGATAAAACATCAGCTCAAAAGAACAGGACGCGGTTCCAGAGGTGGGAAAAACCCAACTGAGCTGAGATGAACAGCTTGTAACTCATCCAAATCAATCCAGTGGCTGCTTTAACCTCCTTCACTTCCTGGGGGAGAATCTTAATGCTGGACATTCCCAGCATCCTAAGGATCCAAAGCCCCCTCCTATCCCATCCTCCTGAGAAAGGTCCATGGGGAAGCTTCTCCTAGAGACGAGACAAAGACACAGTGAGAGCTCCAGAGAGAGCACAGTGGGAGGAGTTCCTGGAGGAGAGCACCTGGAGCTGAGAAGCAGGCAGGCATGGAAGGGAGGGCATGGAAGGGGTTTGGAAACTGGCACTACCCTGGGAGGAGTGGGAATGGATGGCATGGACAGCAGGGAATGTGGTGGGGAGTGAGAGAGACCGGCTGGACGTCACAGACACGTGGTTCGAACACGGAGTGCCCCCCGTGCCACACAGCAGACAGAGACAGACCAGCGAGACGGGCACACACCGGGGCTGCTGGAAGGACAGAAACATGGAACGAGGACATTCCAGGCTGGCTGGACACAAGGCTGAGCCCGTGGCTGGCTCAGTGGGCACCCATTTGCAGCTTCCCAGCATCCCACCCTGACTGGAGCGGGATGGGAAGTGCCAGGGGGTGGGTGGGGGACCAGCATCCCCACAGGACAGGGGGGACCAGCATTCCTGTGGGACAGCATCCCTGTGGGATGATTTGGGGACCACCATCCCCACAGGACAGAGGGGACCAGCATCAGTGCAGGACAAAAGGGACCAGCATCCCCACGGGATGAGAGGGATCAGCATCCCCATGGGACAGCATCCCTGAGGGACGATTTAGGGACCAGCATCCCCATGGGACAAGGCATCCCCCATGGGAAGGGGAGACGAGCATTCCCATGGCACAGCATCCCTGCAGGACAATTTGGGGACCAGCATCCCTGTAGGATGAGAGCGACCAGCATCCAGCCCCACGGGAAGGAGCTACCAGCATCCCCATGGGACAATCTAGGGACCAGCATCCCCAAGGGACAAGGAGGCTGCAACCACCCCCATGGGACAGCATCCCCATGGGACGATTTGGGGACCNCGCGCGGCCCCGCGCCGGTTCAGGCACACGGCGTTGAACTTGCACTCGTCCTTGCACTTGTCTGCGGGGGGGAGGATGGTGCCGTTATGGTTTTGGGAACCTTTTTTTATTTTAGAGATCCTCTGTATTCTTTACACGTGTGTTTGTGGCCTGTTGTGTTTTCCCAGCGCTTTTCCATCCCCTCTCCCTAGGCGGAAAGGCAAAACATNCAGCATCCCTGCAGGACAATTTGGGGACCAGCATCCCTGTAGGATGAGAGCGACCAGCATCCAGCCCCACGGGAAGGAGCTACCAGCATCCCCATGGGACAATCTAGGGACCAGCATCCCCAAGGGACAAGGAGGCTGCAACCACCCCCATGGGACAGCATCCCCATGGGACGATTTGGGGACCAGCATCCCCATGGGACAGCATCCCCACCGGACACGGAGGACCACCATCCATCCCCATGGGACAACTTAGGGACCAGCATCCCCGCGGGAAGGAGGGCCCAGCACCCCGAGGAGAAGGAAGGCCCAGCACCCCGTCCTCACCGCAGGGCCCGCTGTGCTTCACGGGGATGGCGGCCTGCAGCCGGCACTCGGCGCGGCGCCGCTCGCAGTCGCTGCCGTAGGTGCGGCTGTCGCGGCCGCACAGGGGCCGGAAGGCGCCGGCGCAGGTGAGGCGGTCGCAGGAGCAGCGCGCGGCCGCGCGCCGGTTCAGGCACACGGCGTTGAACTTGCACTCGTCCTTGCACTTGTCTGCGGGGGGGAGGATGGTGCCGTTATGGTTTTGGGAACCTTTTTTTATTTTAGAGATCCTCTGTATTCTTTACACGTGTGTTTGTGGCCTGTTGTGTTTTCCCAGCGCTTTTCCATCCCCTCTCCCTAGGCGGAAAGGCAAAACATATTCCAAAGCCCCTGTCCTATCTTGGTTCTCCAAGGCCGAAAAACAGCTCGTCAGACACATTTTCATCAACATTTACCATCCCATCCCAGGGCAGGAAGACTTAGAAGGGGCTTGACCCGGTGGGGGGAAATTGCGTCACCACTAGTGCTCCTAACTGGAGCTTTTTCGTCAATTATGCTAATTTATCACACTTATCGAAGTGTGTGCACCCCCGTGGGAGCTGGGCCCTCTCCATGACCGCCCCTGGAGAACTCCAAATAAAGATCCACTCTTAAATTTCCTCCTTCCTAAAACCATCCCGAGTTTCATTTCCAAGCTGGGAAAAAGGCAACAGGGACAGGCCAGCAGCGCTCACACCCACCCCGGGCAGAGTGGGATGGGGATTGGGGCATGCTCCCGCTGCCCCAGGCGCTGCGAGAGAGGAGGAGGAGGAGGAGGAGGAGGAGGAGGCTGGCGAGGCACTCACCCTGCTGCTGGCACTGCCCCGAGCGCACCTTCTGGATGTCCAGCCCCCGCAGGGCCCCCGAGCGCCCCATCACGCACTCGCTGTCGTAGGTGACGCCGTCGTCGCCGCACACGGGGTCCCTCCTCGGGGGGCAGCTCTCGGGCCGGGGCAGCAGCTCCGCCCGCCGCGTCCGGGGGTTCACGCGGCACACGCGGCTCGGGTCGGCGAGGACGCCCTTGCAGGGGTCTGGGAAGGGAGGTGGGAGCAGGGAGTCATTCCCTGCCCAAATCGGCGCTTCCAGGGCTCCGCTCCTTCCCCGCGTGGCCCCAAGGGCCCCCCCAGAGCTTCCTTTGCGCCCCTAAGGACTCGTTCCTTACTGAGGGTACCTGCCCTTCCCAAAGGGAACAGCACTGGGATAAACTCTGCCTCTCCCCCATCCCGAGCTGCCCCCACACAAGACGAGGATGAGGAGGAGGAGGAATCCCCCCTTGCGCTCCGGGATCGGTGCCTGGTGGGGATGCTTTGATTCCAGGAGCTGTTTGGGATTCCGGGGAGCAGCAGGCTCCGTGCCAAAAGCACAGCCAGGGGAGCAGCAGGAGGGACAGGAGGTGGCACAGACGCTGGAATTGCTCTCTGGGTCAGTGGGGCTCGAGCACAAACACCCTGAGGGAAGCGGCGCCTTGGTCTCAGTGTCAGCAGCTGTCACCCAGAGTGACCTTTTGCTTCCCAGAGTGACCTCTCACTGCCCAGAGTGACCTTTCACTGCCCAGAGTGCCCCGTTTGTGCCCAACCAGACCTTTCTGCTGTCCAAACTGACCTTTTCCTGCCCAAACCGCCCCTCTTCCACCCAGACCGACCTTTCTGAGCTCACAGCAGGCACGCAGCAAATTGCTCCTCCAACCCCTTGCCCCCACTATTCCCACCCCAGCTGGACACCTTTTTAACCCCCTCATCCCCGGGTTATTTCAAGCCCCTGGGGGGCCTCACCACAGGGGCCGTCGAACTTCTTGAAGACGTTCTCCTGCTTGTCGCAGGCGTGCTTGTTGAGGTGGCACTGGCTACGGTAGTCGCGGCCGTCGCTGCCGCACACGGGGCTCTCGGGGACGCCGCTGCACGATGAGGGACACACGCACTTGGCCGCCTGGCCGTCAGGGGAGGGGACACACGTGCTGCCGAAGCTGCAGGTCACCTCTGCACAGGGGTCCTTGGAGCCTGAGGGACGGCGGAGGGGAGGCGGGTGAGAGCGCGGCACGGGTCGCGGTCTCGTTCCTCTCGGGGAATAACCCAAATACACCCCAATATCCCCCAGATCCATCCCTCTGAGTGCCCCAAAACAGCAGCAATGGATAATTCTCCATCAGCTTCCGTGGATGCCAGAGGCAGAGCCATTCCCTGCTCCTGAGCAGCGAGTCCAGCCCCACCAGTGCCCACGGGAGCTGTAGGACCATTCCGAACCCTCGGCACACGAGGAAGGAGCTCCCTCTCCTCCTGGCCCCTGCCTCCTCTCCTTTCCCACCCTCTCCACCTCTCTTGCAGCCTCTTTTCCCTGCAAACGCTCCCTGAGAGCGCCGGAAAACCAACCCAGGCTCCTCAAGGCCCCTCCTGCAACCCCTAATCAGAGGAAGAGCTCAAGGAGCAATTTCCTTGCACACAAATTCGTTTGCCACCCTTTTTATTCCCCCCCCCCCTTT
>VZRQ01008384.1:229842-274473 GCA_013397975.1 Machaerirhynchus nigripectus | reverse complement strand
TTCTCTTCTCCCCTCTTTGGTTTTTTTTTTTTTTAATAAAGATGAGCTGTAAAAATTGGGAGGGTGCAGGGGAGATGCCCAGGGGAAGGGGAATTGCGGGATTTATCCCGAGGAATGGGGTTGGGGAGCAGGAATGGACCTGGGGAGCATTGCCAGGTGAGCTGGAGCTGCCTTAGAAGGGAAAGGAAAAGGGGAACAGGGAAAAGGGGGGAAGAAAGGGGAGGGAGAAAGGGGAAGGGGAAAGGCCCGGGCCAGGCCGGGCCCGCAGTCCCCCTGACCGCCCAGCAGGAGAGCCAGAACAAAAGGGAATTCCCATCCTTCCCCGCTCTTTAAATATGCAAATCGCAAGAAGCGCCATTGGTTTAACAACTTCTCCATCAACCAAGTTTCAACCCACTACACCTTGTTAGCAAATTCCTTGGATACTAGTCTCTTGAGGAGCCATGTCAGAATCACCCCTTCCAAGAGGGTGTGGCCTCTTTGTGCTGTGAAATTGACTGAGGTATTTTTTTTTTGTGCAATGCTGGCTATGTACATCTCTATTAAAAGTGTTTAATAGACTTAGCTTTTCATCCTTTCTTCCTTGCTTCTTGTTCTTTAGTGGTTCAGGGAGAGAGACCTGGTTCTTTTTCACTGCTGTTTCAGTAAGTTGTTATTATAGGATCTGAACAATAAATGAGCTTTATTTGTTGAATGTTTTCTAGAATAGTTTCAGTGAAATTGATGGAACAATTGCTTTATATGCTGTATATTAAAAAGTCTAAGAAAAATAACTGAGCTGTTTTGCACCAGGGGCATTGTCTTTTGCTTAGCTTTTAGAAGCGTTTCAAGAGGCTTTTCCCTCCTAAAGCTATCTGTCTGTAAACGGATGCTTGGATAGCTGAATTCATTATGATAAAAAAGGGTATTTGGTTCTGCTTGCTTAGCTATTGTGAAATGAAAAATAAACACTCAGTATCTGTTCATTAAGAGGAGAAATCTCAGTAAAATATAATCTTTCTTTTGTTTACTGCCAAATATTTGCTAGTTTCCAGTGGGATGCTTGCTTACATTTTCTTATTTGTTAGTAAATGGGCATTCAGACTCTAAGAGCCAGCCCCTCGAAGATATTAAGTATAGGCTTGCCATTTGTTTTCACAGGAAACTGAGAATCTAAATAAATGTGAGGCTCTAATACTCCATAACTGAGAGGAGAACTAGGGACCAATTAAACAAAGCACGATGGGTGGGAGGGAGAAACGCTGACATGGAAGCTTAAGGGTAGTGGTACTGATTGATTCCCTCCTGATTAAATGAGACAATTGATAATGTAGTCCTTTGCTACCAGGTTAACTCACCAATTCTTCCTTTTTAGATGCTGTTCTTATAATAGGAAAAAGCTGAAAGACAATTCTGGTTGCTGTCATTTGCATAACTCCAAAGAAATTCAGTTATCTGAAACTTCCTACTGTTGCTTGTGGAAGAGGTTATTTATCTACAGTTTTATGCAGACCCATGCACATGAGAAGTTTAGTTTTGTGGAAAATTTTCGTTTTATCACTTTTTTAGTTCTGTGTATACTCTGACATTTTATTAGGCATAAGTTTTGTGGTCAGGGAAGGGGAGGGTGGTAGCAGAGGATAGCACTTTGTGAGTCTGTGAGAGGCTGTAAAATTCACCTTGTGATTCTCCTGGTCGCCTGTCTTGGTGCTGTATTTCCAGGGAGTTGTATCTGAGCTGCAGAAACAGGGAGCTGTTAACAGAATGGCAATGCAGGATTTATGCCAAAAGAAAACCCAGTCAGCTGATTACTCTGTTTTCTAAGACATACTTGTGTCACCAGGTGATCTGTTGCAATGGCAGAAAAGAAGGAATATTAAGTATCCTCCAAAAATGTACACATAACTCAGTTTCAAATTCGTATGGAAAGAAATTTAGGTGTGAATCTAGATGGGAATTCCAGCTAAAATTTGTGCTTCATTTAGAAGAAGCCCTAGGTAACATGATAGACCCACCCCTTGCTACTTGTTATGATTGCCAGTACTCTGGTACAGCCAAAAGTGTGTGCTCATTAGAACTCTTCATTACAGGAACTTACTGTGAAAGCCGACTTTGCTGGAACTCCATGATGGACACAAACACAGTGGACCTTACGCTGAACAGTGGTTGCTCAGAAGTGGCACTTTTGGCTCTATATTTAGTCCCAAGTTCTTTGATGACTAACTTCCATCATGCTTACCTCCCTTCCTTTCAGATGTAGAAACAGGTGTCTGACTTATTTTGAAAAGTAAGTTTCTGGTTTTTTGTCTGTCATATTTTTAACTCAGCAGTAACTAAGCAGACACTCAGTCACGTCTCAGTGTCCTCTAACAGACTCCCAGAAAGAATGCAATGCTATCACAGAAGTGTCTATTTAAGACTCTGGCTAAAGGCTATTTCTCTTGGATTCATACTAGCACTGCCTGCAGGACAGACTTTTCCTGGGGAAGAAAAAGCCATGCACTAGGATATATGGAGTGGCAGCCAGCAGGAAATCATCTTGGAAGAAGAGGACCTAGGGGTCCAGGCATGGACCTTGGGGATCTGTGTTTCATGTCTTCAGAAGAGCTGACCTTTGTGTGCCATCGTATTTTCTGTTCAGACTGCAAGTGTGAAACCTCCCTGTTTCAGTTAATATTAAATGTGTCAAATAGCTACTTCTGGTCATCAAGTCAGCTACTGCCTAGAGATTGCAGCTGCTAAAATTGTACTGAAGTGTTAATTTCACTTCAAGGTTTTCTCAGAAACAGCTGTTATTTTTATAGGGTTTTGTATGGATTTATTACCAAGAAACACTTTGCCATTGATATTTTTATTCTTTGAAAATTGCAAGCTAATTTGCCAAACTGCATAGAATATGCACTAGGATAATATTTTAACTTCTTTTTTAAATTTTATAGTTAAGATGTAAATAAATAAATAGCTGTATCAGCCAATGGTAAAACAGAAATCCAGGATTCATAAATGTTTAGTTTGGTAACAGGTCAGAAATGTGCCTTAAGATGTGCCAGAATTTGAGGAGGTTCTGATGAGTGAAATTAAACAATGAAGCTTGTTTGCTTGTTTATGTGAAAGTGCTTATTTTTTAATTCAATCTTTCTATCTACTCTGTTGGGAAAATTCTCAAAACATTTTTCTCCTGGATATAAATACATGGCTTGATATCTTGAACAAGCCCTGGTTCACAATTCAGGTAAAATTCAACATGTGCCAGTGTGCTGTTCTTTCCTACTGATTTTTTTTATCGAAACCTACCATCAAATGGGCCAATTTTGAAATATTCTCTTTCCATCCTAACATTAGCTCAATGTCTTGCTCTTACTGGGACTGCCAGCTGACGATCTGTCCAGTTTTCCTTATTAATTTTTATTGCAGTATTCTTTCCCTCTTCCATAGATTAAAATGTTGTATAAATGCATATCGTACTGTTAGAAATTTTGACTCAAGTCTCATCAGCTTTCCTGGCAAAATAAAGTGATGAGGAAGCATGAAATCAATAGATTTGAAGTTTTTGCTAGGGAGGAAAAGGGTGGCCAAGTAAAAATAAACTCTTTCTTATTCCTACTCCCTTTACGCCAGGCCATTGCCACTTTACAGTACTCTGTTGCAAGAATGGGTTCATACAGGGTCGGGTACCTCCTGTGACTCTGTCCTACATTTTTGCTAGTTCAACAAGCTTTGACAGTTAGAAAATTTGACAATTTAGACAAGACAACACTTAGGCAAAGATTATAGCAAAATCTGTTGCTTCCAGTAGGAGGCAATTATCTATTTCACTTGCACCTAAAGCTGTTGGTACATGTCCTAAAGCAGTTGTTTCTCTAGGTGGATGGTGATGGCAGCATAGCAGAAAAGGAGTACGATACCTAGGGATTGCTCCCTTAAGCATAACAAAGTCACAAATCACACTGGACACTACAGCTCATATTGACAGATTCAGCTGGAAAGGGAGAGGGTAGCATTAGTATTGATAGCTGAAAGTGCTCAAGAACTGTCAAAATCACGAAACTACTTGAAGCCAATACCTTTTTTTAATTAAAAAAAATCTTTTATAAGTAGGAGCCTATAACATTTACATTATGAGCCTTTTCTGTGACTGTGGGAATTAAAAATAATAGCTCCTTGAGCTAGGCTTTAAGTAAGACACACAAAATATTGAGACACTTTTATAAAGCTGAAGTAATCAGTTTGACAGAGTTTGACAGGGAAAACACCACCCTCTTTTCATGGTTAGGAAAGCAGCCTTGGATGTGTTGCCCTTTAAACTGCAGTTTTACTGCCAGAGGGTATTGGGAAATACTGTTCTGTGTTGGAGTGTGAAGTTTCCCATTGTGACAGGGAGTGACCTGGCATCTCCTGTCAGTCATGGCTTAAGTGAAAATCTGTGTTGTAACGTGATTTTTCTGTGTACAAGCCTGCTTGTTAACTCTTGCTTATGTTTAAATCCGTGGTTGACATGAGACTTTTCCTTCATCCATCCATTGTTTGGCCTAACCAAACAGTCATGCAGCTCCTCTCACTGAGGTTTTACAGTCAGAGGGGCTTTAGCAAACATTGCTCAATGGAAACATCTAGTAAGTGTGAAACCCTTCCCTACCATTGTTCTGTGAAGCTTTAATAGGTGTAGCAACGTTGGTTTTACTTTAAAAGGAGAGTGGGCACAAAACTTGAGATAAGGTGATAGAGCAACCTCCTCCCCTCAAAACCACGCAGCTTTACCTTGGCCCCTCCTTCCCTTTGGTTTAATTGTATTTTCTGTCTCCTGATTGCAGAAGGATTAATGACCCACAGAGAGTTTGATTCGCATTTCCATGGTCCTAATGCTGTGCTAATATACACAGCAGACTTTGTTTCTCTCAAGTGTAGAGGGAGAAGTACATAAGCCTTCACAAGGTCACACTTCCAGAAAGGCAAGACAAATGAAGGACTGGAAGTGCTGTAAAGTACATTCATTAGACCTGGACTGTATCAAGAGTAGGAATAGGACGCAAAGTCTGTTTTGGAAAAAGAGGGGCTGTCAGAGAGAGTAAGAGAATTACTAGTAAAGCAAAAAGGATATCTAGGTCTGAGTTGGGGGAAGGAAGAGGCTGAAGGTCTGTTGCAGTCATTATCCCTTTCATCTTTGCAGTGAAATTGTATTTCCTGTTTTTATGTATTGCTTTTAATGTTTTCAATGCTGTTGAAGGCTTACTGCTCTGCAGGCCTGGAAGGTGCTGTTCTTCAATGACCCCACGTACTTTCCTGGTGTCCCTACAGCAGATTGCTCTAGGCTGTATATACTTCCCAGAGGCTTTGACAGCTCTATGAAGCTTAAAAAAAGTTAGAGTCATGTGGCAAAGAAGCAATATTGTAATATAATTTCTGGTGTGCAACTTGAGGGTTAAGGCATGAAAATCAAGATGAAATATAGGCACGGTCTGTGCAAAAGATGCAGAGGAACTTGAGATTGTCATAGGCGGTGAGAATTTGGCATGAAAGATAAGGAGTGACAACACTCTGGCAAGATCTGAAGGATGAAGATTGAGAATTGATCATGGAAAAATTATTAATAGTTGTAGAGGTAGATGACTTCACAGTTATATTTTCTTAATGGGAAAATGGAAAAGTTAGTGGAAAAACTGAAGCAGAGAAGTGGGTGACTTGACTAATATGCCAACACAAACTAGCTTCAGAAGCAAAATTATTTTCAGACTGTGAAGATCCAGGAGATTTAACAGAGGTTTCATTTCAATCTGCAGATGTTTGGGTTTAGGTCAATGGCTTGAAATTATACTTGGAACATGAGAGTTTAGTTCAGTTCTTGGGATGTCTCCTCTCCTGAAAATTTGTCAGCGCTCAGAATTTGCCACTTGAGATAGTTGGTCCCTTGCTGTTATTTTGTTTGGCTGGAAAGCAGAAAAAAGATTGGGGCAGGGGAATGGATTTTTTAACACATGGAGAAACAATTCCACTTGCTCATCCACTGAAGACAAGCAGTTGTTTTGATAAATTACAAATTTAAATATTTTCCTCATTTATAACAGGAAGCATAGTCAAAGACCTTTTATACAAAACATTCATGACAATTTTATGCCAACTTAATTCTTGTGCTTGAGAGCAGTTATTTTGCTGCCCTCAAAATAATTAGGGGTTTTGTCAGTCCTCTTGGATAAGAGGCTAAGAAAGTGAATTTCTTAGAACTAGAAAGGTAGAAGTTATTTTATTTTCATTCTGAGCAAGATGATTTAAGCATCTGTGTCTAAGGTAAGTAAAAAACCATGCAACTCTTCAGCCTGACAGTCAGTCTAATGACTGCTCTGTGAGTTGAAATTCACTCCATTTTCTGGAGACTTTGACTAACTAGTTATCTTTTCACTTTTCTTTCTGAGTTGAAGGCTTACAAAGATCTGTTGCTGCGAAGCTCATGGAACAGTGTTTTGGCAAACAGGCTTTAAAGCCTGCCTTTTTGTGCAGTAGAAGACATGACACTTGTGCTGACAAAAGAGATCTAACTAGGGAAAAAGTGAATAATGGTGCCAGTGTGTGTTCCATGGTGATTTTTCTTAAAGCTTTTTCAGCACATGATCACATATATTGTATTACTTTTCCTATGTAACATTAGTTCTCTTACTGTCCTGGCTTTATAGGAAAGCTTGCAATCCTATAGCCAGAGACCAGATTAAACATCTGAATTTTGTGTATGAGAATGAGGGATGATAGGTCCCTACTGCAGGCTGAAAGTGTATCTCTTTTGCTTTCTGCTAGAAATAGACAGAAGGCTGGGAGATTAATTTTTCTTTCCATAAAATAATTTCTTAAAAAACACTATGTTGAAAAGAATTTTTTTTCATTTTTTTCCAGTGATACCACAGTTAAGTTGGCTACAAGTAATTTTGTAGCTGACAGAAAGTTTAAAACAAAATCTGTTGTCACAGTTTGCATTGCATTTTATGGCTTATCATGTAAGAATACATAGATACCTACATTATTGTGGCTGTTATTACTGTTTATTCTTATCACCATTACTACAGTTTTTTTCCCAGACAAACTTGAACTGATTGGCCATGTGGTCAGATGATCTTCAGTGAAAGATCTTAAGAAGGAGGTGGACATTTTCATCAGGGAATAAAAAGTGCAGGAAAAACATAATTTGACTTGGAAGAGCTTTAGACCTGCAATTTGAGGTAGTGGAAAAAGACCTGTAATTGTTGTTTCCAAATATGTAAAAAAGAGAACAGGTTTTTATTCAAGCTGTTTTCACCAATAAAATTGTGGTTTCTTCTGCAAACAGGATCCTGAACCATATAAGTCTGGGCCAGATTTCATAGTTTAGTCACAGACATAAAGGATGGAAAGTATGCAAGGAGAGACAATGAAAATTGAATTAGTTAATCATGAGTGTCACACAAACTTGGTGAAAACAGTTTCTTTTACTTTTGCTTCTGCAGTTATAGTAAGCTGCTTTTACACTGAAACTGCCAATGAAGATAAATATATATTGCTCAACAGTAAATGTTGTCTGTTTCCTAGAGATAATTGGCTGGAAAGCCAAAGGTGTATGTAAAAATTTGGTTGATTATCAAGAGCTGATGTTCTATCTTTTACAAAAGTACTTGACTAGAATATGACTGTATCTCTGCTGAGAAATGTAACAGAACTGAGCTTCTTCAGAGTTCTGTGATGCACAGCGGTAATTCCTTGCTGTCCTCTCTTAGGCATTATGTAGTCTTATGCATTATATCAAGTCCCCAACATAATGCAAGTGAACAGATTTGAAGAATGTAACATGATTTTATTTTAGTACCTTTCATTTCTCCATTGCATAAAAGCACTTTGGAAAGCAAGGAACTAAACTCTGGTCGTTGAGTCACTATGTGCCTTGAAATGAAACATCATTTTGCACTCAGCAATAAACTGCAGGGAAACTTGAGTACAAGAATAGAATTAAGGACAGAGAATCAACTGGGAATTTAAACAGCTCTCTAAACCTCCATCTTGTTTGGAGGTGTTTTTTGCAAGAATGGTTTAATTTCCAGATGTGATATAGACTTAATTGGTGTTCTGAAAAATTTCAAAGCATTTTTTTTTCCTTTTTCATTTTTATAGCCCTTGAGTTTTGGGGAGCTGAGGCTTCCAGCACTGGAAATGTCAAGATATCTTGAGACATATTGCTGTTAGAGGAATTCCCATCTGGGTTCAGAAGTGTTGGGAGTCTTGAATGACAAACAGTTCTTGTATTGAATCTACTCTCATTTGCAGACCACAGAAACTCATTTATTCCAACCTAAGTGAGAACTAATCCTACTGAACTCAGTAGGTATGATGCAAGGTCAAATCAGCATAAGTGAGATCTAAATCCAGCCTTCAAAGGGCTGGATAATTTCTTGAAAAGATCTTTTGAAATTCAGAGTGCCTATCTCAACTGGAAGTAAATGTAAAACTTTTTGAAGTTTTCCTGTTAGCTAGAGAGCTCTGTTTTTCATGAAAGAAAAATGCTGAAAAAAGTAAAAATTTTATACACAATTATTTAAAAATAACTTTGGGAAATCACAATTCTCTTTTTATTTTTGTGTTGTCATTTCCTCTTGGAGAAGTACAAAGTTGCTGAGTCAAATGAATCTAATTTGTTCTTGGTTATGTGAATAGGTTTTACAGTAATATTCCAGAGGTAAATACAGACTCTGACCGCTGTTTAGGAAATTTCTTTTGTGTTTTCTTATTAGCAAATCATCACAAAAATTGCAGCAGTTACAGTGTATCTATGAATTTGTAGGTATTGTTACCCCCTCTACAGGCAGTGGACGTTGAGTAGTCTATGGATGCTGTGTATTTCACCTATCTTAGCTGGCAGTCAGAACTCAGTGAAAAGAGTGACTTGGTGAGAATGGTGGCTCATCTCAGCCTTTGTTCAGATGGGGCAGATCAGTTTTGGATGTATCTGTCTTCCTAGCTGGATGACAGAGGGAGCCCTCACACTTGCTATAAACAAAAGCAACAAAGCAACAAAGCTCCTTCTCAGGAAACTAACCATTCTTGCCCTCAAAAAGAAAGGAGAGAAATAGATACAATGGAGACTCTTCAGGTCTTTATGATGCTACTGAATTTCCATTGGAGGGTCCTCAGCCCCATCAGAGCAGGTTCATGGAGAACACTCTGTAAATTTATCCTGTGAAAAGATATCTGATATTTTTAGGATGGGTACACAAAAGAATCTGAAACTTAACAAATGAAGTAACAGGCAATTTGGGAAAGTTTAAGCTGTGTTGCCTTTCAGTTTGACTTCTAATCTATATTGTCCCTAGGTATTAAACAGACCTTTCTTGGAGTGTTATTCCTTCTTGAGGGTAGCTTTTGTACACCACTGTGGCTATTTGCATTAATAAGGAGATATTCAGTGTTAGCAGCAGTAGCATCAGTCTGGCTGCAGAGAACAAGACACTGAAGGTTCTGTTTCTGGAAATGTTCTGTTACCAACATGATAGACTCCAGTGGATACTGATTTGATTACACAAGTTCATTTTAGAAAGATATGTTCCTGTATGGGTGAAGAATTACTCTTTTTGAGTTAAGAGCATATAATCTTTGTCACCAAAGGGGTCTGAACACTATGGTCTATATGATAAACAATTTTATCTAAATAACTATCCTGCTTGCCCATCTCCATTAACAAACTATCATGGGCCATAGAAGACTATGAGAGAGTAGCACTATTGAAAATGTAAGAGATGCATTACGAAATTTAAAAAATGGTAAAACTATTCTTATCTTATATTGTTATATTATTTTCTTTCTACATATTTATTACCAAATAAAAGAACATATGCCTATAGATGTATAAATATGAAACCTTACTTTCATCCAATCAAAAAGTGAAGAAAAAGGGAAAGGCAAGTTTTGCTTCTTAAATTATATTTGCTTCTTATTTGGTTTTTTACAAATACATTACTCCTTTCCATAAGACCTTTGATCAGCAACCTTTCATGACCAACTTACTGTATTTCTCAATTGCCAAAATTATGTAGGAATTTCATTAAGATGCAAGACTGCTTAAAACAACCTGGTTTTGCATTCTCCCCATTCAAAGTCAGGACTGTTTGAGGTGTCCTAGAGTATATCTTTCTAGGATTCTCATGCAGATATTGGTGTCATTTCAAGTAGATGGACCTGTTTTGGGTAGTTCTAGGTTATCTGGGCTCTACTCAGAAAGCAGGCTAGGACACTGATTTGTTCAAGTGATGTTGCACTGGTATAAACATTCCGTTGTTACCAACTGCATCTCCCTTTGATGGTTTGAATATTTCTATCTTTCAGTCTAACATACTGATATAATCTTATCTATGAGGCTGAGCTATAACAAATTGATGCATTTCTTTTTTTTTTTCCTATTCTTATTTGTCATGGTCTTTCTTTTAGCTATTTTTAATTCAGATGATCTTATCACTAAATCCATATGAATAAACTTTTCAAGATATTGAAATAGATCAAACTTTCGCTTGCTTCAAAACATACTGTTTCTTGTATGATTTCTCCAGTAACTGCTTTTGCACATCCTAAGGCATTGATGTTCATCTGCAAAAGTGATTCCCTGAGCCTCTGCTCCTAATTTTTTTAACCTATCTAAATTTAATGAATCTTTTCAATAAAGTGTCACTACATGATTTCAGGATGGATAAAAATTTTCACTTATGCCCTTTTGTAGGTACGGATTGTAAATGGGTGCCTGAGTGCAGCAGTCGAACAGCTCTATGAATGAATAACGCTCGTTGGCTGCTCACGGAACCCCATTTAGTTTGTCAGTGCTCCACATCACTATAACAAGTTCAGATAGACTGTATGGCCATTTTGCAATTCCTCAGCCAATGATTATATTTCTAAATACATTTTCTAAATTCGTGTCCTGCATGTGATCTTGTGTTCTACTTCTTACAAGGTCTTTCTGAATGCCTCATCTGAATACTGAATTTGTTGCTAAAAGAGTGTTAAAAAAAAAGAAGAAAATGTTCAGGTTTTCCCAGGTTTTCCAAGGTTTTCTTGCTTTATACTTTATTTCAGTATTTTTTTTTTTCCTACTGTCTGCAGGTGGATCATGAGGATGTTGCAAATTCTTCATAATGAATTGCAGCATTTGCATTTACATACTACTTCCTTGGCAGATGCTTAGAAGTACTTAATGCAGGTAAATATGTCCTTTGTCCAGAGTCTTTTTTTTATACTTCTCAGGGTTGTTCTGTTTCTGAAAGTGCAACGAGGCAGCAATGACCTTCCAGCATTCTTATGGTAAGCACAAGGACTGATATGAACTTTCTCTGCTAAAACTCTGACTTGCCAAAAGGCTATGTCTTATAACACTTTTTGTAGGGAATTATATTCACAAGCTGTCTTAAGCCTAGCTGCTGTAATTCCTTCTGCATGTCACAGGTGCACTGTTCTAAATGAGTAAAATGAATTCAATCCAATAACTGCTGCTCTAGCTTTGCTTCTGTTTCTGTTGCCATTAATGGTAACATTGGTGACTTAATCCATGCAGGTTTCTTGCCCCCTTTGCTCAATTTCTTGAGCCTGGAGAAAGCGATCCTTGAATATCAACCAGCTCTCTTAGACTGCTCTTCCCTGCAGGACCTGTTCTTATGGGATTCATCCAAGAAGATCCCTAAAGGAGCTAAAATTAGCTGTCCTGAAGTCCATGGTTACAATCTTACTTGCTGCCCTGCTTTCTCCTTGCCCAATGCTGAACTCCACAATCTCATGGTCACTGCAGCCAAATTGGCCCCCAACCTTCACATCTCTAACAAGGCCTTCCCTGTTTGTCACTAGGAGGTCAACCAGCACACCATTCCTTGTGGGATCCTCCATTACCTGTGACAAGAATTTGTCATCAATGCTGTACAGGAGCCTCCTGGACTGTTTGTGATTTGCTGTGTTACTTCAATCACCTGAAAGAGTGATCTCGTGTGCTGACTAAAAAGAATATCAAGTCATAACAGTTTAGGTTGTTTGCTCAAGTTTTTTTTTGTAATAACGAAGTAGAATATTGAAGTATAATAATAATGCAAGAAGTAATATAGAAAGTGCTGATATAAAGATGACAAAATAGCTAAGAAAAAAAAGCATGTCTTAACTGGTATGGCTAAGAGATGACCATGATATTTTATTACAAGTGGAGAAAATATGGGTGGGAAGGGTGTTTCTTTAAAGCTATCTCTCAAGTAATGTCTTTTGCAAGTGGAACCAATTTGAACAGACCACACTTTTAATGTAAGAGAAAAGCTCTTAATTTAAGGAAATGAGGAGAATTTACCATGCACAGCATGTTTGTCATAGCGATGTTCAGATCTCACTGTACATGTAGCCCAGTCTCCATTGATCCCTCTGAGCTGTGCAATGAAGAAGAGTTTATCGATACACATCCCAGCCCTCTGGGAGACATTATTTGAAGCAAAACCAGACTTGACACTCAAGCGGGGCTGTGCTCCCCTTTTGCTTGCTCCTTTGCCTCCATAAATGGCTCTCTGCTTTGCACTGGCTCTTTACACACAATTTGATTTTTTTGGGATGTTCAGGTTTTTGCTATTTGTAGGTGGAAGACCACATTTGAATTGTTGCACATGAAAATACACTTGCTATGAGCAATTTTACTTCATGTAAACAGCAGAAACTGCTAGCCTAAGAGAAGATCACCTGACTTCAGAGTCAGAGGTACACTCTGGTGCAGCACTAAGGACTCAGGCAATTCTACTTCTGCCAGCCTGACCAAATGGCAAACAAGAAAACAATGACTTCCACCAAGCCGAGTTTTACCAGGGCATTTAACTTCTTAATATTTATAAGCCCACAGTTTTCTATAATTTAATAATAGTATTGCAAGTAAATTGAATTTAATTTAATCAAAACTGAAAGATGGTAAGCATATGATTGATGAGAAGCCTCTAAAAAAAGATGTTCCAGTCTTCACTACCTGACAGACTAGAAACTAGAATTTTTTCTGATCTCTTAATAACAATTTACATCCCATTACATGTTTTCTATAGTCAAAATTAAAACACTCTTTTTCATTTATTTACCCCAGATGTACAGATAACAAATTCCTCCTGGTCTTCATTTTACTTGATTGAAAACAAGTCCGTTTCATCTAAACTCACCTCATAAGATGGGCTGGTCATTGCTCAGAGCATACCAGTATTTATTCTTTACACCTGTTTTACATCTGATTTTCTTGCACCTAAATATGTGTTGTGAAAACTGCATTTTAAATTGGGAATCCCATGAAATTTACATTTACCTAATTTGACTGGAAACAGCTTGACTGAAATACCTTTTAATCTTGTTATTCATTGCTGCCTCTCTTTGCTGGTTAATGTCCTTGCCATGATTAGCTAAGGTCCCTGTGCTTCTCTCCTTCTCCTTCAGTTCCAGCTGATGCTAAAAATTCCTGTTATTTCTTCAATTCAGGATCTTGTATTTTATTTTACCATTACATTTCTGGTTTTTTGTGTTTCAAGGTCACCTGGTTCTTCCTAGTTGTTATTCCATTTATCTCTTGAACGGATTAACTTCAAAGCTTTCTGTTATTGGCCAGTTTCTTAATTCTTCTTTGTTAAAGGTATGAATGATAGCAATGAAATAATCAAAATTCTAAAGTATTGAGCAAAACTAGACAATGAGAAAAATTCTTGAAGGCTGTTTTTCAAGGCAATGTCACATAATGTTCCCTCCATACCTTTCAAATCCTTTTCCTCTGTTCCCACTGTCTATTTTGTCTGTGGTCCTAACTCCTGTATCCCTGTAATTTCTGAAAATGGGAAAACCGATCTGCTCTGTAGCACAGTGGCTGAACTTCTTTCTGGTTGATCTTTTTGAGAAATACCATACCTCTGACAGGAAATTGAGCCTTGTATTTGAGTTTTGTAACTTCAGCCTCCATTTCAATAAACAAGAATATTTTCTGAGAGAATATTTCTTTACTTGAGCTACAACAGCAATAAGATATTCCATTTTTATTTAATGCAGAAAAATTCAATTATTTGGTAACTCTTAATGTCTTTCCACTTTCATTCCATGAATTAATTTTGTCCTGAACTTGTCTTAGCTATTTCTGAAGTTTTCATGCTGAACAATTCTTTTCCTTTCTGCTTAATGTTTTGTTAAACGATACATCTCAGCAGGCAGTTCCTGAGATGAAGTAGTTATGTTCAGCAGTCTTCTGGGTAATACAGAGCCTGTCAGTCAGAATGAAATCAGTGTAGTTCTCTGTGTTGCCATGCAAATTCTAAATCCACTTAGCTGGCTTTTCTCTTTTCTGGTCATTAAAGACCAAACAAAATTTATTAAATGCATAATGTGTTACAGGCCCTTCAGGAGGCCAGTTGAACTAGCAGGTATACATTTAGAAGGTAATTCTGCTCCTTCCTGGATATAGAGATTATAGTTTAGCTTGAAGACGAAATATTAATGTAACATTTGAACTAGATATTATGCTTGTACTTCATTATGTTGTGGAGATTATTTTAGATTTCTTAGAGAAGTTTGTTTCATGATAATGGCAAATCATGTGTATGTATTTTGAGTTATTTCTATGCCTTGCAATAGAATCTGTTCTTTAAAAGTAATGATATGTTCCTTAAGATCAACAATAACAAGGAAACAGAGCACTTGCAATTTTCTTGTTTTAAGCCATATGGTATCTGGTACGTGGGTAGCTGCTCAACGTAGGAAGGTCAGAAGAAGCCTCAGTTACCAATGCTACACCTCTGTAGGACAGCCAGTTAAAACTCAGCTTCCTAAAGAAAGCTGGCATTGTCTTACATGTGTTGTCCTATCTATCTTTTGGTGCTGCATGTTGAGCAAGAAAGATGGCAAAGCTCTGCTCTGCCTCCAGTGTACGCAGGCAATAGAACTGGCTGTCTTCAGAGGCAGACGTTTAAAAGCAACTTAGTAGGTGCAATATGGTTGGACACAAATAAAATACTCCATGTTCTTAATTGATCTTGGAATTACTGAACTGGATGTATTTTTTTAAATTGATATTTCAAAACATATGAATAGATGGAAGCAACCTCATGTTTTAATTATTTTAGAGCTGGATCATTGCTACTAGTCTCAATTATTTCATTTTTGGGGTTCAGGAAAAGTGTATTGCTCAATAACATTCATATTTAATTAATTTTTCTTTGAAAATCCATTATAACTGACTCATTTTCCTGTAAAGATGTTTGACTCTTGTAAGCTGACAATGAGTAACAAAATCACACCAAGCCTTATGCAAAAAAATATAAAAGATATGAGTAGGAGTCTGCTTCTTACTTCCTCTTGAGAGAAATCAGAGGCTGCTTCCATAATTTAGAGGTTAAATATTAGGTTTTTGGAAAACACCATGACTCCTACAGGGCAGAAACAATTGCATAGTCAAACTTTGATACATCTGGTATGTTTGAGTGATCAACGAAAAAAATCTATTCTTTGGGGGCAGTCAATTCTGTCATAACCTTATGGGTTATTTCAAGTGTGCAGGACAAAGAATCCTTATTTTATATAAAAACACTATTAACACTCTGAAAATGAATAATTCAGAGATTATAATTTTTTCACGTTATTTTCTTCTTTCTCTCTGCCTCCTCCTAGGGGATAATTGTCTGATGATGAAAAAAGTACAAATATTTCTTACATTTGCATATGTTCTACTAGGTGTTTTTTAGAGGACTGAAGGTCAAGAAAGTTGCTTGTGAAGACAGAAGATAAGGTTAGCAGAGGATAACCTTAAGAGGCTAAGGGCTTGCATTGGTTCTCAGGTCTTCTGAAAATGTTTTCAGAAGTATTGGACCATGTCCAGCCAAAGTTTTGTCCAACCCAGAACCTTAATTCACCTGGCAACAAGCAGCATTTTGCTTGTTAATCATAGTGTTTTTTAAGAAAAATCAGTTTTTTGGTTGATTGGGTTTTTTTAAGGGAAGCCCAACCTGAAAGGTGACCCAAGATCTTTATTATTATGGAAATTTCTGCAGGGAGACTAGAAGGCAAAGCTGAGTGAGCTTATGGTCCCTATAGTAAGTTACAAAGTTGTCTGCTGGATTTCAGACTTGGATGTAGTTTCTGGAAATCTGTTTTACGTCCAAGACTATGTTGTTGTAATCTTTCTAAGCACGTCCAAGAGACATAGGGTCAGGTTATTTAAGGCAAATGATTACAAAGTGTCCTAGTCAAAATTAATTACTTCTCCCTGGATATTACTATATCATGAAAAGTTCCTAGCAGTGAAGAAAGAGAATTCTTAAGTAACTTGTATTAAGAATGGACTAGTCATGATTACACTTTATCAAATAGATGAGAACATGCCTATTTGCAAAGTGTGTTTTCCCTACCTCACGGTGTAATCTTAATTTTGGTCTGATTAATTTTCAAACAGTTGTTCTTCATCCATGAGCTCATCTCCATCAAAAAGTAGATTAATTTAGTGAGGGCCAACATTCCTCTATGATGTGAAGGGCTAACAGAACTGTGTATCATTAGCAAACATATACAAATTTGAGTCTGTAATGTCTAATCAGTTCTCTAAATAGTGAAAGATGAATGATCTTTCTGAATCTTTGTGTGTAAGTTGCCTAAAATTAATACCTTTCTTTCTCTCAAGAGGTGTGCTTGCTTTGGAAGAATCAGGTGTCTTTCTTATCCAAGCAGCCACAAACAAAATAGAAGTATATGGTTGCCCAGACGATGAAAGTTAAAGGAGCAGAATGCTGTTGAAAAATATGAAGTACCTTCTTAGATGGCACACTTCTGCCTCATGATGGAAACACTGAACGATGCAGAGAGATCCCAACAATACAAGAATGAGCATTATCCTTCTATCTATGGGATAGTCATAGCACGGCTAATGTGTTTTTAGTTCTGGATGTGGTGTGCCCAGAATCAAAATTGCTGATAATGGGTATGTGAGCTTTAAAGACACTTCTCTGAAACTACTGAGGGACAGAAGGGGTAGTGGCTAGCCATTCAGATGAATTTTGACAGGGATTCATAAGTCAGAGATTAATTTCATCATACTTTCTGTTGAAAGTAGAAACAAAAACTTCAGTGTGTAAGAAGGGTCCATGAAAAGAGCTAAATGGCTAATATTTTCTGCAACTTTCTTATATGCTATTTTTCGGTATATTTTTGTTAGAAGTAAAATTACTTGGTGTGAAACTACTGAATTATTTGTCAGAATTGATCTAATAGGCATCATTAAACATTTCTTCTTAGTGTTTGGTAGAAGAACTGAACAGCACCAGGACTTTGAATCCCTTGGTAGGAGTAGTAATTTAAAAAAATAGAGAATATGTAGAATCTAAGTAAACAAGGGAGTTTTATAGAACTTTAATACCTTCCCTTTCCTGCCACAGTTGATTTGCCTGAGGCATGATTGTAAGAAAAATTACATTACTGCTAGATTTATGCATGGTATAAGTTTTTTTAGCATGCTTACTTGAAATATTGAAAGAGGGAAATGAGAAATGTTTTCATGTTCTTCCATTCCTTAAAACTTTGATGTGGTGGATGCTACCAGAAGGGGTATAATCAGCTATTTCAATGGATAGGGCACTCAGTGGAGAAAGGGTCCAAAACTTACATGGAAATTTTCCTACACAATTTGTCTCTGAGGTTACGACTGATATATAAGCCCATCTTGCTCCTGGGAATAATTCTCAACAAACAAGATGCATTTCTGTAAACAAGAAATCCTAGTTTTGACAAATTGTGGTGAAAACCTGTTATATTGAAAAAATCTCACCCAGGCTGCTGGCTACAGGCTACAGACTGAAGAGGTTTGCTGTAGAAAGTGCAGGTTGAGGCCTGTCTGTTTTGTTCAATAGCCACTGGGACTGATTTTTTTCCTTGGAGCCTGAGGAATAAACAGGCTGTTATTTTAAGAATGCCTGATAAAGACATAATACGCCAAGCACACTTATTTAATTAGCTGTCCTGTAGTCTCCTAACTGTCAAAATGAAGCTGAGTGCTTGTGCATGGCCTTAACTGGGATATGTATGATCAAGACTGGACACAAATGTGCTGAGCCAAGGGCCAGGAGGTAATAAAGTACCTTGGAGTTCTCTAATTGTAAGAATAGAATTCATTATAGGGTCTCAAAGCTATCCTAGATCAAGACTATCATGTTGCAAAATCCACATGCAATATGTGAATCTGATTAACGTCCCGTATTTTGCTTTTAAAATACATAATATGGAAAAGACAATTTCCTATATTTCTACCTGACCTGTCTATCAGTCTCCCTAAATGTCATGGGATGGACAATCATAAACTAAAGAACACCACTGGCACGTAAAGAATTTGTGAATGTAATAGCAGGGGTGATCAGCTTGGTGAGAACGGTTGTTTAACATAGATTCGTAACCATTCAGGAACCAAGTAAGCAATTAGTTTCATTCTTTTGGACATTTGTGCATCAGAGAAACCAATGTAGAAAATAGCCATGATTTGTGTGCTGTGTCATGAAATTTTGTTTTAAAAAGCGCTTCCAAAAAATGCTTTTTCCAGATATGTCCTCTATCGTCAAAGTAGAGGAGTAGAAGGAGGAGTTTGAGCCTTCTGTTTAGACAGCTTTTCCATCATTTCTGATAAGAGAGGAAAACCTGCGAGGAATTCTCAGATATGTATTTGGAGAAATCCTCAGATATATGTTTGGCAATATATCTAAGAACAGTTTGGGTAAGAGAGAGAAACAGTTCATCAGCCCAATGTGGAAGGCTATTACGAACAGAAGAAGACAGACCTAGACATTGTTTTTAAGTTAATGGAAAGAAAAAAACACTTAAAGTGAAACTACTAGTAAAATTGTCAACAAGGTAAAATATATTGAAAGTCAGGTGTAGTAATCTAAAAAATAACCAAAAAGAGTATAAAACAGAGGTTTTCTAAACCAGAAAGCCTCTGCTTAGGTTTTTTTTCCAGCTACAGTATTACCAATAAAACATAAATACAGAATTTCATTTCTTCTTCTGTCCCCACAATTCCTCTGTCCCCCCCTCATTTTCAGTTTGTTTTAAGAGATCTCCATTTGATACAAAAGAGTCTTTGGAGGTGAGAACTCAGCCCAGATGTCCACAAACAAGCCTACAAACTAAAAATAAAGGATAATATAATATAACAGCAGAAAAAATTGATTCACTATTGAGTGCTGGGGAATGAATCTTCTCCAGAATCATGGGAAATATAACTCCAAATTACTCCTGACATGTGCCTGAGTGACTGACTGGTCTGGAAATGTTCTGGTCTCAGATTTGAAGCACTGAAGAGGCCAATAAATGAGGCTGTACACGGAACACTGTCCCTTTCTTTAAAGCGCATCCATTTGAAAGAACTTTTCATCATTCTGTTCATGCTTGCACCTGCAGCATAAAGCAGAGGTCACTTGCTATTAGCCGGGCCAGTTCAGAGTTAAAAAGTGTCCTTTAAAAAAAATCTCCTGATCCCATTTTGCAAAATGGATAGAATCCATAATGCTATTGACCTCAGACTCAGATTAGCTTAATTTCATCACTTCTATTCTTGCATTGTTCAATTTGTGTATGAAAGGAAAAAAAGGGATGAATGGCAGCTGCCACTTGTCCTAAGCCTGATAGACTATTTGAAACCCTTTTGTGGCATGAATAAAGTATTTCCTTGGCAGACAGCAGAAATATGTTTATGTCCTTGTAAAATAAACCAGATCATTTAGAAGCATTATTAACTAACAAAGAATATCAAGGATGGCTTATTTGTGTTGGTCTCACTAGACTTGTATGAATATGAATGACACTTGCTTCCTGAATGTGCTGACATGTGAAACGCGACAACAAACTTTCTAATCAGAACAACTAAACAAGTTCAGTAGGTCTTAAAATGCACAAGCCAAAACCAAATGTTATGAAAATCAGTGTGAAAACTCAAAGTTCTAAAAGAGATGCTCTGAGATCCGTTGATGAGCTTCCTGATCTGGACAGCCTCATTTGTGTCCATACAATACTGCTGTCCTGAGTATGTAGGGCAAGCACTCTTTTCATAGACTGGATTCACATTAGGATTCTACAAACAGCAAGTTCAGCTGATGGAGTTTCAGCAATAAAGGGCGAAAGGGAAACTAGAAAAGACAGGTCATTTCTGTGGGGACAATGTGGTGTGACAGTAGCTAAGAGATTGTGTAAAACTTTGGACACCACTTTCCAGGAACTGGTCTCTTCTTGGTTTGTAGAGCATACATACCTTATGCAAGTAACAGTCCTGGTAGAAGCTGTGTGTTAAAGATTTTCTTTGCTTTCCACAGGTACAGTTTTGGCAACTCAAATGCACAAAAAATGCAAATGGATACAGGGGCTTGAAAGTAGCTCTCAAACTGAAATACAAATTTTGGCAGAAGTCTCAGTCCTACTGCTCTGCTATCGTGTTCCTGTTTCCTTGTCTCTCCGTGGGCCAAAGGGGGAGTTTGTTGGTTTATGCTGATGGAAACTGGCATAAATCAGGGCTAGATCAGCTGCTACCTATTTTGGCATCACCATGCTGAGTGATGGGCAGGGTCAGTTATAGAGGATGGGCCTGGGAGAAAAGTAAAGCTCTGAGCATGGATCCCATGACACACTAGCAGCACTTCAGTGCTCTGGCATCCCTTACAGGGAGCTGACTGACTGAAAGGCCAGACAGGGCTTTAATTGCATTATTGATAAGCTGACTTTAAAAAAAAAAGTGAGAGAGGGAGAAATGGAGAAATCTAAATGGCACAGACATGTTTGTATTACTGTGAACCTATTTTTTGTATCCTTTTTGATCTTTCAACTCTCAAAGAAAATGTAAACCTAGATAAATAGGTGATTCATGAATCCTTCTTCTGATTTTACTTTTATTTATGTGTTTTTTTCTTTCATCCTAGACCGTAGTATGTTCTTTAACTTATAACACTTTTAAATTTAAGACTTACCAAGTTAACTTTCTACAAGATCCCAAAGAAAATAAAATCTTGGGTTCTAGCTAATTAGATTTTGCTTTGAATAGTTGTGTATTTGAATGCTGTGTACTGTGAGTTACAGGCACGTGTTTTCAATCATTAAATAATCTTGAACTTTACAAAAACTTTAAACTTTGTAATAAATACATTAATACACTGATAGTTAATTACATTCTAGTTATCATCATAACCACTTGAACTGAAGGCTATAGATTATCATATCTAAAATTACCCTTTCATGGCCTGACTTAATCAGAAGTCACTTTAGTAAATGTTAAGTGAATATATGTGTATATATATATATATATATATATACATATACATATATATATATATACACATTTTAGTTTTGAGTGGCCAAGAGCAGGAATAAAATGACCAAGTTAATGTACACAGGACAGTGTTTTGTGTTCTTTTTGTGTGGATTTATGCATCTGTGGCATGTATAAAGAGACAGAATTGTGCAAGGAAATGTGCCAATCTCTCAGGCTCGTAAGTTAACCAAATTTTTTGCTTTATTTCCCCATCCATCCATCCATCCATCCATCCATCCATCCATCCATCCATCCATCCATCCATCCATTTATCTATCTATCTATCTATCTATCTATCTATCTATCCATCTATCAATCAGTCTATCTATCTAAATATAAAATAACTCAGAAAACTTTCATACTATTATGTGGTAACATTTCTGTTCTTCATAACACATTCCATTAGCAGTATCATGTTTGTTCCACACAATAAGTCTGATACAATACATTAAAGGGAATTAATTTTAATTACTTCACAGAAGTGTGATGACTTACTCCCACTGATTATAGGAATATATAGGGGAATCTTGAAACCTTTGTATGTAGAGCGTAAAAATATTTAGTCCTTATTTCTTCTGTAACCCTTTAGGATGTATCATGTCAAAGGACTGCATGCACATCAAATATATTAATTTACACTGTATGACATTCTGATATTTGTGACAGTGCAATTCAGGGGAAAGGTGTCTTCAGGGATATTAGCTGAGTTTCCGTTTCTTGCAAGGAAGCTGATAATCAAATTCATGCACACTAAGTTGATACTGTGGTCCCTGTCTGGTTGGTATATTGAAATGCCCTGGGCCAGATGAGACATCCACATAAGACTGGCAGATATAATCCAGGTTCTGTGCCTTTCTGCAAGAGAAGCCAAATGCCATATCAGATCAGGCAACTTGGCATCAGGTGACACCTGACATTAGGGTGTCTACAAGGTACAGTTCAGTTAGAGGTTCAAATTACTAAACAGAGGTGTCTTTGCATAAGCAAGGTGCCCAGACTCCTACTACAGCCAGTGGAGCACTTGTCTGTAGAATAATGGACATCAACCATATGCAAAAGCTGCATAGAAAGAAATGTGTAGGTTGAGTTATGCGATTTTCACCTCTACTCTGCTCTTGTGGGACTCCACTTGGAGTACTGGATCCAGCTCTAGGGTACCTAACATAAGAAGGACTTAGACCTGTTGGAGCAAGTCCAGAGGAGGCCAGAAAGATGATCAAAGGACTGGAGCACCTCTCATATATAGACAGGCTGAGAGAGTTGGGGTTTTTCAGACTGGAGAAGAGAAGGCTCTGGGGAGACTATTTTTTGGCCTTTCATTATATAAAGGGAGCTTCTATGTCTGCATATATATATATGTGTGTGTGTGTGTGTGTGTGTGTATGTAGGTATCTTCTTCTTTTTGAGTTGAATTCTACATGATTGAGTCTAGATTGGTGCTAAGAACTGACTGCAAAAATGTCATTAGAAGCCTGATCTGTCTGACAGATCATAAGATATGTCTGTGAAATAGGGCAGATACATCCGGTGGGTTGTACTTTACTATAGGTGCCTCCATTATTCAGACCAATAGAACGTACCAGGGTTCCCACTGCTCCAGTTTACCAGCATATAGGAGCAAAGAGAGTGCAGAAATTCATTATTATTATGGAAAACTCCTCTATACTGAAGGGGAACGTGGTGAGACTAATGCACTCCCCTAAGTGTAATCTCTTCTTTGCACTGACCTTGATTCAGAGAGCATTTTTTACAGTTACGGAAACAAAACTTATCTGAAAGCTTTCCTAAAAAACCCAAATGTATTCCAGCAGTATGATACTGCCAGAGGCCTTCTTTAGTAACATCAGATTGGAAAAAGTGTGTAAATCTGAAGAAATTTAATTTTTTTCAGCATAAACCCATCAAACTCTGCATAGGCTTGAACACCAGAGAAGTCTCTCTTTTCTGCTTGCCTCAGGCCTTGATGTTGTACTCTCTTCCCACAGCATACAACAGAGTGGGGTGGAACAAATGGCAGAGAAAGTCATATTTCAGTGTAATCTGAGAGAAGTCAATGAGCTAAGATTTGTTATCAGTGTGCGTTTATTAATGTTGTTTTCATTTTTCACTGCAGGAGTCTAGCTGAAGTATAGATACAAGACTCCTATTAAGACAGGCACCAATTTGATACATCTTGCTGCACCCAGTTTTTTGATAGGCAAGCTGATGTTATTTATAAAACAAGACCTCTAAAAGTGAGACATGAAGACATGTAAATTGATGAAATATTTGTTTTTCACATTTATTAGTGAAACTGCTTTTCCTATATGCATATCTGATCTGTCACTTTCTTTTCCACTGGATGTTGATGGGGAAAATGGTAAAAAGTTATGATGGTACATGGCTCATGAAATTTTTATGAACAAGCTTTGAAAACTGAAATCAGGTTTTTAGCTGTTAGACCAAAGAGAAGAAAATTGACCAAGCACTCTTATCAATACAGGAAATTGGTGGTGAAAGGTTGTCATGGTTTGACCCTGGGTTGATGGACAGTTGTATAGACCAATAGCGCGTCTCGAAATTCACATATTTAAACCAGGTGGAAGCCCGGGAAATCTCTCTTCCTTCTGGCTTTCGAGCTGGAAACAGGGCTCTGGCCGGCAGGCCAGGCTGGGCCTGGTTAGGCCAG
Organism: Machaerirhynchus nigripectus; assembly: GCA_013397975.1. NCBI lineage: Eukaryota > Metazoa > Chordata > Aves > Passeriformes > Dicruridae > Machaerirhynchus > Machaerirhynchus nigripectus. The sequence continues at coordinate 250,525 of VZRQ01008384.1, read as the reverse complement.
GCTGGGCCTGGCTAGGCCTGGCTGGGCCTGGCCGGGCCTGACCACTCGGCCCCGGCAGGGGCTGGGGCCAGGCCCAGGGCTCCGTGAGGGCCGTGATGCCCCCCCTGCCTTCTCCAGGGCAGCCAGAGATGGACTTTTTACAACTTCAGCCGAGAGAAGCTCCTGGCTGCTGACCAGCAGAGAGCATGTGACCACCAGAGAGATAAGTTCTAGCTGCAAGCCAAGGCTCCGGGTAAGATTAACTCCTTCTGAACTGTAAATTCCCCAGAAGAGATGAGACCTGCAAACATCATCCTCTCCCAGGTTAGAGGAAAGGAAAAGGCAAAGGCACGTGAATACCATGATAGTGACACCAAAGTCAGTGAAGAGGAAAGAGCTGAAGCCCAGAGGGAGGAGATAGAGGAGATGCTTTAAACCTAGAAGCTGAAATTCTTTTGTGAAGCTATGGTGATGGACTATGATACATCAAAAAACCCCTTTTAATTTCGTGATAAGCATGGGGGGGTGGAGCTGTTCAAATTGGAGCCATGAGCAAAGATGCCTGTGCTGGAATCAGTAAATGTTAAAGTAGCTGTGATTTATTGAGTAGCAGAGATCAGAGAGAGATGGTGGCGTGCTCTGATCCTCTTGAAAAGCTTGAACAGAGAGGGATAGCGATGAAGTGAAGACCCCTTGTTCCCAGGGGAAAAGAAGACCTCTGTTCCCGAGATGAAGATGCCCCTAGAGGCAGATGACGAGAAACTTTGCTCCTGAACTGCTCATCCTTAAAATAGTACCCCATTAGCTAAGACTGAACCCTTGAAAACGGCTGTGGGGAAAGCTGTAAGTCGAGGGAAGGGACTTTCACATGCCAGCAGAAAACCACCCCGGGCGGCTGTTGTGCTGTGACGTGGAAGCCATGAGAAGACTCCTTCTTGTGGAAACGCCCCATAGCATGGGCAAAAAAGACTCCTCTCCCTAAGTGAACTGATGAAAGACTATTATATAGGTGGTAAACTGACTGAAATAATCTCAAGTTTGTGCCTTTATGTTGTAACTGGGAAGAGGGGGGAGGATGGGGGGATGAGAAGTGTTCTAAAAGTGTTCTGAAAGTGTATTTTGACTCTTATTAATTCTTTTTTCTTTTAGTTCTAGTAATAAACTTCTTCATGTTCTTTAAGTTTGGAGCCTGCTTTGCATTCCTCCTAATTCTTATCTCACAAAAGGTAAAAGATGCGAACCAACCCACTACACTAAATTGGTGTTTCCGCCCGGTTTCGAACTGAACCCGCTACAAAGGTAATGAGAGGGGAAAAGGTAGAGGATAATTTCTAATCCTTGTCATGTCCTGTTTAACCTCAAATTACCCTAAAGCAAAATCATTCTTGTGATTTCATCAAGAAACAGCCAGATCCAACCGTATCTAAGGAAAAATATGATGAACTGTCTTTGTGTGCATGTGTGTGTGTGAGAAAGAGACCTTATATTTAATCTAGGTTCTTTGCATTAGCATAACCCTACAAAATATTTCATAAGAAGAGTTAAACTTTCCAGCGTCACTTTGAGAAGTCAATATCTTCATTTTGCACCAGGAAAAATGGGAAGACAATAAGTGAGAATCTGTCTTCCAGAGTGTGCAGAAAACTGTAGCAAGCCATGAGAATGATTTCTTGTGCAGACACTTTGATTTCCCAGACCTTTGGGCTTTTAAACCTAGACTTTTTCTTTCATAGGTTTTTAAATGTTAATAAAATCTTTCTTTAATATATTGTTTTGGAGAGGACTGTTAAAATGGTATTTCAATGTCTTCTTAAAAATGTATTTATGTTAACAGAAATATGTACTCCAAATATATACCACAACTGAATTCTGGGAAGGTGCCATCAACTGCAAGTTTGCTTATGCAGAGAAATGTTGTGTAGTAGGATCTTGACAGAATAAAAGTAATAGATTAGAATGTTTTTCTGTTTATGATGGGGAAAACAATGAATAATTGTATGTAGCTTTTGTCCAGTCAACTGGTCATACTCTCGTACTGTAAAGAGCTGAGAAGATACTACAGAACAAAGAACAAAAAGCTTCTCTTGTTTTATTAATATCACATTTTTGTCTGTCATTTAGTTTTGCTGTCTACTTCTAACTTCCTAAATTGATCTCTGAAATAGTGTTGTTCAGTAAAATAAAAATGACAAATTCCTTTTTGCTATTATTTAACTTTTAAATTAGTAATGATAATTAAAATTGTTGGTTGTGTCAGTGACTCACAAACAAGAGCAACTGAAAGCCACTGCTGAGTATCAAATTAATTATTAGTTGTTTTTTTAATAGGTCAGGTGTTGCCATCTGGTGAATCTTACTAGATGCTACAAAAAATTATGCGTTTATCTTTAAAATTGAATAATTTTGCCATGGTCCTTAGTTTAAATAAGTGACTAGTTAAGTCACTTTAACACACCTTATATTGCAGGGGAACTCTTTGAGTAGTGTGTATCTTGAATACAAAATTAAAATTGGCTGTTTGGGATGAGATGGGGAAAAAGTTCCTAACACCTGCAGTTTAATTTTTAAATATGTGAAAAAATGGGATACCTGAAATGCTATAATTTTCCTGAGATGCCTAATGTGATACTTAGTTATGTTTAGCCATTATTTTATGGTGTTCAAAATCATGTAAGATTTTATCTGTCTCTGCTGACCTTGGTCCTGACAGAGGGGATTGTAAAACCAGAATTATTTTTATTGTCTGTTGAAAAAATATTTTTGCCCTACAACCTTCATTCCTTTTTGTATCTTTTTCTCTATTTCTTCATCTCAGTACTTGTGGCCAATGAAGTATGAATAAGTAATGGTATAGTGAATATGAAATTTCTGAATCTTCTAGCAGTACACCTATGAAATATGGAAATTTATCATTGTGGGCATTGTTCTTGAAAAATTATGACAAAGTTTGAATGACTTTTGTCTTTTCCTAGAAATTTTATGTTTAAAATATTCAAAATATTTGGTAAAACTATTCCTATTTCTAATTTTTATCTGATTATTCTTGACAAAGAAGTGAACTAATCTTACTAAAAATATTCACATTTGTAATTTATTTCATACAGTTGTTGTGTCTTTAATATGTATGGCTATGTGATCATGTTGTCAAATATGCTTGCTGAATATGAGATATAATAGTGAATACAGATGAATGAGAGATACACTCTTAGCAGTCAGATGCTCTCGAGTCTGTTATGAAGGCTCTCACTGTCAAATGTTCCAGCATTACCCTACTTTTAAAAACAGTTCATCAGTCTTCAAGCAGCAGTTTCAAAAAGAATTTTCTTTTTGTTTTTCAAAACATGTGTCCCACTGAAACCAATGATGTATGAATTGCAAACAATTTGCAGTCTGGAGGGTTTCTGAATTCAAGAGAGGGAAGCAAAATCAGGCAAAATCAAGGAAAATTTTCCTAACTTTCAAAGGCATAGGAGGCACGTGTACACTAGACTGCAGGTCGTGTTTCTGCAAGTGCGTCTGTGGCAATATCTATGTAAGCGGGTAGAGCAGAACCGTGGAAGGGTAACTGAAGGTCCAAACTATTGACACTGCAGATGTGACATCCAGCCTACTTGTAGGTCAAGAGCTTTTGCTCCACACCCACACATCTATTAGCAGGTAAGACTTGTTAGGAGGGCTCTGGACCTACTATATATTCTGGTTTCATCCAGAAGGCAACCAGTGTGTGCAGTGCAAGACCAATTTTAGTATGAAATGAAACACAGTGGAAGACAAAGAAGTTTGCTTTAAAAGTGTCACTGCAGTCTGAAATAAGAATGCACTCTAATAAGGATGCACTCTGCTTTGCTTCTCTTGAAGTGGAACCCAGGAACATGGTAAACTCTGCGGTTGTGGTCCTTGCCATTTGCTCCTGCTGCAACGGAAGACTGCACTCGTAATGCAGTTCTGCTGCTTGGAGATAAAGAATTTAGTCTCTGATTTCTTATCCCATTTCTCAGTATCACTGTGCAGGTCAAAAGTGCAGACTGAAGAATTCTGTATGTTTTCCAACTTCTGTTTTCAGAACTGTAACAACAGAACTCCACGGAGGAGCAAATGCGTATATCATCTCCTACCCATTGCCAGTTTGTCCCTCTACTCCTTATTTCAGTACTTCCTATCTTTTCACTGTCTTTGGTTTCTCCGTAACTACCTACTCTTCATTTGACCACTTACTTTATTGTTTGTCTGTTTCTACTTAGTCCCCTACTGTTTCTTTCAAATGAATTCCTGTTGAGAATTGTATTATTCTTGCTGCTTTTCCTGTAGTCCTATTTCTTATTACAGCTTTCTAAAATATCACGTAGCATTCTCATTTAGTTTCGCTTGCATTTTACTAGACAGAAGATAAATTTAGCAATTGGTAGTTACCAGAAAGAGACTCTTTTGCTTTTAAGTATGGAAAGTGTACTGAGCATTTTCTAAAACCCCTGGAACTTCTGAAATAATGGCGAGTTATTTTGTAAAGCGCTCAACTGAAACACTGCTTTAGTCAAAGCAGTGACAAAACATATACTTTGAATTCTTGGGCATATGCATTTTCTGACCTCCTGGGCTGTACTTCCTGAAGTTTTCACCTTAGCTAAGGTGCTTGCATAAGTTATTTTTACCTGGCTTTAAAACCCTCTTCTGAAACATTTCATTTTATATCGCTTGCATTGTGGGAATTTTTAATACATATCCCATTCCTATAAATTAGTGACTGCTGGAGTTTAGATTAATGAACTCTCATTAGTTATTTCCTTTTCATTTTGTTTCCTGTATAAATTCTGAGATGATTGCTAAAATAAATTACTTGTACAAGCTTTAAGTGCTTTTCTGTTTCCTGCTGTGGTGACAAGTGCCTCATTCAATTGTTTCGAAATGAATGCCTTAAGTGACTTTTCTCCTTTTGAGCATCCTCCTCAGCTACAAACTTCACTGAAGCTAAAACTTTGATTTGTAGAATCATTTCTGTACATTAGGATTTACTTCAGGAAGCTTTTTTCTGAAGAAGTTATTTCTCAATAAGCAGCTGCTTTAGTTACATGGTCCTGGAACAAATTGCACATGCAACTTCTAATACCCTGATTGAATTAAATATGCCAGTTTTACAAAATGGCATAAAAAAATATTTTTATCGCTTATTTCTGGGATAAAATGTGGACAAGTCTGTATTAAAAGTAGTGCTACCTCCTCTGTAATAAGAGTAATTTTGCTCTCTCAAACACAGGGCTATATTGAAAAAGAATTGTTGTCATTCTGCAGTAAAAAAATCCTGCCATTTCAGACTGTATTGCAGATCACAAGAAACAATAAAGGAGAACAAAGAAGATCATATTGAGAATTTTTTCTCTCTGGACTCATCGTGTTTACACAACATGTTGCCAAATGCAGCATATTGCATTTTCAAGTGTGTATATTTTAAATATTTATGGATAGTGAATAATTCCTTTTAGTAAGAGATAAAAATGATTTCTGATCCTTTAGCACACTGCAGTTATAAAACCATTATTCAAATTAATTGGATATTCCAGCTGTTAAATGAAAAACTCTGCAATGGCTTTTTAAAACTTAGTGAAATATTTCCAGTGTAGATGATCAATTGTGACAGGTTTATTTGAGTGGTGGCAGATGAAAAATCTGAAAGTAAATTTCTATTTCTATGATCATGAGTCTTACCTCTGGAGAGCATGAAAGGAAATATTCAAGGTCAGGTTGGAGAGGGCTCTGAGCAACCTGATCTTGTTGAAGATGTCCCTGCTCATTGCAGGGAGGCTGGATTAGGTGACCTTTAAATGTCCCTTCCAACTCAAACTGTTCTATGACGCTGTGAACAGAACTTTGCTGCTGAGTGTTTTCTAAACAAACGCAGTAATGAGAACACTTAAATAGTTGCCTTTGATAAAGTAATAACACATTGTTCTTTTCACATAGTTTTCAGATTTCCCTTTGCTATTTTAATAAAACAGTTGCATATTGTGCCAGGAATTTGATTCACTTTCTGACTCATCACTTAATCTCTAATTTATGTTGAAATCATGATTTATGTAACTTTCTGATATGAAAAGGAATTTAAGAGGAAGAGATTTTGACATTGCTATAGTATAATTATGAAAAGGCTGGTAATACTGAGTGGGTCTGCAACTGATTTTCATTAAAAAAAAAAAAATCCTGACTTTTGATATTTTGTGTATGAGCAGTTAGGTGTGATGACAAAACCAATATGATGACCAGCATCAATGTAATAACAGAAAGAAAAAAAAAAAAGCCCAGTTAACCTTTTATATTTAATTCCTCCATAATGTTGCTTAGGCATGCTTTCACTTAAAAAAATGCTTTTCTCTTGTTTTGTTTTGGATTGGTTTTGTTTGGTTGTTCTTGTTGGTTTTGCTCTTCTTCTCATTGGTTAGACTGAGTTTAACCCTAATTTATTTTCAACTAAACAGTGCTGTATTCACTTCAAAATAATTTTACTATTCCATCACAGTGTTGTTTTGGAGCCCATTTCTTCATGTTGGTCATTCTGAGATGTCCTGTGAGGGACTCCACTGATTTTATGTAGACATAAGAGGATAACCAACAGACTTGGCTGCAATACCTGTCTTCTTTTAACTTGAATTAAAACTCATATTTGGGACGTTTGTCAGCTACTTTAGCAAAATAAGAAAGAAGAAAAAAAAGATAATGGTTAAAAAAACCCAGGAAAATGCAGGGAGTTTGTGGCCAAGAAAACCTTCTGAGCGACCGATTGCTACAGTAAAACTATTTCTCTACAACTTTTGGTCTTTTCATCATGGTTACTTTGTATCTTTTCTTAATACCACAGTAAAACATCACCCCATTAAGAATTCAAATACAGACATTCAGGTCTAGTAACTAGTAATTAGATCTTGTGAAAATGGAAACTAAAAATTACAGGCAGCATAAATTACTTTAAACTCAACTAGCTATTTTTTTAAGTTTGTACCAGTATTAAAATTTCTTATTACTATTGAAATTATTTTAATGTGACATATTGAATTATAATTAATGTAATTAGAAATAATAAAATATTATTCAAAGACTGTTTATTTAATAGGACTTGTTCCCATAGAAACAAGGAGCAAAAGATTCAATTTATTCAGGTTTCATGGCAAATAAATATTCTTCTGCTGTGAATATTTAATGCTCTCGCATTTATGTTTACAAGAATATCACAAAAAATCAATAGGCTACTGAATATAGAATATCTCCTTTGCTCTTTACATGAAGTTTTAGTTGAATTTATTGTAAACAACCAAAACAGACTAAAACAAACCCTGAGTAAATCTGTTTGTGCTCCAAGAAGAGCCGCAGATGTTTTCTTGGTATTGATCTCCAGCAGTAATGATTTTTAAGCACTGAAGAAGTGCATATGGGGATTTTGTGTGATGGCCAAGGAAAAAAAATACAAACTACCAAAAAACAGCAAAACAAAACATGGAAGAAATAGAGGCTAAAGAGCTGCATCAAGACTGCCAGCAGTCAGCACAGCTTTCATCTTATGCAAGTACTGTTGGCTTGTGTTTGCAAAACCTCATGATTTATTTAGAATTTTAATTAAAGAAAAGGAGTGATTGGAACAGCATCCTAGCAGTACCTAGCATCTGCCGACCGTGGCTAATGATTTTTACAACCTCATCTGCAAACACTCCATTAAAGAAGCTAACCATGACGTGTGACACAACTGAACCAAATGAGTGAGGGAAAACAAATCTTGCCTGCAGCTATCACTAATAAAAGAGACAGAATAATATTAAAAAAAAAAAAAAAAAAGAAACTGGGCAAAGTGTTGTAGCTTCAGGGCTCAATCTCAAATCCTTGGAAAGAAGGATCGTTACATACTCACAAGCATGTGAAGCGTTTTGGCCTCTGGATGCTCTCTTGACAGCTTTTTCAGAATTTGCATTATTTTTCTGTTTTTCAAAGAGAAGAAAAAATCCAACACCTCAGTTTTAAAAGCAAAAGGCCCCTGAATTTTTCTTCAATTATACTTGACATTTGGTCTCTCTTTTTGTAGGTCTTTAAAAAATAATGCTTCGCATTTGGCTGGGAATTCACTATGCAAGGTACAACATAAAGAATAGCAACTCCTGGATACAGAGGGATGTTATGGTCAGAAGTGGTTATTGATGGGAAATACAGAGAGACAATGTGGGTATAACTTACCTGGTCAATGGCTGCAGCTTTTCTTCTGTGATTAAGAACTCTATTCTCATCTTCTTGGTTTCAAATAAGTAAAATACTGCAGCAGAGTGGATCCAATCAAGATTCTCCGCAAAGTACACCTTTTGGGATTTAGCCTGACAACAAGCAAATTCTAATGTTTCCCTTGGGGGAAAAAAAAAACCAAACGACATAACCACTACAGTATTCCCTAAGCTGTTTCAGATTTGTTGTGTTCCTCTTACATAGATGTTGGAGATGGAAAAGAACTATTAATGGTTTCAGCCCTTTCTCTGCCATTGCAGGGCACTTTGCTGCATTATAATACAGTAATGCTGCCACCATAGTAATAGAGTGCATTTTTCTCTGGATGTCTGCTGGAGTCTTGAATCTTAGGTTTGGCTCCTCTCCAGACCAATCTGTGCATAGAGACAAGCAGCACATGTGAGTGTACAGACACACCAAAATGACAGTGTCTCCAAACACCACTGAGCTCTTCCTGAGAGTCCAGCAGATGGAAAACAAAGAGAAAACTCCCAAGGGTCAGGTACTGTGTACGTCAGCGTTTAAGAAGCCTTGAAAAAATTGACTAGGATAATTGGGATCTTCATTTCACACAGAACATTCTAAGAGGAACGTTCTTGTGACAACTAAATCGTGGTAAAGCTTGAGATGAATTTTGTGTGGTGTATCACAAATTAAAAAATATCTCCCTACTGCTACATTAAGTCATTCTATAGCTTGGCATATTTAAGTAATGTATTCTATAGCTTGTGGGTTATAAAAGATTGTGTGAAGAGTATTGATAGAAAGAAAAGAAACATGCAGCGTTTTCCATCCTCTGTTCCTTTCCAGCAGTAGGAAAGTTTCTGATCACTGAAAATGACCCTATAGAAAAACAACTTGCTTTCTTTTGGAAAATGAACAGTCTCCTTAGGGAATTTGGGCATTTTTCCTGGCAGATTTGGATTTTATTCCAATCCAAAGAACAGTGTAACAATAGTTTTTTATTGTTCTGGAAGAAAATATACCTGTATAATATGTGTTCTTGCAGGTCATACAATCCCTTCACACCAGGCATCTTTGTGAGTTCGCTTGCACTGTGTTTCACTCCATTGTTTGGCTGGCAGGCTTCAGCTGCTTTTTGTAATAGTGAAGGCCCATATTAATACTTTTACAGCTGAGATGAAAATCCTTAAGCTTTCTTTTGACTGCTAACATGGTCTAGGCATTAAACTTCATCCAAATACTGTAATTAAGCATATTTTTTCATGTCCCACATCTTCTCAGTATGTTACCTTTAAATCATATGGGTATCATAAAATTAATTTTGTGGGAACTAGTGGGATTTCAAAAATGTCCTCTAAGGAGGTGCTTCATAAAATGCTGTACACAGAAGCATTTGGAAAATTCAGCTGAACTTTTAGGAGATCTTAAAAAGACTTAAAATATTATGTATGGATTTACAGAAAAGCCACTGGACTTACATTGCAACACTACTGACAAATTTCAGACAGACAGTGGAAAAAGTAATTTGGACTCAGCTGAGAATAAGCTGTATCTGCTCATATTCTCCACCTTGCAATTTGCTAATGTTTCAGTTGGGAATCTGTCCTCAAACAAATTCAGACTAAGTACTTTTATGAGTCACTAAAGTGGAAGAAGCTGTCAGAGGTTCAAGTGCATATGTAGGCTCAAGCCAAAAATCTCAGATCTACGTGTTTTAAATTAGTCATTTTACTCCATAATTAGAAACTGAAAATATTTGATCTGAGTTTTAAGTATCTGCTCTCAACACAAAATTGAATGTGGATTACAGATACCCCTAGTTACACTGAGCTTATAACTGCAGCAGCTCTGAAAAGGGCAACTGTCAAAACATGTATTTCAATATTTAACTTCAGACAGTTGAATGTAATTTTTGTGGTTCATTGGCTCATTTTTGGGGAATGTGATATGAACCATATCCCCATCAGAAGACGTGCAGCATTCAAGTCCTTTCTTACCTGCCTGGATTCTGCACAACTTGATCACTCTCAGTTCAAGTGCTTTGGGTGGGCAGTTATTCATGTTTGCCTTTTGAAAACAGTGCAGACTCAGAAAACATGCCTGATTCCTTTCAATATGTTGCCTTAACTTTTTTGATTTGTTTTCCAGGCATGGATTGATGTACTAGAAACAATTCATTTTTCATATTCTTAGATAAGTTGAAGGGGGCGAAGTATCTTTCTTGGTTGCAAGAACATATTTGAAATTGGATTATTGTGGGACAATAGCAATCTGTTTTCAGAGCAATTTTTCAAACTATCGCATCACTCTTAAAACTTAGAAGTACTGGTGCCTTATTGGTTCTAATTAGATAGATAGATAGATAAATAGATAACCTCTTATTTATGGATTTCAGTATTTATATAGCTCAAACTACACGTTGAAAGTCCATGCCAGATTATTTTACATGTCTTCTGTTTTGTAAGTGAAGATATAATCTATTGTCCTTGAAAAAATGAGTTCACTGACAAAGCAGTTCTCAAACTGTGTTTCCAAAGAGGTGCCTCTTGCTGTTCCATGAAGAACTAGAAGACACTAAAGTCAGGCCCTTGTCAACTCTTGATGCTCTTATCTTCGAGTATTATAGAATATGCCAAATGGTTCCCCAATGCTAATTTCATGTATAAAATTTTTCATAATTTCTAGCCAGGAGATAGACAATGGCAGCCAAAAAAGAATACAAAAAAGGAGGATAGTTCTAGGAACTACGAATTAAAGGTAGGCTAAAATCAGCTAGCCTATGGGAAAGGTAATCACAGTGATTTTTTGTGAAATTTTATCTTTTTTTTTTTTTTTAATGAAATCTAAACCCATGGAAAACAGGTTTGCACTTGGCCTTTTAATGAGTAGATAGTCCCTTGCCTTTAGCTAGAGATTAGAAAGAACCAAACACCCTGGTCTCTACCCTGGCATGTGGTGAGACTGGTCATTGCAGTACATTCAATAGGTCCAGTTTTACTGGGCTCATGGGACCAAGCATGGCAAGGCTGTGTGCGTTAGCACAAAACATCATTCCTGAAAAATGAATACACTGCACAACCATACCAGTAATTTTGGCACAAGTTACTTTTCTTTCGCCCTGTATCCTTTCTGAAATTCAAATCTATATCCTCTCAACATTCTGTTATTCACAGGTTAACTATTTGGCTTGAGGATTAAATGTATTCAGTGTCTCAGCAAGTAGGAACTTTCATTATCTGTAGTATGGTGCTATTATCTCTCTCCCTACTATATGACTTGATGAGGTTGATTGGAAGTTGGGCTCTTTATTTCAAGTCTAAATGTAGGGCAGAATGTTTACCAAATGAACTGACAGTTTATGCTTTTATCTGATTTACGGCACTCTGTACATGCCCTCTGCTACCTCACTGGTCCCTGATATAAAGCAAACCCAGAGAATCCATTTGGATTTTTGCATTTCTCCTAACAATTTTCATTGTTTGACAGATACATAAGCAGTGGGCAGCTCCAAAGACATTTTCAAGAAATGATGAAACTCTGCTCTGGTGGGCTTCTATAGTTCTATAGTTTTTTCTGCTATTTATTCTTCTGATGTGAATATCACAAGTGAATTTGATGCTTTAACTTGGTGAGAGTGAAATATTATGGGTGTTGAGACTGCCTGCAGTGTTTTTTTCACAAAGAACTGGTGAATAAACTTGGTTGATTTTTTTGATCTGCTGGCATACATTTCAGGGGAGGCAAAACTGCACTGAAGACTGATTTGTCATTAACAGCCATTATTTTTACTTAGAACCATCCTTCTATCCATGTCTCTAAAGTGGCAGTATATTCTAAAAGTAAAGCAAAATGTGAAAGTATTAGACAAGTAAGAAAATCCTGTGTTCAGTTTTGTGTTCATCACTACAAGAAAGACATTAAGGTGCTGCAATGTGTCCAGAGAAGGGCAATGAATCTGAAGGGCAATGAAGGCTCTAGAGAGTAGTCACATAAGGAGCAGCTGGGGGAACTGGGGTTGTTTAGCCGGGAGAAGAAGAGGATCAGGGGAGACTTTATCACTCTTTACAACTACCTGAAAGGAGGTTATGGCCAGGTGGGCGTTGGTCTCTCCTCCCAGGAAACCAGCGACAGGAGAAGAGAACATAGTACCAGAGAAGGCTCAGATTGGACAACAGGAAGAATTTCTTCATGGGAAGAGTTGTTAAGCACTGAAATGGACTGGCCAGGGAAGTGGTAGAGTTGCCATCCCTGGAAGTGTTCAAGAAACAACTGGAGGTGGCACTTAGTTCTATGGTCTAGTTGACAGGGTGGCGATCAGTCAAAGGCTAAACTCAATGATCTTAGAGGTCTTTTCCAACCCAAATGATTCTGTGATTCTGTAATTGTTCTATTCATAAATTGTTTTAACAGGGATGATAATACCCACACAAAGTGGCACTATGTCCCAGATACTTCAGATAGCAACCCTGGAGCAAACCTAAACTAGGAGATTTCTATTTAGGTGATTCTTTTATATTGTTTCCTGTATTTATTGGAGATCCCACACTGGGATACCCTAAGTGATGCAGAACTACTTTGGGGCTGCTCTTATTTCATAGTATACAAACATGCATGGTAAACTATCCTGGGATTTCGAAGACTCATATGTGCCTACGACCCAATGTTGCCCAATCACACCAAATACTGTCATGCACAACAATTACGTATCTGTAATCTGAGCAAGGGTCTCTCCATTTTTGCAGCTGAAAGGTGTTTTGTTCAGATTTCTTTCCCTATGATTTCTGCTTCTATTAGCCATTGTCTTTGAAAGGCCATCTACTGTAAGAATCTTCCCATTGGATCCATATTTTCCACATATAATTTCTTTGAAAATTTCAAGTGCTACAATCCTTTTTTTTTCCCCAGCATGTTTCAGTTTGTACTCTGGTTTTGCCATGACTACATTCTTGTATGTACATTAAAAGATCTCTATATTTCTGTCTTTTAAAAATTATTAGCTATTCTTTATTTTTAGAAAGCACCCAAAAGAGAGCAACAAAGATGTTGAAGGGCCTCGAGGGGGAGCTGCATGAAAAGTGGTTGAGGTCACTTGGTCTGATCAGCCTGGAGAGGAGGAGACTGAGAGGAGACCTCATCACAGTTGCAATTTCCTTGTGAGGGGAGTCACTGATCTTTTCTTTGTGGTGCCAGTGACAGGACCCAAGGGAATGGCCCAAAATTGTGTCAGGGGAGGTTTAGGTTGGATAAACCTAGGAATCCAACCGTTAGGAAAAGGTTCTGTTGTGGTTTGACACTGGCTAAGTGCCAGGCACCCACAAAAAAAATCATCTACTTATTTTCCTCTATAGCTGAGCAAAGGAGGGGAAATTGAAAACTACATTTTCATGAGTTTCAGTAAGAATTACTGAAAAAAAACCACTTCAAGGCAAAACAGGTTCAAAACTTAAACTGTATAAAGAAGATTTATTATTAACAGAATTAAAAGTAAAAGGGGTAATGAGAACCAAAGCAAACCTTCAGAACATCTTTCTTTTCCAGTCCCTCCCTCTTTCCACCAACCTCGCAAGGAAAGAAAACATGGAGTTTTGGTCAGTATTTCACTTCTTAAAAAACTTTCTTCAGTATGCTTGAAGAAAAGAGTTTCTTCTGCTGTGCCGTGGGATCCTTCCCATGGGAGATAGTTCTCTGCGAACTTTTCTAGTTTTAACTTTCACAAGCAGCAGTCCCACCCGAACCTGCTGCAGTGTGAGTCCCTCCCACAGGCCAAGCAGTCTTCTCAAAACTGCCTAGCATGTGTGTTTTTAGTTCATGGGGTTTAGTCTTTTAAGGATGAGCTGTTTTAGTTTGGAGGTGAAGGCTCTCTTCCTCTATCTCTAGGAGCAAGGGTCATGTCTCTTGTTCAAGTTCCTCACTAGATTATGGCTTTTCAGTATCCATGTTCTCCCGCGTAAGTGCTCTTCTTCACGAGCTGCATGTGGATCTCTGCACCCCCCATGCATCTCGTGAATTATAGGGAAACAGTTTGTTGTATTATAGTCCTCACCACGGCTTGCAGGAGAATGTCAGCTCTGGCACTTGGAGCACCTCATCCCTCTCCTTTTCTTTCACTCACTTCAGTGCCGCCACATTGGTTTTCATCAAGTGGCCTCACTTTTCCTTTTCCTCTGGCTTGGAAGAAAGTTGGTGTCTGTAAGTTGCAGTTGAGAGGCTGATCTCGTCTGAGCTGCGCATTGGGGAATTGCACCCCATGTCTCTCGCTGCTGGCCATGTGGTCTTCCTTGGCACCACACAGCCTGCCCCAACTGCGTGGTCCCTGCCGCAGCACCGCATGGGCGGCTCCGGCTCCGGGAAGGCCCTGGCTGTGCAGTCCCGGCCTTGGGATGGCTCCGGTCATGCGGTCCCAGCCTCGGGATGGCCCCGGTCACATGGTCCCGGCCTCGGGATGGCCCTGGTCGCATGGGCCCCAGCAGCCCCTGTCGGGATGGGCCCTGGCTGCTGACTCGCCACCCCTCAGGAGAAGAAAAAAGCTTCCCGTGGTTTTTTCTTTCTTAAATATGTCATCACAGCGGTGTTACCATCTCGTCTAATTGGGCTAGTAACCTGCCCATTGTCAGAGCCTTCAGCAATTGGCTCTGTGCTGGACAGAGAAGTTTCGAGCAGCTTTTCTCCCACCCCATCAAAAACCAGGCTGTGTTAAACCAACACAGGTTCTTCACCCAGAGCATGGCTGGGCAGTGGAACAAGCTCCTCAGGGTAGTGATCAGAGCACCAAGCCTGTTTGAGTTCAAGAAGTGTTTGAACAGTGCTCTAAGGCACAGGGTGTGACTCTTGGGCTGTCCTGTGCATGGACAGGAGTTGGACTCAATGATCCTTGTGAATCCCTTCCAACTCAGCTTATTCTGTATTTTTGTGATTTATATGGGTCTATTTGGTTTAGGGCTTATTATTTTAAACACTGTTTTCCTTTGTGGAAATCTTACCACTAATTATCATTGATGAAGACATTCAAGCTATATTAAATCTTTCTGCAGGCTTTTTTAGGAAAAATCTATGAAGCATTTGAACTGATTCAGAACAGCTGGGTATTTCTCAGTTTTGGTTGGTGGCTGAGTTTGTATCACCTTATACTGGTGCGTCTGAACCTTTAAAACATTCTCTGCTGACGTCTTGGGCTTTCAGTTTCTGTGGCAAGTTTGTCAACAAGATGACTTGATTCCTGATGGTTAGGGAGTTGAAACTAGCAAAGAGCTAATAATACACATTGATCAATGATGTAGGGGTAAACAAAAACAGGGACAAAATATAATTTCTAGTGTCCCATGCTTGGCAGAAGCATAAATAAATCTTTGTCACTCTGCTTTCCTTGCAGCCCTCCAACTGACTGCATTGCTGGTGTTCACTCCCAGTAACCTCCCCCCTTCCATTCCAGTGTGGATTCTCACCTGCACTTTTCTGCAAATGGAACATGGCAGAAGTGTGCAGGGGCTAAGGAGATCAAGACAGAAATAGAAATCTGAAGTACAATAAGAATAATACTGGAATGTTCCCTTGTTTGTTTTTTTTTTTTCTTCTGAGTCATGTACTAAAGACTCCGGAAGACACAAAGAAGGCACAGGTCAGGTCTAAAAACCGCAGTGTGTCTTGTGTGCTGGAAAAGGGCAAGGTAGTAACCCATTAAGTATTGCTAGATGCAGAGTGTATTCTCAGGTGAGGAGAAACAGATATAGAAGCCCAAACTGTGTATCTCTTCCTCCTGTCATGTGACTGTATTATCTATCTCCTTGATTCAGTGACACGGAGTAGAATAAAAAAACAGTGTTAGTGTGCAGGGTATTTTTTCCAATTTGAAGCTAATCATTCTGGTAATGTATGTGTTAAATAATCTCTCTGAATGTCTGAGAACACAGTTTGATGAATACTCACTCATATGCTTATAAATAATTACATAAACATTACATAGACATAAATAATTACAAAGATTCCATATTACTATAGGCAATTAATTTATTCTTATTTAAGATTTATTTTTTCATGGCCAGTGGGGATATATCCCTCCTGGGTTGTGACCAGATGTTTAAACATGAAGACTGTAATTTTAGCTTTTATTGCATATATATGCCTCAGTAGTAATGGATTTGACTCTTTTTAGCAGACAAATCCTGCAATTTGCTGGTCAGTTAAGGAAAAAGAAATGCTCTGCAAATGAGCAGAAACCAGTCTGCATCTCTTATCGGTGAATCCTCTGGAGCCAGCTGCATAACTAATAGAATCAGCTGCTGCTCTTTTCACCTGTGGGGAGCACATTCTCTCTTAATAAAATAACTGCAATCCCACAGTCTGATGTCATTTGGGAAGAAGCGAATTTTGGACTCACTGAAGCACAAGCCTTTCAAGCAGCATTCTTGGTTAGGAGTGAATGAGTCCAGCATTAGAGCTGGAAATGGAGAGGAGAGGTGCCTGGAATCTCTTTGTAGCTCTGTCATTGATTTCCAGTAGGAGCACAGATGCTTTCAAGTAATTGAATCACATTCTTCTTTTTTCAGTATCCACTTACAGCAAGCTCTGTTTAATAAACATTTGTTTCTCAATGCCCCTGCCCCTATTTTTATGTGCTTGTGAATTTGAGGCACTTAAAGATACAGTTTCCAGGGCTGCTTCTCCTTTCCCTGCCAAAACTTATTACCAGTTAACAAACAACATATGATCTTAAGTACTTACAACAAATCTGTTATCCAGATTTAGCAAGTATGTTTTATTTTTTTAAATCCATGCAGGATTCTGCATCCTTTTTTTTGACTTTTTCAAATATCAGTCTCACTCATTCCTGCAATGACTGGCTTCAAAAGCCGTGTCACAGTTTTGGAGCCTCAAATATCGTCTTAAGATGGCAGTTTGTACATATTTTGATAGGAGAGGAAGGTCATGCATACTTGGCATTTCAGAATCACTGCCAGCTATGTTTAGGAAAGTAGGGGCTTGAAGACAGAACTTAAAGCTCAAAGTACATGCCTCAGTTGGAGACCACCTGGTAGAGATTTTCCTTGTCATTTCTTGACCCCGGATTTTCCTCCTCTTAGTTTCCAACAAAAGTCTGATTCTGACTTATAATTATGTGTTTGGGTTTTTTAATTTATTTTGAGGTTTTTACTTGTGGGGTTTTTTTTTTATGCTATGGAGTTTGTTTTGTTTTTTGTTTTTTTGGAAAAGCAAGTCTTATAGTTCACATTTAGTAATTTCCCAGGACTTGATTAACTTAATTAAAACTTAGTAAAGCAAAAATGTGTCTTCAATTGAAGTACCCTTCATTAAATTCAGTACCCTTTGTGCCTCCCTTCAGGGAGCTAAGATCTGTTTTTCTTCAAGCATGTCTGTTTGGGGAACAATCTGATAAGTTACTGGGGCAATGCCTGCAATACAGACACTGCAGCTGGGTTCCTCTGCACACCTGTATTACCACAGATTGGAGAAAAGTGAAAAAAACCCCAACTGTTCCCAGTCCTGTCTCTTTGTTTCCTGGGTAAGCTGGAATACATAACAAGGAACATATAACCCCAAATATTTATAGCTGTAAACTGGCAGAGTCTAAAACTGCTGGGTTTACATAGCTGTTTCAGCCTCTTTGTATTATTATTCTAGTTCTCAGATATTTACATGATAAATCACATTTTATTGAAATCATGTTTCATCAGGGTCATCCTGTAATTTAAAAGACCAGCTGACAGAAATCCTTGACAGGCTGAGGATGGAGCATTTATGCTTCCCGAAAGGAAGAAAGACACAGAAGGGATTTGGGGAGTCAACAATTCTAAGAAAGCCATTTGGTTCCTGGCAGCCCAAGCCCAGTGTTATCGCTATGCTCTGCTTGGACCAGGCTACCTTGCTGAACAGATATTAATCTCTGGCAGCTCAGACTCCCATGCTGCAGACATAGGCATGGAAATGTCATTTTTAAATTATAGCAGTATATCTGTTGAAACTCATTTTCTTTTAACCCTCTAAAGGACATTTTTATATGTTCTCAAGCAGCAAGCAGGTATTTCACAGTTCCCTAAGTTGATGTCATACGTGGAAACAGGCCATTTTGGTCAACTTGTAATCATTCCTTTTCAATCTGATTCAAAGCTCTCCTTCAGCAAAGTTCATGCTTGGGAATGGACAGGCTTGCTAGACAGTGCTTTTGTGCTGGCTTTTGTTCTGTGGGTAGGAGGTATTGAGTGGTAGTAATGGGGAGGTGCCTTGTTTTGACTTGGATTTTAAGCTGGTTCTGACGTTTGTTCCACTAGCTCTTTAGGATACTGCATTAGCATCTGCCAAACTCTTCACAGGTTTTATTCAGCCACAAAGAGTCAAGAAGGGCTGAGTGCTTCCTGCAGCTCGGGGTTCCTAAACACAGAAGCAAAACGTTTAGTGCCCAGTCATCTGCAAAATCCCTATCTGAGCTGTCTGGGTAAAGGTTGACACTGTAAGCAGCCAGGGTGGATGAAGCTGTCTGCCTTTGCCTGGGAAAGGCTGCTGGTGTTACCCGCTTGTGGAGCAAGGCCCTGCGATACCCACAGCGTCTTGCAAGGCCTGGCCCCAGCTGAGTCTAGTCTCTGTCTGCTCATGCAGTATGGGTGCAGGCCAAAGCAAGCCCAACAGTGTCCTCCTGGAGCATGTGGCAAGTGAAATCCTGAATGGGAGAGTCGCCTTGGCACTTGGCAGGCAGCTCAGCTGGTATGGAACTGCAGCGATGGCGTGGAAGGGAGGTGAAACCTGCAGGGAGTCCCCCAGGAGGCTGCTTTTTCTTCACTGAATTGTGGAAAATGTTGTGGTATCAGCAGCAAGTCTTAGACACTCTCTGTCTCTCTTTTGAAGCAAATCAATGTCAGATTAACTGCTACAAAAGAAATTGCTATGTTAGAAATAATAGGTGAGGCAGCTAGATAAATCATATTGTGTCCTTTAAGGGGTGATATCTTATGTTTATAGTAGATTTTCATAAGAGCAGAAAGCCCTTGTAAATGAAAAAAAATGGGAAGCTGTTTTGAAAGCCCGAAGTAACCCCAGGTAAAATGAGCATTAGAAGCAGCGAGTCATCCAGGTGCCTGCACAGCAGGCAATGTTATCTTCCCTATGCACAGCAAGCTAAGCTGCTCGCAGTGCTGAGCAGAACTAAAGCTGTCGCCTCCCAATTGCTATTTAGTTAACTAGCCACAGCTGCTTGGTTCTCATGCAAGGCTTGGGAATGGGGACAGTTATTCGATGGGGCTGCTCTCCTCTGGTCTCTGGAACAACTTCCCTCCTGTTCAGCCCTTGCAGAAGCACAGTCCTGTCTGCCAGCCCTGGGGCTCTTCGTGGCCCATCGGGAAACAGGTCATGGCTCCTCTCCGCAAGAACCTCTCTCCTGCCTTGGTCTTTCTGCTGCCAGAAGCAGCAGGATAATCTGATGTGACCCTGTTGATGTAGCCGATCTATGCAGTTGATAGAGAAGACCATTACTAGGGTGCAGAGAGTTAATTTATCTTAAAGGACAGACTTCTGTGTGCCCAGTCCTGCTCTGAAGTTTTTCCGACTGAGTAAGTCAAAGGCTGGGAGTTGTATACATGTTGTGATTTTAGGAGAAACCATCCTCCCCTTCACCATCTCCCAAAAAAACCAAAGGTGCCTGAAGACCAAGTAAGTTCTAAATGGATTCTCAGCACTTGCAAAAACTGTTTTGTTCAAAGAAAAATATAAGCCAAAAAAGACCTGGATTAGAGTGGGAGAACAAAGCAAACCTGACCACAAATCAGGTCATGCTCCCCTACACTTTCTATCTTGCTGGCTGAGGAAATGCATTTAGGTTGGCTTTCATCTCCTTGAGATTGCTGTTCCCTCCTTATGGGCAGCTGGGAATTCGGGCTATGAAAGAAAACTTAGTAGTTTTGTGCTCTGTGCATGGAAATGTCTACTTCTGACCTAGAATTTATCAAAGAAGCAAAGCAATAATGGCCATGAAAGAACTGTTGGAGTTGCTGTGCTCAGTAATGAGGAGATGCAGTGATGCTGGATGCAATTGCTAAGGCCACTTAAAGTAGCTGAGGGGGGAGAAGTCAGTCATGCCACCTTCCCATCCTCTATAGCATTAACTATTTTACAGGTGACAAATATAACTGTTTACTGGAGACATCCCTAGGCATGCACAGACATAAACACTTAAAACAACAGGTAAAAAAAAGGACCTGATCTCTCAAAATATTTTCTATGTTGAGCAACTTTTCTCACAGGGTGTAAATCATGCTCTTCACATCACCTTACTGACCTCAGACATACTTGATTAAACATTGAAAAATTAACTCTGTTAGCTTTAGTTTATTTTTATTTTCTTCTAGGGCAACTAGTAGCCAGAACATAAAAACATTATATGTGTTTGAAAGTGATTTTTGTAGCTATTTTACAGATGAGGACTGATAATTTTCTCATTACTTAAATCTTTGGATATGTGACTACCTCTGTTTAAAGACAGAAGGGA
>VZRQ01008384.1:200300-229716 GCA_013397975.1 Machaerirhynchus nigripectus | reverse complement strand
ATAGTGTATTCAACTTGGTAAAAAGAAATATTTTCTTCTTATGACCTAGAATTAAGAAGCTACTGAAACCAAAAATTAAATCAGTATCGTTGGTACATAACAAAGGGCTGTGAGCATTAGCAGTAAGTGTATCCTATTTGAAAATATCATCATTTAGGATTCACTTTTAAATTTTTTTGTAATCTACTGGGTGTTTGGAAAAGACTTGTCCATGGCAGACTGTCCTGTACCTTACCTAAGATAGAAGCACCTCAAGCATTTTTGGAAGATTCTGATCATTAGGATATTGAAACTGATAGACCACATCTGGTTTTATTTTTAACCCTTTGGTAGAAAATAAGGAAATAAAAACTGACTTAATGAGCACACTCAAAAGAAGGTGCTTTTGTGAAAGGAACGAGAGAGTAAAAAATGCTGGGGTGAGAAGGAATGAGCTGGGGTGAGAAGGAATGAGCAGGTATAATCTGTAGAAGCCCATAAAAGCTGAGGCATCCAGACAGAGCAGATGTTACTACAGAAGGTATCTGCATGCTAGGTCCATTCTCAGTTACATATGCAAAAGATACAGATGCTAAGCACATGTCTGAAAGCCTTTAGATACATGTCTTTTCAGATGCTGAATTGAGCTCTATGATCAGCCCATGATGACAATAGAACTGAACGAAAACCCAAAAACCCCACTGCAAGCCTTCTTAAGATCAAAGGAAAAGAATCTGCATTTAACCACAGTGGCTTTGGTACCATTATAAATTTAGAAGTGGTCAGTAGCTTATTCACACCGTGGAAACCACCAAACCATTGGCAGTGCTGGGACTTGCTTGCAGATAAAATATATTCTGCTTTATAAGGTAGAATACCTAAGATTGCTGAGATAATTGAAAATTATGAATTAGTTTTATCTGACATTCAGAAGTCTCAGCTGCCTACTAAAATTAAATAGCTATGAACTTATGTGGTAGTTTCTTTTCATCAAACCATTGGCAATTAAACATGACATTTTAATGACATTATGCTGTCTCTGATGCATATAGTTTGGTTATCCTTTAGCATTGCTGGCAACAATATTCACAAATACAATTAATATTTGCAGTGAATACCCAGCCCTTTTTTTTATAGGCCATCCAGGTTTGTCTCAGTGACCATTTGTACCAATAGACTAGATAGGTACATGTGACTTGTAAAGAAATAATTTCTGTGCATGGTTCTCGATTTACATCACTTTAGCTGCAGTTTGATGGCTTTTCCTAATATTTGAAAACACAGGAGAAGTTTTAAGTTTCCCTGCGATTTTCTTGAAAAGGTTTCTATTGGTTTCTTACATGATAAGTATCCTCTCAGGCCAATTTTTTTTTTTTTTTTTTAATCTAGAAAATGTGGCAATAAATTTGGTGATGTTTGGAAACCATTTCCTCCATATGTCTGTTTCAATTTCCAAGTGGGATAAAAGCATACCTTGATCTTTAGAGTAGAGCAAAGCATAGTGTCATTACAATGTTTTATTTGTAGTATCTTTCATTCCCTTTAATCCACTGAAATGTCTTGTTGCTTGTTTAGGCACTCAGGAGTGATGGCTTCATTGAACTATCCCATTCTTCAGCAGCTCAATTCACGTCTGCCGCTGCCTGGCGTTGATAATCTATTGCCAAAATCTGTCAGACGAGAAGTTCTTCTTGCCTCAGTGACAGATGGCTCTCCTGAACAAAGATCTTTCTGCCTGTAAAGTACCGTCTCTTTTCTTTTTGTCACAGACTTATTTTAACTAGCCACAGCAACCTCAATACAGTGTTGTTCCACCAGGCTGGGTCAGCAGGTGAGAATACAGATTTTTGCCACCGTTTTGTAAGTCGGGGCCCAAAGATAAAAGCTCAGTCCAGACACTGTATTGTCACGTAGTTAGGGTGCTGTATCATGACATCCAGCTCTACTTAGGCTATGTTAGCTCAGGTCCCATGTCATGCTAATGCTCTTGTGGGGCTCTCAGCTCTGGTGCTCCATGGTCTGCTCTGTTCTTTTGGGTGCAGCAGCACTCAAGCCTGTTCTTCTGTACTCTTAACATCTGAGGAAATTAAAGCTGGGGAAAGTTTTTTGCCTGTCTTGTTTTTCTGTGTCTTGTTTAATAACATTTGAATCCTTTGGACCATTTTCATATGAGACACACCAAGAATGTTCTCAAACACATGAGGATCCTTGGCATTTTCCGGGAAAAAAGCAAACTCATAGCTGCCACTAAAAGAATATCAGTGAAAGCTTAATTTATAATGGACATCTGAAGTTTTGCACAGATGGAGAGGAAGATGGTTAAACTTTCATTATTGAAATCTTTCATTATTCAATCTTTCCTTTGTATCAGGAAGGATTACTTTCTTCTAAATATATTTCTTTAAAGCAAGGAACTCTTCACCTTCTCCAGAATCCCGTTAGAATTTTAACTTTTTAGGGAGAAAATTACAAAGTACATTTTCTCCCCTTAAGGCATAGAAAAAGCATTGCAGGGCAGTACTGTGCTTAAGCAGAGCTGTCAACTTCACTGTTCTAGTGCACTCAGCTAGTTCAGCAGAGCTTGTTGCAGCCAGACTGTGTTGAGAAATGGGTTAACATCATGCAGTATCCTATAGCCATCAGATCCATGCAAATTCAGTAACTGTGTTATGTGAAGCTTCCTGTTTGCCTGGGCAGCCAGAATGTATAAATTAAAACTTTATCCACAGCCAAACATTGTTTTAAATGATACTGAGCAGCATGAAAACCTACCAACCAACTTAAATAATGAACCATGGAATGAAAGAAGGGTTGCTGGAACCATCTTACATAAATTCTTGTATATTTGTTCTGTTATGCTTCTATATTTCCTTTCTTTTTTTTTTTCCTTTATGCCTATTATTTAAAAATTCTACCTTGATAAACCAGTGGCTTCCAGCCACCCAGAATAAAAAAAAGTCTATTTTTTTAATAAGTATTTTTTCCTGAAACCACTTCTATGAAGTTTTGTATTATCACACTGAAAGAAAACTGAAATATATCTCAGTATTGCACTTGACTGTAGTAGATCAGGTGAGCTAAAATTCCCAACCTGGAATGAAAAAATTTTCCGTTTATATAAGATCTATGGAGGAACATGAAATAGTTGATAATAGGTCTTTTGTCTGCCTATTTTGAGGTCCCTCAAACACATCCTGCTTGTGTTGTTGCAATGCACCAAATCTAAAATTCATGTTCTTCATGTGCAGACCATGTACATGACATCCCTCACATATCTGTTTTATTGAAAGGGAAGTGTAGCTTAATATTACTTATTAGTAGACTAAGTACGAATAGAGCTACAAAATTCTAGTTTGAACACACCTGGATTACTGTACAGGATGTAGGACTGACACTAGAAAGGACATAGAAGAAATAACATAAAGTGAAGGAAAGAGACAGCAGGTAAAACATGGGAAGACTGAAGAGACAAAATCTATGTGTTCTTTAAAAGAATACAAGGGACAAGAGAACTGTAAAGTACCTTCAAAGTAACACCCCTAAATGAAGTCATTAGCTGTTATTCATTAAACACAAACCAATGCATTTAAGAAAGAATTTGAAAGCGGACAATAATGAATAAATCCTGTTGTTGCATGGATTCCTAAAGTAATTACTCAAAACCAGAGTTATCCACAAGTGGCATAATGCTGGGAGAAAGATTAATTCATGTAATTGATATTTAACTGTTATTTATTTACAACCAAATAAAAGCCCAGACTTCACTAGAACAATTATTTTGTATTAAATAATAATTGATTACTAGCACATAGCAATTGAAAAGCAGTTACCATGGTGTTGGTACGTAGTATTTTATTTCCCAGTCTCAGCAGATGGCTTTTTAATATTTTTGTTATTAGCTGATATAGAGAAATGTCTTATTGAATAAAAATGAAATTGATATTCCAGGACTATCCCTTAATAATTTACTTTCATTATTTCCAATAGGGTTCTTTTAGAGTCCTACCTGGTTTTTTTTTTCCCTTCTTCCCATCTTTATGCCTGAGGATACTAATAACGGTGAAGTGAGAGTAGAAAGTCATAAGAATCATTTAATTCTTTGGCAGGTAATAAAATATTTTCTCCTTCTTAAACTGCACAGAATGTGCTTGTGATCAGAGAACAAATTTAATAAAATAGAGCATATTGATTGCCAAAGGGGGGGATTTTTTTTTTCCCAGACTAATGGTGCTAAGCGCTGTAGGAGGCTGTACAAAGTAAAGCTACTTCTTCAGACAGCTGTCATCTGTAAGAGTGATCCAGATGTTAGGAATAGCATAGCTGTGCAAAAAAATAGGATGATATTATTACAGATAATACCTGTAGAGAAATTCTGATGGAATGCAACTGTTCTAGATTTTAGTATAATTCAGGTATTTATTAAAATTCATGGGTATTTTGTCAGCTTTACTGTATCAGAGCATTTTGCATCTGAGCACCTCCAAGCACTGTGTCAGTGGCAAATACTTAAACTAAGCACCTTATTTGTGAATCCATGTGATGCAGAAACTAGATAGAAAATGACTGTCATGCTTTGTGAAATTTATCTTTCAAATCTCACTTGTGTTTATTTTCAGGTGAGTGTTAAAATTCTGCATCAAAATGAAATTTTGAAAGAATTTAACTAGTGTTAAAACATGGAGTTCAAAAATGTGAACATTTTCTCCATAAGGTAGAAATTATAAATCTAATATATGTATATTGTCATAATGACAGTATTATTACAGAAGTTATAGCAAGCATTTCCACTATATCTAAAAAAAAAATACTTCAGTATTTTCCATGTTACTGAAACAAGCATGTAGAAATTATTTGTTTTGACACTTCTCCCCCAAAATATAGAAGAATTGGACACATTATTTTGAAAGGTTTTAATTTCCAAGTAAGTGTAGTTTTTCGGACATGTCTGACTCTCTCACCAGCTATTTTGCCCAGCTTAGAGCTGCTTTCTATTTTGACTGAGGCCCAAGGGACATGCTTTCAAGATCAGACAGGAGTTGGTGACTTACCTTTCATTAGAGCTCCAGGCTTGCAAGATTTGTTCTCATCCTGAGAGAAACAATTTGGAGATGTTCATCTTTGACAGCTGCATTAGGCTGGCACATGCTGCAAGAACAAGTGTCAGCATTCAGTATTGTTCAAAATGTGAAGATATGCCTGGCCATTCCCTTTTAAAAACGGGGAACAGGCTTGTGGTGCTGTGAACCCAGCACAGGAAGGACATTGGCCTGTTGCAGCAAGGCCAGAGGAACCCACCAAGCTGATTAGAAGGATTCAGCACCTGACCTGTGAGGAAAGGCTGAGAGAACTGGATTTGTTCAGCCTGGAGAAGAGATGGCTTTGGTGTGACCTAACTGCGGCCTTCCAGTACCTGAAGGGAGCCTACATGAAAGATGGGAGAGTATTTACAACAGCACATACTGACAGAACAAGGGGGAATGGCTTCAAACTGAGAGTAGGTTTAGACTAGATATTAGGAAGAAATTCTTCACTGTGAGGATGGTAACACACTGGAATAGGTTGCCCACAGAAGTTGTGGATGCCCCATATCTGCAAGTTCCAGGACAGGTTGAATGGGGCTCTGAGCAACTCGGTCTAGTGAAAGGTGTCCCTGTCTACAGTAGGGGCATTTCAACTAGATGATCTTTAAGGTCCCTTCAACCCAGGCCATTCTATGATTCTGTGATTCTGTATTCAGGTAATGGCTTGGCATCTAGAAATTTGTGAAACAACATCTATTTTGTAACAGGTGAATCTGTCCCCGTATTTTCATTTGGACTTTGAAGAAGTGTTTTTCCCAATTTTCTTGCTCCTACAGGAATTACTTATTTGATCATTGCTGTTTTTCTTGTTAGGGAAAAGGAAACTAAACCATGACAACATGGTGTCTGGCATATTTCTTCTCCTCACAAATTAAACAACTGTTCTGGGTAAAAGAATTTTACAATGACTTAGGAGCTTAGTATGGAAATTCCAGTTCTCGACTATAACTCATCCCAATGTGAGAATCCAAAGATTGATCCTTCTTAAAAAATATCCCAGCCAGTGGTTTAGTTACAATTAGGGTTGATGCCGGTATTGACTTTTAATAGTTGCTAAAATAATGGCTGTTCTGTTACCTATATTCAACCAGCTTGATACACCCATCCTATTCTCAGAATAAGCACTAAAAAATAGCAGCAAAGTAATTCACATGGTCTATTTTCATAAACTCACAATCTTGTGATGTTACATGGTGATTCTTAAGTCTTCATGGTCACATGAAAGCTCAGTGTTTTGAAGGCTGGAATAATACTTGGTACGACAAGAAAATGAGTCTTCACAAATCTATTAGAAATCAGTCAAGGACCAGAATGAACACGGTCATGTGCTCATTTTCACAATGACAGGAAGCTGGTGAGCACTATTCTTAAACGGTATTAAAGCAACAGAAAGAAATAGGACTTGATGTAACAGGGAGAACAGATTCACAGAATACTCTGCCGGCACCTTGCCTTATAACACTTAAGTGAAGGAAGTGTCTCTGTCTCTTTTTAACCACAGAACTGTCCGTGTGCACAAAATTGTTTTGTGTCAAGGTTAATGAGAAAAAAAATGACATTTAAATTTTGCATTCAGACAATAAATCTGTCAGGATGCAAGAAGTCTCGGGTTTCCTGGGTCTACCAGTGAAAAGTAAGTGATGCAAAAGGTTTTCTTTAGAGTCACTAATCAAATTAGTCTTTTAACCTTGTCATAAACGGAGGAACCTCGAACTTAAACCCTTCCTCTGACTGAAGCAGTAGTTTGACTAAAGCAGATGTTTGATTATAAGTACAGAACAGGATAAATAGCTTTAATTCAGGGTTGGCTGAACTGTTGGAAAAACATCAAAACTTGACCTGCATATGACAGAAAATTTAAGAAAATCCCATGTGTGTTGTTATGATGGCTAGATGCATTCAAACAGTGACCTTGTAATCTCCTGCAGCATGTATAAAATGATACTGCATTTGAAAGAGATGATTTTGTACTCCCATTTCCCATTCCCATCCTCATGCTGTCTCCTTGTGCCTCCCTTAAGCATGAGTGTCATCAATTGGTAACCTGCTTGAACAACTGAGTCAGAAAACATAGAAAAAAGAAAATTAAGTTTTAGGTACAAAATTCTCTTCACCATACAGTCTACACTGGGACTGGTTTCTATGTGAGAGAGATGATTCAAAAAGAGAAATAAATTTTATATGAATATGAATATGAAGATGAAGATATTTATATGAAGAATTTTATATGAATATTAATATGAAGAAATATGAAGAAAAATTAATTGCATTTTTTTGCTTTCTTTTTTCATTGGTCTCACAAAGTTATGTCCCTAAGTTAATTTTAGATACCTTTGTGGGTTTGATCAGTCCATGCAGGAACACCAGGAGAAATAGTTACTTACTTTTGAACTGGGGTTTGAAGATATTTCAGTCCAGCTTACAGGTGTTGTCTGCTTTCCTTGTGATTCTTAGTAATCCTTCTGGGGGATGTTCCATGCTTATTATTGGAAATACACTTCTGAACTCCATGGTGTCAGACACCTCCATGTGTCAGAGCCATTGGGTCTATCCCACTTGCATCTTCCTCTGCAAATTCCAGCTCAGCTTTCAATGAACAGGTTAGGATGTGAAAGCAAACACTCTCCAAGGAAGGAAAAGGCATTGTTTAGCCTCCTGTGTCAATCTGCATAGAAACCTTCTTCTAAAAACAACCAAAAAAAAGCATTAGGGATCTTTCCTGGCTCGGAGGGGTTTTGTACTGATGCAAAAATGAGGGAGGGCATCAGGGCCTCTGACAAGCTCCCAGTCAGAACTCACACTGTGCTAAGGTTCAAAGGGGCACTGTGGCATTTCTTAGGAAGAAATTAATAACTCTTTAAATTTATGGAGTGTTACTGCACATGATACCTGGCTAGTACCTGGAAATTATATTGTCACCTTAGTCTAGCTGGGAACTTTTGACACTAGGCAAAGGAATAAAAATTGCAAAATATACCCACCAAACTCAGAGCCTTTTTTTAACTAAGACTTTATTTTTTTTTATTTTCAATCTTTGCAGTGTCAAGGTTATTCTTTCCACTTGGCACTTCCTTCAGCAGATATAGCAGCTATGTAGGCCACCTTATGGATCTGTCAGCAGTGACAAGCAATATGCTTCTACTGAAGGTTTGTCTGCTGGCTGTTCTGATGTGTTACGGTTGTGCTTACCTGTTCCTTGGAGATGTTCTACTTCAGTGGAAAATTGAATTTTTTTATTTGGGCTGTCCAGTGTGTTAGCAAATATTTGTCTCAAGTTGAAAACAGCAATGAAATATTTTCTCCCTTAAAATGAAATCTTTGGATTATATCAGTAGTTGGTTACTAAACGGAAAGCCTCCTTTACTTTTGCATCTTTCCAGTTTGCTCTCAGTCTACCATTATTTGGCTTTTTCCTTTTTGGTGCAGTATGATCATATGCTAGTGATAAAGAAAGTTTAATTGCCACTTTGTGCTTCGGCACTCTTGTAGTTACCAAGTGATTACGAATCTTGCATTTTTAGTCCATAATAACCCCACAAGCTAAAACTCTGAGTTACTTCAGGGACTCAGAATTTGCATAATCTTTTTAAAAGTTTTAGTGACATTATTATGATGATTGTTTATGGCTTTGATCAACATTTGCCTTTGTCCAACAGTTCTGTTATCCTGGTAGGGTGATTTTGAAGCCTGCTCTTGGGGCACTGCATGGTGATGAATGAACCTATGAGAGCAGATGTTTATTTCATTCATGCCCTTACTTGCATTTCATTTATCCCTAAGTTATTGAAGCAACTATATTGTTGAGGTGAGTTTTTTTCAAAGATGGAGAAAAAAGGCTTATGACCTTGAAAAGTCACAAATAAGAAAAGTGCATGCTGTTTCTCTGCTGTGCTCTGTTGAGCCAGTACAAACAGCCTTAGATATTTCTACCACAGAGAATTGTCCCTGTATGCTTTCCCATGCAAATGGAAGGTAAAAACACATTGCAAAGGGTCAGCCACTCTGAAATTGTTTAATCTGCATCAGTTTTATAAGACAATACCAGAGCAATAACTTTGAACATAAGATCAGTGAATCATATCACAGAATCACAGAATGGTTCCAATTCCCTTGCCATGAACAGGGAAACCTTCCACTAAACAAGGCCCATCCAGCCTGGCCTTGAACACTTCCAGGGACAGAGTATCCTCAGCTTCTCTGGGCAACCTGTTTCAGGGTCTCACCACCCTCACAGGAAAGAATTTCTTTCTAATCTCTAATCTAAATCCACTTTCTTTCAGTTTAAAGCCGAAACTATCTTAGGCCTGCACCAAAAGAAGTGTGGCCACCTGGTCCTGCTCTGCCTTTGTGAGACCCCACCTGGAGTACTGTGTGCAGCTCTGGGGCCCCCAACACAAGAAAGACGTGGACCTGTTGGAGCAAGTCCAGAGGACAACCACAAAGATGATCAGAAGGCTGGAGCACCTCTCCTGTGAAGACAGGCTGAGAGAGTTGGGGTTGTTCAGCCTGGAGAAGAGAAGGCTCCGGCGAGATCTTATTGTGGTGTTTCAATAGATAAAAAGGGCTTATAAGAATGAGGTGAACAAACCTTGTAGCAGGGCCTAACATTAATGTTACAGCAATAGTTAATGGTTTTAAACTAAAAGAGGATAGATTCATACTGGATACAAGGAGGACATTTTTTACAATGAGGGTTGTGAAACACTGATACAGGGTGCCCAGAGAGGCATTAGCCCCATCTATGGAAATATTCAAGGCCAGGTTGGTCTGGATTCTGAGCAACGTGATTTAGTTGAAGAAGATCTTGCTCATCGCAATGAGAGTTGGGTGAGATGACCCTTTAAAGGGCTCGTCCCAGAAACCCTTCTATAATTCTATGATTCTATGAACCCCCCATGAATATCCCTCTTGTGGTTTTGTGTTGGTTGATGCTTATGCTATATAGCTTGTGAGAGCTGCACTTTATCCTGCCATACATGGGATTTATCCACTGATGAATGTCATAGTTACATGAATTATTGGAATACCTCTGCAACAGGCAGCTCTTCCATGGGGACAAGGAAATGCATGAGAGGAACTGGTGCCATTGCCAAGATCGCTGTCCTGCCTGCAGAGGGTGGCATTCCATTGTAGTTTCCTGTTGCCCTATGAGTTAGCTGTGATTTGCTAACACTTTCCTGTCTGCCATCCAGCATAAATGGAGAAATTCATATCCTCAGAGAAAGAGAACTGTACAATTGTTTTCCCTGCAGCAGAAGGGACAGGTTGTGCTTATGAGCACCAAATAAGTGGAGCTTTTTTTCTACATAAGATCCAAAGTTAAGTATTTTGTGGGAGGCACTGCGTAAGCCCCATGCGCCATTCTGCTACAGATAATTGTTTCCAGTGAAGAGCTGGTTCCAGCGTCTGTGTTTTGTGGCGAGAAAGAAGTGTGCAGCCTCTATGTGACTGTTATAATGCACAGATGTTTGCTGGTGGGTAGGGTTAAAAAGAGAGTGACTCTATATAACAGGATTGCACAGAAAAATATTCACACTGAAATTCCCTCTGTCTGGAAAGTTCAGTCCTGCAACAGCTGTAAAAAACTCTAGTCTCACCACTCAGCCTGCTGTTCTCAGTGGACACAAACAAAATCCATGCCCAAGCCAAAACCTGTAGGAATATCGTCAACCTGCCTTTGAACACACCCTGAGGAACACAGTATAAATTTAATAGTGCAGTACACAGAAACAAAAAATTAATAACGACATGGGTTCCACAGAGGAGTAGAGAAAGGCTTTTGGAAATTCTATGGCAAGAGTATGACCATGTTAAAGCATATGCAGCCATCTCTCAGCATCTTAATTGTCTGAACTTTAGGAATTCTATCTACAGATTCGCATGCAAAACTAAGAGAAAATGATAGAAATCACCCCTCCAATCATAGTGCATCGTATTTAATCATGAATAAAGAGGACACTCACAATCAATCTCTCATTGTATACAGGAAGCCTTATGAGATAGTGCAGTTAGTAAAAGAATAATCCTTCAAAAGTATGAGGAAACCCAGGTACTCTTTTGATAGATAAGGATAGTCATTTGTGGCTCATTTTCAGATGGTCTTTTTATTGCAACAGCAACATTAAGACCTACAGAAGACTGAAAAATTTACAAAGTTAATATTTGTCCAAAGTTGTTCCTGAAATTGCAGTTGCATAATTCAGATATTGGTATACTTGGTTTTTATTGCCAGCTTCTCACTGTGAGGTGAATGTGAAATGAGCTTCTCAGGTTCATCATAAAATGAAATACTGTTAGTCTGCAACTCTTTTCTATAATTTGTAATACTGGGGTTCACTTTCACTTGGTTGTACTTACCTTCCAAAATTTGACTGTTAATACTCAGCTGGCCTGGTAAATTCTACTTATAAGCATAGACTCATAGAAAAAAAATTGAAAAAAATCAAAATCATAGAAAAATATATTGTAAGTGATTTTGATTGTAATCTAGTCCAACTTCCTGCTCAAACAAAGGCTAGTTTCAAAGTCTGGATATCGTTGTTCAGGGCTTTGTCCATCTGAATTTTTAAAATCTTCAGGAATGGAAACCTATTCAAGGGCTCAATCATGTTCCTTGAGCAGAAAGGTTTTTTGTTAGGAAGATCAAGTTTACCTTGCGCTAACTTGTGTCATTTTCCTGTGCAGCTCTGAGATGAGTATGGCTTTATCTTCTCTTTAGTGTCCCTCTATATTGTAGGAAATAGCAATTAAACTTTCTCAGAGTTTCCTCTTCTCTGTCAGCTTCCCCTCTCACATTGTGGTCCCTGTCCCCTGAGCACTTTAGTGTCCTCAACTTCATTTTCTCCTACTCCTGAGTCATAGGTCTTAACAATGCATAAAATTGCTGGTCCTGAAGACTTACAACTTGCAGGAAAATCTTCTTTGATGTCAAATAAGCTTCTTTTAAGTGACTTTTTTGATGCTTTTGTATTCTGATGGCATCTATTCTCTTACTTGATGTTATGTATGAGACACCTTCTTTCTCTGCTCTGTTGAATGAGGAGTTGAACACAGGAAAGCTATGAGCTGTAATGTACAGCACCGTGGGGAGAAACAGAGGTAAATTACTCTTTTGCACTGATAGAAATTGCTTTACTTTAATTCCTTTAAATACTTGTGAACAATGTTGGTCTTTCTTTAGAATACCTGAGGACTGTGTCATTGTTATGTAAATCTTAGTCTAGTTCTTACATTATTTAATTAGCTGAATAATCCCATTTCAGTGGCACGTCTGCTTATGATGTTTCTTTTAACAGCTGGGTTGGACAGACAGTGCTCAAAGGTACTCCTGTCTGATAATATCAAGCAAGGAGTTTTACTTCTTGTCCACACAGAGAACCTCATGTGGCATTTTCATTGCATGGGATATATATTTTATTTATTGTTATCCAGAAAATATTTTTAGAACTATTCTGAACCTTTCCTTTTGTACGCTTTTTCTCCCCAGATATTTTTCTTCTGTTTTCTTCTAAATTTCTGCCGGGTCCTATAAAATTAATCCAGCCAAGAGTTCATTTCCTCAGGAAAAGAGGGCCACTGTGAACAGTTTATCAGTCTGCTAGTTGCCCTTACAAATCTCAAAGAAACTGACATTGCAGACTGAGAGCTACAGTCCCTTGGCATCAGAAATGTGTCCTGTCTTTCAGTGAGATATGTGAAATGCAGAAAAAAAGGCAGAATTGGAAGCAGTTTAAACTGTTTCCTGGTCTTGAACCCTTGGCTGGATCTAGTTGAGACACTGTTGCTTGAGAAATCTGTTTGATTTCTCACGTGACAAGGAGTGAAAAATAATTTTTTTACACATTTATGTTAAATTTTTCCCAGGAAATGCAAAAGGAAAGACTTTTACCTCCAGCTGCAAGTAAGAGTGAAGATGCCTGCTTTACCAGCTGTTCTACTTAAATAACAATTATCCACATAATGAGCTCTTCCTTTAACCTTTTTTTTAGGGTGCAGAAAATTATTTGTATATAAACTATGGTGATGATGTTTCAGCTCTCTTTTTTTGGTCTTCTGATTATTCCTTCACCATTAGGAGGAAAACAGTCTCAGATTCTTCCTTATCTATTTTAAGCTTCAGCCTTTCAGTGACTGCTTATTTCTTGAGGGAGAGCAATGGCTTGATGAGCTTTCATCCCTATAATAGACACATTTCTCACTGGTTCTATTATAAATTTTGTCATTTCCCATCTATTATTTTGCTTTCACACATTCAGTTGACACAATCCCCTACAGGGATAAGGTTACAAACATAAATGTTCAGGTTTATCAAGTAACTTTCTATTTTCTGAAGTTTTTTTTTTTTTCTCCTTATGCATATGCCTGTAAAACAGTGAATACATGGCTGTGTGCACTCTGTGTTTTGGGCTGAGTATTGCTGAGCAGGACAAGACTGAGGAATTACTCCTCTCAGTTGCAACAGCAGCTGTGAAGTCTTCAAAGAAATCTGTTTGGCTAAATATGTTGTCATTTTACCCATTGTTGGGTAAAATTCTTCTGGTGTAAAATTCTGGAACAGTGTTGTGCACACTTTGCAGATCTTCACATGGTTATGTAACGTTATGCTTGTCTCTCCTCTGTTGCTAAATGAGAGGAAGGTTCCTCCTCTCCTAGCATTTTGGTTTCTCTGAAGTGTGCATATACTTTGCCCATAGTTCACACTCTGTATCTACTCAGGATCGGGCAGTTTCTTCAGGTTGGCACACTCTTTTAACCATGTCCTGACTTAACTCTGGTTTAGCTTTTTTTGAACTGTTTATAGTCATAACCTAGCCCCTGTTATGGACTGATTTGCCACAAACAATACCACAATTTGCTGTTCAGTCTTTTATTATTTATGGGGATTAATTTTTTTCTTCTTAAAAAGCCAAAGAAATTTTCACTTTTACGTGGGCTCAACAAATGACTGTGTTTGATGGACGTAGATTAGTAAAGGTTCAAATCACCATAGAATGCTCATTCACATAAAGCAAATAAGCCAGACATCTATGACCCTGATACTACCCTGTGAATTGCTGAGCAACTCCACTTTTCTTGCAGATGTCCTCTGATATTTCAGCTAGATGTTTTACCAAGGTCTAGACAAATTCCATTCATCTATGTATCGCTAAACACTGAATGCCCCATCTGAATTCAGTGCTGGCTGAATAGCTGATGCAAAGAAAAATTATCCTGTGAAATCTGTTTATCCTGATTGTGATTGCAATATCCCACCCATGATGCAGGTCTTAAAAATCTAGTTTGGTTTTAGAGGGTAAGAACCGGGCCTAAAACAGCATGGGATATCCAAATTACAAAATTCCCAGAGATTTCAAGGTATGTGCTTTTAGAAGGAAGGGAGAGTTTTCTGTCCTTTGACTGATGTCACTAATAGTGTTAAGCTTTTCTCACTTGTACAAAGCTGTCATTACAGTGACAGTAATAAAGGGTGCAGTATTACCTCCTCCAGCCATTAAGTTGTTTCACCACTTCACCTGAATATTGTAAAACAGTCTTAGTGTGAATGGGTCTGATCCTCGGAAAGCAACACGCATGAAAAAGCAAAATATTTGCAATCACAGCTGACTTGCAGGTCCAGAAAGATAATTCTGTCCTACAAGATGTACAATACACACCGGGAAAATGTTCAATGAGTACACAATTTCTTAGCAAATAAATGGTACTCGATCCCCTCTGTGAGCTTGATAAATGTTTTATTTACAGGGCAAGGAGCTGACACATCAACATGTACATAAAACATTTGTCACACGTCTCCAGAGATTCTGAGTAGCACTCTTTAGCAAAGGAGCAGTCTGGGCCAAGTTATCAATAATATTAGCACCATAATCCAAACTGGATGCTGTTTATGTAATTCTAAATGATCTTTTAATTGGTGTACGTGAGCCTTAATTTTGTTTATTGCGCTTTCATGTGTTTAAAACTTGTATTTGTTTTTCCACCTGACACTGTTATACTGCTGTAAATTAATTAGTTGTACAAGAGGGTAGCTTACTCTTCTTCCAACATGCATTTTTTCCTTGCAGGACATTTCTAGAAAGAAAATTTTCTGAAGGGGCTTCGAAAATGCCTGACAAAGCAGCTTTCAGTGGAGCAGAATGGTGTGTCTACAGGCTGCAGTCACAATCTGGTAATTTTTGAATCATGTGAGTTACAACAGAAAACATAAAATACACAAACAAAATCACTGCTAACTTTGATTTTTCTTCTTAACCTTTCTGGTACAGATTTAGAAAGAGTAATTGTGTTTTGCAAAGTTGCTCTGTCCTGTTTCAAACAATACTTCTTAAAATCTGTGATGTACATCTGTCTACATATATGTCAACATATACACACACAATCAAAGTCATTTGTCACTCTCCACTTAAAAGAGTAGATTAATATGTCAGTTCAAAAAGATTTATACAGTGTTAACCTTAGATATTTGGAATACACTGCATTTCTTAAATGGTGTGAAAAGCTCAAAGTACTTGTATTTTGCACAATACGCCACAAGCTTTCATGAACAGATCCATCTGGGTAGAATAGAACCAAAAGAATTTCCTGCAAAACTTTTTACTAGGCTTCTTAAAGTAAAGGTATATTATTCTGTGAGTGTTGCTGCTCTTTCTCTGGGCAACATGTAAAACAAAGTGACTTGCTTCTGTAAGCATTGCAACATGGGCAGGCTCACCAAGGTCCTCCAGCTAACTTCTGTGAGGAAATGTATTTTGGACCATCTCTGTTTTGGGCTGATCGCATCCAACTGTTGCGTATGCAAAAGATTTATCTTGTGTTAATCTGGTTGTTCAAATGTAAGTATTGAGGAAACAGACCGTACAGCGATGTTGATTTCCATACAGCAGAGATACATGGAAGGTCTGGCCCAAGGTATGGAAAGGCTTCTTCAGCCGGGCAGGACGAGAGGGCATTGGTGAGGGCTTGTGAAGCCTAATTTTGGCCTGTATCTGCAGGTGTGTAGGGAAGGGGTAGGGTGGGTGGGAGAGCCATGTTGTCTTGCAAGAGAAAGCATCCACTGTGTGAAGGGGGGTTGCCCTGCCCTTGCTGCTGAGTGCTGCAACAGTCAGGAAATGTGATATTGCCCTGCTGAAAGTCAGCACAGATGGCAGTGGCTGTTTATGCACTTTACAGCAGCAGGGGAAAGCAGAAGGGAGGGCATCAGCAGTGGTAACTATTATGCAACTGGTAATTCAGTGAACTGGCTCTTGGGACCCTTTTAGATTTCCATAGTGTAGTTCATGTAGTTTTAATTGAAGATAGCCATATGTGGGTTTAGATTTGGGTAATAACAGTTTGTATCAGGTTTTGATGTTCCTGTTTCTAGGGTGGAATGGTAACTAAATTGAAACTCTACTTATCTGTCACATAAAATACTACAACGTATCTCAGGCCAGTTCCTGTTAAAAACAGGTTATTCTTTTTATGCTGCATTTTATCTGCAAAGGTACACTGATGAAAGCTCTTATGTCTTTGGCATAGCATCACACCACTGTGCAGCCTTAAGACAAAGTGCCATTTTAGTGGTAGTTTCATAGGCATACAAATTTTGTACCAAATGTTTACTGCTCTTCAGCCTGCTTGAGTTGGTTTTAGTAGAAAGACCAGAAAAATATAGTTGCTACTGTTACAAAAAATTATCTTTTGGGAAAACTGTATAGCTGTGAATCTAGTCAGTTTTTTATATATTCTTGTGCCTATGCGCAGATCAAGAGACTGACCAAACAAATGTGATCTAGTTGGTTCTGAGGGATTCATCTGCAAGGATGGGTTTTAAAAATACTGATGACAAGTATTCATAAATGCATGCTGCTTTGTCATGACCTTTCCATCTTTGAAATGGCCAGAGTGCTAAGATATTGCTGTCTGAGAAGATATGTATCGCATTCCTGGATGTACTAACAATCGAGATCTTAGCACCAGGCTGAGATTCTGTGATTATGATCA
The DNA here is from genome assembly GCA_013397975.1 of Machaerirhynchus nigripectus. Taxonomy (NCBI): domain Eukaryota; kingdom Metazoa; phylum Chordata; class Aves; order Passeriformes; family Dicruridae; genus Machaerirhynchus; species Machaerirhynchus nigripectus. The sequence continues at coordinate 212,677 of VZRQ01008384.1, read as the reverse complement.
ACCAACCCCCATTTGTGTCTTTTTGTATTTGCATTACAATACTGGCTGTGATTATTTAATCATATGCTGTATTATCCACATAAATCCTTGTATAATACAGACCTTTTATGGAGATGAACCAAAGATTATGGTTAAAAAGCTTGATGACTCCAGGTTCTACCTAATTTGCTGCAGACATTAAAAAGGAGTGGACAAGTAAAACTTTGAATATGGACTTGGCAATACTATTTATTTCCCATATTTTTTCAGGAGATAATCAGAAGAGTTTTGGATAACATTATTATTATTATTATTATTATTATTATTATTATTACCATCAGACAAAAAGGAAAACAAACCAGAAAAAGGTATTTAATATCATCTTATCAAATATATTTAAGTTTTTCTGCCCCATATAGGAGAATTTCAAAAGCAGACAGCTATTTGAAATCAAGCGTTAAAGTGCTCATACTCGAAGGCTGCTTTACTTTCATGTGATGAAGTATATGCTAATATTCTGTGAAGGTGCATTCCGTTTAATCTCCTCTTATGATCCTCTCTCTTAATCCCTTCCTACTCTCTCCACTCTAAGACTGTATTTTCTGCCAAATTTTCTATTCTCTGAAGGATGACCCAGACCCCACAAGAGAACAGAATAAAGAAAAAGGATTTTTTTTTAATGGACAAAACATTAGATTGTCAAGGATTCTATTCTTACAGCTTCCATATTATTTCTATGTAATGGTAGGCCTGTTAACTAAAGTTTTGAAAGAAGATTACTAATATTAAACTCTTCATCTTTTGGTTACCCAGAAATCCATACCTGCTGACATCTCGTAGTTCTGACCAGCTGTTTCTGTTATTGGGAACTTTCCTTTACACATATAAAGTTACCTAAAATTCAAATTACTTCATTAAGTCAGTCTCAAGTCTTCTCTAACTGAGCGTCCTCAGTTTATGACATCTTTGAGACTTTCAATTTTAAACTCTGACTCTCAGTACAAAACAAAAAGAGCATGTGTATCCTGTTCTGTGGGAAGAGAAATATATTTTAGAGAAATACTGTCGAAATTAATGTTGATAAAGAGGACATCCAAGTCATCAAAATTGTATCTCTAAATCATAAGACTCCAAAATATTTCCCAGCTTTAGGTCTAGCACAAAGTCTGAACCAAGCCCACTGCTTCCATAAACCTTCACTGAGAGGAAAACCAGGCATTTGTCCTCAAAGAAAATATCCTGTGCCCCAAGCAGATGCCCAGTTTGGCTAATCAGAAAGCTAACACAGTGAGTCACAGGACACAGTCTAGGCTTAGGCAGAAGGAAATGAATATTTGAATCCTCTGATGGGCTTTGCAACCTTATCCCGTACTCTTAGAATGCAAGTGTTATTTTCCTGAAAGTTAGTGTGCTGGAAAGGTTTGTTTTTGTACAAAAGAGTGAGAACTCCTCCAAGCATATTTGGGAGGACTCTTGAGGACTTAAAACACAATTGCCTCAGAGGCTGGGAACCCAAAGGGACTGAGATGTGTGAGGAGTGTTGCCACTCCTGCTTCACCAGGATGGAGGCACCTCCATCACGGAACGCCCAAGGCTTATGGAGTTAGTCGGTGGCACCCAGACTGCTCATAAAACCTCACTGTATCAGTCAGGGTGTTTGCTGACCACTTGTGTGACCTGAGTGACTATGTGCTACATAGCAGGGGGATTTATTTCAACTATAGGTTACAAAATGCTGAAATCAATATTGGAGACAGCGCTGTACTCATTCACGCTTGCTATTCTGTGTGTGAGAAATGGGTGTGTTCTTCAAGTGTAAGGTTCAGCTGGCCTGTTTGTGATGCTTACATTACTTGTACTATGTTGACCTGAAGAAGGGCAAATGCACAATATTTTCGTACCTTGTTTTAATATTCAGATTGAAGATTACTCTTTGAGACCATTAGAGGACGGACCAGAAAGAAATCCCTAGTGTTCTGTATCTGCAGGGTGGACAGAAAGCAGTGAATGGAGCTATAAGTTAAATAAACGAGGAAGAGGGAAACTGGACTGGTACTTATTTAATGAGAGCTCTCTGACTTTCTCTTTCCTTTATGTAGTTAGTCCTAGTTGTAGCAAGGTAAAGTGGTTTCGGTGCCTGTAATTACTATTATCTATTTTTCTCTATAAGATGTTCAACTGTGGGTCATTTGATCTTTGTTGTCTCTTGTCAAGGACAATATTAATTTGAATAAGTGTGTAAAGATATAATTTTTGACATTTTATGGGCATCAAATCAAAATAAAAAGTAATAGCTCAGGGACTTACTGTTAAATAGAACACAGACTGAAACTTCAGATTTTCATCAGTAAAGAAAACAGGGAATTGACACAGAAAATTTTTATTAAGATTATATATTATGATAGCTTCTCTCCAAAAACAGCATAGACAAACAAAATTGACTGTATTACTTGAAAAAGAAATTACTTTGATCTTTCCTTCCATTGCTAAATACATGTTAGTAAATTGCCTCTATAAACACCACAGATGTGTTGCTGGTTCTGGGATTTGATGTTTGCTTCATACTTTGATATGTGGACATACAGATACATATGTATGTGAAGCTAAGAAGTAGTGGCACTACATCACTTGTAGCTGACTGTGACCGTGTCCTACAGCTAGAATTTTTAATCCCAGATATAAACAAAGTGGTTGTTTCTGGATGCCTTCTTGCTTGTGAGATGGAGCAATCAAAAGGACAGAGAGGAAAGAAAGAGTAGAGATTATATCTAGGGGATTCCTCCTTTACAAACTAATATCTTGTTCTTTCATGTGTTCTCCTCTCTCTTCAGATTTTTTAACCATTAGCCACTAGCTGCAACTGATACATAACAAGTCTCTAGACAGTGCACAGTCCTGGCGGCTATGGTATTTGGATATTCTGAAGGTGCAGTTTTCATTTCTGCACGCTGAGCTCAGTGACAGATGTCAGGTGTCTAATCAGTCAAGGCTCATATTTCTTGTGCTCTCCTTCTTTCCCAGTGCCAGCCACTCTTACTGATCGTTGTTTTGATGTGAGAACTCTTTGAGCCCAGTGTGATGAAGTCAGGGAGCAGGAAAAACAGCACTCTAATTGATTCTGATATAAATATATTTTAGTCCTACTGTTTTTATTCCTTATTTTTGTCACTCAAAATCCTCAGAGAGGAGCATAAATAAAAGCTATTAGAAGCTTTCTATTTTGAATTCCACATGTACAAATGTTATAACTTTTTGAATAACAAAGTGGATCTTATCATGAGGATATTGTATGCAAGGTCACTAGCACCATTCTTTTGGTGTTTTTTCCTAAATTTAAGTAAGAGCAATGTCTTGTACCTACTAGGTCATCACATGTTAATCTTGCCTTGAGTCTACCTGCTGAATCAACACTGGGGGCAAAGATGCCTGCATGCTCAGCGGTGGTGTTAAGTGCCTGTGGTATGCATAAAAGCAAGTAGTTTTGTGAAAATTTATGCAGTTATGGCCTCTTGATCATCTAAGCAGGTTTTTTTGGGTGTTGTAACAAAAAGTCCTTAAATTTCTTCTGGATTATGCTACAGATGCCAAAGTACTATTTTGGATCTCACTGCATGATTAGAGAAGATTGTCAAAACCAAATCTTAGAGTGACATGTGAAGGCCAGAAAATCTTATCATCATCTTGCATACATTTTTCATGAAACTTGGCATACGGTATTTACCAGAGCTTATAACATTCGTGTGAGCAAAATATTTAGTTTCTAATGAAGATATCAGGTGATATACACTCTGCAATATTAGTAAAGTATTCTAAATGGTAATATCCTTATAGCTAATGATAATTTATTTTTAGTCTCATTTTTCTCAATTTATCTTCTTTCATGATATCTTATGTTATCTTTTGTTTTCCCCCTAAGCATAAGCATTTTAATTTGCAAAAAATATGTGATAATATGTGCAATCTGTTACCAGGTTGGACCTTAAATTTTTAAATAAGCCAAGGGGTTTTCACTAACTGCTCATGATAAAAACTAAAATGTTCCATTTTGTTAATTTTTAAATTCCCCCAGGCTGGATCGATGGGCTGAATCCAACAATATGAGGTTTAACAAGACCAAGTGCCAGATCCTGCACTTTGGCCTAAACAGCCCCATGCAGCACTACAGGTTGGGGAGAGAGTGGCTGGACAGCAGCCAGGAAGAAAGGGACGTGGGGGAACTGATCAATGGCAGACTGAAAATGAGCCAGCAGTGTGCCCAGGTGGCCAAAAAGGCCAATGGCATCCTGGCCTGTATTGGGAATAGTGTGGCCAGGACCAGGGAAATGATTGTTCCCTTGTACTCGGCACTGGTGAGGCCACACCTTGAGTACTGTGTCCAGTTCTGGGCCCCTCAGTTTAGGAAGGGTGTTGAGAAGGATGTTGGAGAATGTCCAAAGAAGAGCAAGAAGGCTGGTGAAGGGTCTGGAGAGTAAGTCATATTAGGAGCAGCTGGGGGAGCTGGGGTTGTTTAGCCTGGAGAGGAGGAACCTCAGGGGAGACCTTATTGCTACCTACAACTGCCTGAAAGGAAGTTGTAGCCGGGTGGGAATCAGTCTCTTCTCCCAGGCAACCAGCAAGAGGATGAGATGGCATAGTCTTCAGATGTGACAGGGGAGGTTTAGAAAGAAGTTCGTCACAGAAAGGGTGATTGGGAACTGCCCAGGGAAGTGCTGGAGTCAGTGTCCCTGGAAGAGTTTAAGAAATGACTGGATATGGTGCTTAGTGCCATGGTCTGGTTTACAAGGTGGTGTTAGGTCATGGGTTGAATTCGATCTCAAAAGTCTTTTCCAACCTAAATGATTCTGCAATTCTATGACTTGTAATTGCTTTGCTCAGAGTTACTGTTTTATACTGATACGGTCAGTATAATGGTCTGAGGTTTACTTTGTTGATAATCTAGGATGGACATCTCGCAAAAGTGTACTATTAACTTTCTTACAGTATTATTCTCAGGAGCGTCAAAATCTTTAAAAGTTTCTGTCTTGCTGTTACTAGTAGCAGAGATACCAAGAGTAAATATTTTAAATGTACCTACCTGCATATATTCCACTCAGGCCTTACATTTCTGCCTGAGTAAATAAATCCTCCCTGAAGAAAAAAAATAAAACTGCCAAATGATGTGGCAAAAAATTGAGAAATTCAGAAATGTCAGGTGTTAGAAGCAAGGGAGGTGGACTGGTATTTAAAAGTCTTACTCAGGATTGGATGGTAAATTAAATGAAAGCATATTGCATCCCAAGAGAGACTGCTGACTCTGATTTAATGCTAAGCCTTAATCCAGTCATATCAGTCTGACCTTGATCAAGATTTTTGAGGTAGGCGAGAGGGACAGGGGATAGGAAAAAAAGAGATTTTACAGGCTAATGTAATGGGTAAAGAATAAAAAGGCAGTACTTGTCAGTGCTGCATTCTGTAATAGGCTCACGTTCTTCGGGACTCTGAATCCTTTGCTGCAAAAAAATATGAAACACAGTAAACCTCTGCATTTAGCCATCTCATTTTCATGCAATGTAAGTTTGAAGCAAGTAAAACAAATGGATCCTACCAGTCATAGCCTTTGAGGGTAGTTTTCATGCTGAAAGCTCCCCTTGCTTTTGAGAAGAAAAATGTCTTAAAAAGAAGACTTTTTTTCCTTTAAGGGAGACACTTCCTTAACTGAGCAATAGATAGAATAATCAGCTGCAAGAACTCAATATTATTAATCTAATTTTCTGTTTCCTGTAAATTCAAGCATGTGTCATTCATTTTGTATCAAGGTCAATTCACATACAGAACTTCTGAGAAATAATTATGTTTCCATTTGTTCAGGCAGGTCAGCTCCATGGCTGTTAGCTCACAGCTATCATTTGCAATCTGAAGAATGTTTTTCTTACTATTCCAGACCATTTTGTATTGACCTTTAAGGCAACAAAATAATTAAGCACACCAGTGTTGTTCTGTAACTTTGAATTCACTACATAACAAGCTCACAGTATTACAAGGCCACCATCCCATCCATTAGGTCTGGCCATGCCCTTTTGAAATCAATAGAAAAATCACAATAGTCTCCACAGATTGTGCTCAGACATTGGAAATTACTTTTATTTGCAGAATCACAAAGTAGCACAGGTTGAAAGGAGCCTATGGAGATCATCTATCCCACTGTCCCTGCACAGAACACAGGATGCCCAGAATCATGTTCAATTAGGTTTTGACCGTCTCCAAGGATGGAGAATTCACTGCATCCCTGGATAACACATTCTATTTTTCAACCATGCTCACAATCAAAAAGGTTTTCTTGTGCTCAGGTTTAATTTTCTGTCTTTTGATTTGTGCCCATTGCCTCTTTTTGGATGAAAAGCTGGACTTGAGCCAGCAATGTACACACACATCTCAAAAATTCACTTGTATCCTGAGCTACACAAAAGAAGAATGCCTAGTAAGTTGAGGAAGGAGATTCTCTCTCACTGCTCCACTTTTGTGAGACCCTCCCCGGAGGACTGCATCCAGTTCTGGGGTCCCCAGCACAGGAAAGACATGGATCTGTTGGACTGGGTCCAGAGAAAAACCACAAAAATTATCAGAGGGATGGAACATCCTTCCTATGTAGAAAGTCTGAGAGATCTGGAGATGTTCAGATTGGATATAAGGAAAAAAATTACTGTGAGGGTGGTAAAATAATGGAATAGGTTTCCGAGAGAAGTTGTAGATACCCTATCCCTGTAAACACTCAAGGTCAGGTTGGACAGGACGCTGAGGAACCTGATCTAGTTGAAGGTGTTCCTGTTCATTGCAGGAGTGTTGGAGTAGATCACCCTTCACTGGTCCCTTTCAAGGGACCTTCCAATGCAAACTGTTCTATGATTCTATGATGTTATTATTAATTCTATGATTCTCTTTTACTGGTCACCACTGAGGAAAGCTCGGCTCTGTCTTCTATACACCCACCATCTTTCATTGGATAAGATCCCCCTAAACTTTCCCTTCTCCGGGCTAAACAGTCCCATCTCTTAACCTCTCCCCATATGAGAGGTGTTACAGTCTCAGACATCCTTCTGGCCCAGTGCTGGGCTCGCTGGCTGGCTTGCTTGCTCGCTCGCTCACTCACTCACTCCAGTATGTCCATGTCTTTTGTAGTGGCTAGCTCAGAAAGGGACACAGCATCCAGTCAGTGCCTCTCTGAGTCTGAATAGAGGAGAGGGGGCTTTGCCAGGAGGGTACACTGCTCTGTCATGGTTGCCTTGTTAACCTTCAGGACCTCAAGGTCTTTTCTGCCATAATCAAGAATCGATTTTGGCAAAAGTTTTTAAAAAGAGCCATTTGGAAGGAGGAAAATATAAGATCCTGTAAATATACTGATTAACAACACATTTTCTCCAGTTCAAAATATAAAATAGACCAGAACTAGGAAATTAACAAAATTAATGTTTAGCTTAGCCTGTTATTTTGACGTAAATAGAAATTTCTTGGTATTTGTTTCAGAACTTGTGTCTAGCTATTCTGTTTCATGCACCTATTTCCAACCTGTAATTTAGTTTGATAGAAATTTTCTTGGGAGAAATTAAACAACCAAAAGCATGCTTTCATAAATAAAAGACAAGATACTCTGTAGATTTAAACCATTACCTGTTAAGCTTAGACAATATAGACTGCTGCTTGTTAAGAGAGGAAGAGAATGCCTTTGTGGCTCCTCTACCTGATTAAGTTTCATAACATAATCGGGAAAGCTTTCCACTGGAAATAAAAGTTACTTTTTGAACTTAATTACATGTCAATACTAAGTGACATAAATTAATTGCAAACAATCTGTAATGACTTTTAACAGAAATCCTAACCCCTTGTAATTTGCTAAAAAGTTAATTTGATTGCTTAATTGAATTTTAATTTACCTCTTTGATATGCAGCTAACAATTGTATTGCATATGACTTGATGTTTTTTCTAAATTTCTTTTTAATTCACCCAAATATCTTTTTTTCTTGTAAATGTTTAAAAGATTTCTTTGGTGTACTTGGCAGACAGCTATGGTTACTGACTCTGGCTTTTGCCTCAGTAGCACAGAAAGTGATGGGTTCACTTCAGTGGACATTCAAAATTCACCACATATGAAATTGCCCTGGGGACCCTTTTGACCAGATTAGTGTATTGTTGTACCAGGAAATCTTGAAGGAGGTGTAAGATTCTTGTTGGCAAGGTGTGCATGTGGTTGACTGGGTTTTCTAGCAAGCTTTTTATCACTGCAATATATTCTATTGGCTCTATTAGAGCACAGCCCTGTGTGTTGAGGCTACATAATAAATTACTGAAGAAAAGAAGTAAAAACAATGAAAAAGAGGAAGAGGAGCTATAAAAAGTATCAATCTAATATACTTCAGACCTGTCTACCATAATTTTGAATTCTGGCTGTGATATCATCATAACTGAGGCCTTAGCAAGCAAGGACAGACAAATATGTTCTCAAAACTTTCTTGGGCTGTGGACTGAGAACTTTCTAAATAGATAAAAGCAAGGAAGAAATTCCCACAAGCCTTCCTCTGTTAACATCAGTCCACCCGTATAAAGAAGAGGGAGAACCATATCAATGGAGCTGGTGCAAAAAGGTTCTTATGATTTCAGAATGAAAGCTTCATTTTGTTCTAGGTATTCTGAAAATTATAAATGCTTTTACTTAAAAATTAAATAGACTTGGGTTTTCTAGCTGGTTTAGCTCAGTTGGTTTGAGCATGATGCAAATGCCAGAGTCAGGGGTTCAATACCTGTGCAGTCATTTCACTTAAGTGTTGGACTTGACGATCCTTGTGGATCCTTTGCAACTCAAAATATTCTTTGATTCTGTGATTTATTAGTCAGACTCCTTACACATTTCTCTATTTTCTTCAGGCTCTGATTTACTTCTCAAACCAAGTGAGACCTGACTTCTGGTTATATTGCAGTGGATTCCTTATTTTCTTTATTTGGCACAGTCAGTAAAACCTTTCTAATATTGAAAACCACTCAGAATTCATCAGGACGTATCTAAGTAGGGAGAGTGTTTGAGGGATAGCTAAATTTTAAAACCCACTCTAATCTGTGCAACTTCATATAATTTTTTTGGGATTATTTTCTCTGGTAAAATCCCAACCAAAATGTACTTTTAACATTTAGTCCTTGAATTCTTCATTTTAGTAGCTACTGTTTTGTTTTACAAAACACTGCTTCACAGATTCTCATACAACCCCCCTTCATTAGTAATCCATCAAGATTTTCCTATCACAGTAGCAGGTTCTGCATAAATTCAGCATTCAATGCACATTTTGTGTTTTATTGTAGATGTGAACAAGACCCTGTGGACCCTGAAAGACTTTAGGTGTAGAAGTGAAACCGTATCTTTTTTTTTTTTTTTTTTTTTTTGGGGGTTTTTTTTNNTTTTTTTTTTTTTTTTTGGAGGATCAACGCTTTCAAATTAATCAGGAGAAGAGCTCTGTTTTTGAAGACATGGAATATATCTGGGCTGGGTCATCAGTCGGGGTTGGGAGAAAAGAAAGATGCTTGGTGGGAGTATTTTTTCCTGTTTGATAGAATTTATCATCTCTTCTCATAACAAAGTCAAATGCAAGTGAGCTATTATTAAATTTAAATGGTATTTTCTTCTTTTTTTATATTTTATGATAAAATGTAATTCTTAAAAGAATATTTTAACTGTATGGCAAAAAATAAAAATGTTTACAACGACATTTGAAAATTTAACAGACTTTAACAGTTAACTAATTTAAGTGGATTTAACAGTTAATTAATTTAACAACAAATTAATATATTTAAATATTTGCAAGAGGGTCTGGGGTTTTTGTGGAATGCAGAATAAAGACCCTCTCCAAAAATAGTTTTGATTTTTTGAAGCATGAAGCCATCTGTAAAGAATGTACATAGTTAAAGCAGGTAGAACTAGAGAAGTTCTAGTTTTGTCCTCTGCTCTTCAGAGGACAAAAGCTTTGGAGAGCAAGAAAATGTGGGGGCTGGTGGGCCTGTTGTTTTAAGGGACAGGAAGGGTCCATGAGAGGGACCGTCCCTAGGGTTAAATCCTCCCCAGGTTTGAGTGATGAGGAAGGGCTTCTCCTGGGCTGCATTGTTACTTTATGTTAATGTACCCTAGTTCTCTTCCCCTGATTGATCTGTAAGCTTCCCTGCCCCTTTACCCCTTACATATCTGTGCCCTAGAATGTTCCCCTTGCCCTGTTCTCTCGTTGGCCCTTGTTCTTTAGTCCCCCCCTTGCAGTATTGTGTATGCCCTACCCCAGCTGTCAATTCCATGTACACAACACCCCCTTCCCCTCCCCTTTCTAGAAAGTTCTTCACCCTTTGATGCCCCATTGGTTCCTTTGAATTTCTCCCCTCCCCTTGCTTCCTCCCATTGGACCAATATGTGTAACCCAGCCTATGATCCCTCCCCTTCTCCTCTCCTATTGGCCCTGAGATTGTTCCTCCCTCTGTTCCACCCCCCTTTAAAACACGATGTAGCCGCCCCTGGGCTTGATCTTTGTCCCGGGAACCCTTCATNCCCTTGCCCTGTTCTCTCGTTGGCCCTTGTTCTTTAGTCCCCCCCTTGCAGTATTGTGTATGCCCTACCCCAGCTGTCAATCCCATGTACACAACACCCCCTTACCCTCCCCTTTCTAGAAAGTTCTTCACCCTTTGATGCCCCATTGGTTCCTTTGAATTTCTCCCCTCCCCTTGCTTCCTCCCATTGGACCAATATGTGTAACCCAGCCTATGATCCCTCCCCTTCTCCTCTCCTATTGGCCCTGAGATTGTTCCTCCCTCTGTTCCACCCCCCCTTTAAAACACAATGTAGCCCCCTGGGCTTGNCCCTGGGCTTGATCTTTGTCCCGGGAACCCTTCATGTGACTGGCTGCAATAAACCCTCCCGTGGAACCCCATACAGTGACCCTTCCCGGACTCTTTTATTGTCAGCCTGCGTTTGTGTGTGCGCCCGCTGCTCCAGTGGCAGAGAGGGCTTGCGTGCTGCAGCAGCCCTTCCGAGGCGGATTCCTGCAGAGATGCTTTCGGGAAGGTTGCGGCACATTTACCACTGACGCGCGCCACAGCAAGAAAACGTGCAAAATAAAAAAAGGTCAAGTCTTAGGTAGATTGAACATGTCAGGAAAATGAAAATCTGAAGAAGTGATGCTGGAAGAGAAGGAAAAAAGAAGTTTTTGCTGGTGTATTTTGTGTAATGGAAGTGAGAGNGACTGGCTGCAATAAACCCTCCCGTGGAACCCCATACAGTGACCCTTCCCGGACTCTTTTATTGTCAGCCTGCGTGTGTGTGTGCGCCCGCTGCTCCAGTGGCAGAGAGGGCTTGCGTGCTGCAGCAGCCCTTCCGAGGCGGATTCCTGCAGAGATGCTTTCGGGAAGGTTGCGGCACATTTACCACTGACGCGCGCCACAGCAAGAAAACGTGCAAAATAAAAAAAGGTCAAGTCTTAGGTAGATTGAACATGTCAGGAAAATGAAAATCTGAAGAAGTGATGCTGGAAGAGAAGGAAAAAAGAAGTTTTTGCTGGTGTATTTTGTGTAATGGAAGTGAGAGAAGTTAGAAGACAAGGAAGTGTGTGTGCATCTCCTTCTTGAATCATTTCCTAGCGTGTCCTTGAAGGTGAGTTTCTTAGAGTGACTTTAACGGCCAAATGTAAAATTAATATAGGAACTGATGATAAATGTAATCTAACTGGTATTGAAAACTCAAAGTCAGTTAATGTACATGAACTTGTTTGGAAGAAAACTTAACTCTACAAAAGTTTTTTAGAAAATAACTAGGGTATTTATTACAAGAGTTCAACCAGGACTGCTGGTAAATGATTTGAAGTGTCTCAGTGAACACTTCTGCCAGCTCCCTCAGAACCTTAGGGTAAATGCCATCCCACCCCATAGACTTGTGGATGTGTTAGTGGTGTAGCAGGTTGCTGATTATTTCCTTTTGGATTATTGCGGCTTCATTCTGCTCCACATACCATCTTCCGGCCCACGGGCCTGGCAGCCAAAGGACCGCCGGNGCCATCCCACCCCATAGACTTGTGGATGTGTTAGTGGTGTAGCAGGTTGCTGATTATTTCCTTTTGGATTATTGCGGCTTCATTCTGCTCCACATACCATCTTCCAGCCCACGGGCCTGGCAGCCAAAGAACAGCTGGTCTTACTATTAAAGATTGAGGCAATGAAGGCACTAAGTATCTCTGCCTTTTTGTTACCCTTTGCCACTGTTTCCCCATGAATCCAAAAAAGCATCAAGAATCTTCTTAGCCTTCCTTTTATTGTTAATGCATTTATAAAAATTATTTAATTGTCTTTTGCCACGGTAAGTTGGTGTTGGGTATTTCTCATTTTTCCCCTGCATAACCTCCCAACA
>VZRQ01008384.1:49744-199786 GCA_013397975.1 Machaerirhynchus nigripectus | reverse complement strand
GTTAAATCCTCCCCAGGTTTGAGTGATGAGGAAGGGCTTCTCCTGGGCTGCATTGTTACTTTATGTTAATGTACCCTAGTTCTCTTCCCCTGATTGATCTGTAAGCTTCCCTGCCCCTTTACCCCTTACATATCTGTGCCCTAGAATGTTCCCCTTGCCCTGTTCTCTCGTTGGCCCTTGTTCTTTAGTCCCCCCCTTGCAGTATTGTGTATGCCCTACCCCAGCTGTCAATTCCATGTACACAACACCCCCTTCCCCTCCCCTTTCTAGAAAGTTCTTCACCCTTTGATGCCCCATTGGTTCCTTTGAATTTCTCCCCTCCCCTTGCTTCCTCCCATTGGACCAATATGTGTAACCCAGCCTATGATCCCTCCCCTTCTCCTCTCCTATTGGCCCTGAGATTGTTCCTCCCTCTGTTCCACCCCCCTTTAAAACACGATGTAGCCGCCCCTGGGCTTGATCTTTGTCCCGGGAACCCTTCATGTGACTGGCTGCAATAAACCCTCCCGTGGAACCCCATACAGTGACCCTTCCCGGACTCTTTTATTGTCAGCCTGCGTGTGTGTGTGCGCCCGCTGCTCCAGTGGCAGAGAGGGCTTGCGTGCTGCAGCAGCCCTTCCGAGGCGGATTCCTGCAGAGATGCTTTCGGGAAGGCTGCGGCACANGAAGGTTGCGGCACATTTACCACTGACGCGCGCCACAGCAAGAAAACGTGCAAAATAAAAAAAGGTCAAGTCTTAGGTAGATTGAACATGTCAGGAAAATGAAAATCTGAAGAAGTGATGCTGGAAGAGAAGGAAAAAAGAAGTTTTTGCTGGTGTATTTTGTGTAATGGAAGTGAGAGAAGTTAGAAGACAAGGAAGTGTGTGTGCATCTCCTTCTTGAATCATTTCCTAGCGTGTCCTTGAAGGTGAGTTTCTTAGAGTGACTTTAACGGCCAAATGTAAAATTAATATAGGAACTGATGATAAATGTAATCTAACTGGTATTGAAAACTCAAAGTCAGTTAATGTACATGAACTTGTTTGGAAGAAAACTTAACTCTACAAAAGTTTTTTAGAAAATAACTAGGTTATTTATTACAAGAGTTCAACCAGGACTGCTGGTAAATGATTTGAAGTGTCTCAGTGAACACTTCTGCCAGCTCCCTCAGAACCTTAGGGTAAATGCCATCCCACCCCATAGACTTGTGGATGTGTTAGTGGTGTAGCAGGTTGCTGATTATTTCCTTTTGGATTATTGCGGCTTCATTCTGCTCCACATACCATCTTCCAGCCCACGGGCCTGGCAGCCAAAGAACAGCTGGTCTTACTATTAAAGATTGAGGCAATGAAGGCACTAAGTATCTTTGTCTTTTTGTTACCCTTTGCCACTGTTTCCCCATGAATCCAAAAAAGCATCAAGAATCTTCTTAGCCTTCCTTTTATTGTTAATGCATTTATAAAAATTATTTAATTGTCTTTTGCCACGGTAAGTTGGTGTTGGGTATTTCTCATTTTTCCCCTGCATAACCTCCCAACATCCTAAGTTGCCTGCCTTTCCTTCCAAAGATCATAAATCTCCTTTTTCCCTGTGAGATCCAGTCAAATCTGTCTGTTCAGCTGGGCCAGTTTTCTTCGTCGATGCCTTGTCTTTTGGCACGTGAGTACAGCCGCTCCTGCTCCTTCAGGATTTCCTTCTTGAAGAACTTTCATGCTTCCTGGATATCTTAGGAGTCCTTAACAGATAGTCTCGCCTTGCATGAGTGGTGGGAAAGGGCAATTAGTCCAGCTACTGGTTTTAGCAACCAGACTATTTACATTTTCAATATGAAAAACAGTAAGGTGGGACTGGGCAAAGGCCTGATTCTGAAGCCTCTGAGCAGGCCTTAAGTTTGACTGAGAGGAAAGAGAAGAAAAAGCAATGCTAAAATCCTTCTTAGGGCTCTACAAACCATGGAAACAAATCCAGATAGTCTTCCTTTGAGAGTGTTTGAACTACTGAACTATTGGAGAATAGCAGGAAATATCACCAATTGTTACTTTTACCAAACCAAATCTGAGCATATGACTCTCACTCGAAAGGACTGGGTGAAACCGAAGTAAAATTTGCGAACAGTTTGAGATGACAGAAGCCAAATTTCTGCTGAAATTTCCATTCTTTAAAATTCTTTGTCCAGCTTTAACGACAGCCAGCAGAAGTTAATTAAATAACAACTGGCAGAAGAGTTACATATGAAATTGACAAAAATATTAAGTCTCACAACATTGTACAGTGTCACAAATCAAGATATGCAACATTTCAAATTACAGAAAAGTTTGTTGTTTTGGTTTTTTTTAAAATTTCAGTAAGCATGGTAGGTATTTTGCCAATCAAGATTTTGAAAGGCTAGGATTGACAGCTGGGTAGCTCAAAGAAAATGTTCACTTGGAGAGAAACAGTACAGTTAAATCAAGTTTATGTTGTTTGGATTAATTTAACTTTTGGTTTTTTAAACAAATTTGTGTAACTCCTGACATGTCTTGCTTGCACTGGGCAAATTTTTTTCCAGATTAAAAACTGCTGTTTTGCTTGCTTGTGATCTTTCGTTTCCCCCCAGAATTTCTCAACAGTTGTGAAGTGTCAAGTTAGCTAATTTTATTTAACAATTTGAATAGAGTGTTTTCTTTTGACATTATTCACACATTTCAATTCCTAAAGAGGAAAATAGTAGCAAGTGCAGCACCTGAAAGGTGATTGCTTGCAGGTGGTGTTGTATGACCTTTTTTGAAGAAGAGCACAGTAAGCCTATTATAGTGAAACAATTAAGTGTGTGGGCCTAAAACTCAGGAGAAATAAGTGCTGTCTTTGTTACAGTCATTCAGGGCTCCTAGGAAACAATTAGCAAGCAAGTAACAGATCCAAATAGAGAGAAAGCAGCAGCTAGTAAGATAGCACAAATTTCTGAATTCATTTTGGAAATGAAGGAATTCCTAAAATGGTTCACTGCCTCGTCTAAATAAGTAGGATGTTTTTGACAAACACTTTGCAGGAGATGGAGACTCTTGAAATGGATGGTTTTCATACATGGCTTAGCCAATAGGTAGGAAGAAAGACAGAAAGTAGATGAAAGCAAATAAGGACAGTCTGGTAGAGAGTTGTCACAGGTGAGGCAGACTGAACCATAATGTGTGGTTGACCTGGATGCTGGAGTTTGTTGAAGGACTGACAAGACGAGAGCCTTTACTATGCTGCTCATTTCATACATTCTCTCACCCGGTCGGTGACTGACTCACCCTCTCCTCACAGTGCTGTGCTACCTCAGGTCCTGGCTTCCCTTCCCTGCAGTGAGGTCACTGCTGCTCCAGGCACTCATGCAGAAAGATGAGTGTTCTGCTGTTCTCAGGTACCAGACTTTGGCATCAGAGGCCAAGCTCCCTGGCCATCCCTGCATTCATTTCCACACAACTCTGATCTCCAGGATCCAGGCTCCCTACCTCCAGGTCCTTTTCTTCAGCCAGGATTATCATCTGCTTTCCAGTTCCCTTCTCTTTCCTGAGACCATTTCGTTTTTGGAACCAGGTCTTCTTTCTTGGTCCCCAAGTCTCCCATTCTCCCAGGCTAAATACCTTATTTGTGGAAGAACAACACATGATTAACCTTCTAACTGATGATTCTGCCTCATGTTTTCTTATTAGCTGGAGTATTCAGGATATGTCACTTTGTGCAGTCTGAGTACCATCAAAATTTGCAACTAACCACATCAGCTGCATCTACCAAGTCTTCTGCTTGAAAGTTGAAGAGTTTTAAAAACTCAGTTTCAGACACTCACCCCAGCAGACATACACCCAGGTAGTTGATGCCAATTAGCATTCAAAATTCAAGCTGGGTTTTTCACATACAAATGAATATTTGGAAGGTTTGTTTTCTAGTTGTACCTTAAAGCACCTTGAACATTGTTATTACCTATCCCTGGTGGGAATTTTCATCTCTGGGCTCTACCTGGATGATGAGAAAGCTGAAAACATCGAGTATCTCAGGCTTGTTGGATACAAAATGAGAACAAATGCACAAAACCTTGAATACCACTACAGAATAGAATTTTAATTGGTTTTTTTAAATTTAGTCTATGCAGAGATCTCTGAAAGAAGACTTGTTTTTCTAAAACAAATTCTGAAAAATGAAAGCACTTGATATTGCAGAAAAATATAGAAAGTAAGCATCCATCAGTTTGGATGACCTGGAAGGCATACCAGTGTTTCCTTCTCTATTGCTAGTGAGTACACTTTGTTAGAAGTGAAGAGAGCAGTAAGTGTGGATTGATGGTCAGCCAAAGCAAGCTGCACAAACATTGAGGACACTGAAGGAATACTGCACTTTGTTATGCTCTCATCGAGATGGACTTCCTGGGAATGTTATGGGCATGAGAAGAAATTGCAAAACGATCCTGTGGATTAGATTGCCATCAGCTTTTGACTGACAACAAACCTCTTACATGACTGAACAATATGTTGAATTGAGAAGTCAGATGATTTTTATGCAATTGGTAGGCAATGCATGATCATGCAAGGGCCTTGGCTCAATAATTGCTTCTTTCTTGTCTAGACACTCTCTGAATACTACTGTTGTTTCAGATTCACTTTACAGAAATGTCCAGAAACAATGACGGGAAAAGTATAAATAAGCAGTCTGTTCCAGAGAGCTTGAAATATAAAAGAAACAGAGGCAACTCTTGAATACAGTGAGAGAGTAGAGAAGAAATGTGGGGGATAATGAAAATGAGCTCTTGCAGTGATATTAGAGAGCTGTGTGCATGGGTCAGCTGCATATGTGTGCTTCTGAAATAACTCTACTGGAGTCTTTGCAACTACAGTAAATGGAAATTGATGCGAGGTCGAAATTAGAATCATATTGATTCAGGTGTGAGACATAGATGAGTGATCCAGTCCTCTTACCTGTGCAGAGGGCACATATTTGTAATGTGACAGAGGATTTTGCAAATCCTGAGAGACATTTCCAAATCTCGGTGATATACTGCTTAGCCTCCTGGGTCACTGACAGTTTATGACTTCCTGGGCACTGTTGACATTCCACACTGAAATTTATCTTTTTAATCTATTTATATTTTATATTAATGGAATAAGGGAAAAAAAAGAGGATTAATTTACACAGATTTTTTTTATTCCTCTGGTAGAAAAAAATAGATAAATGTAGCCTTGCAACAATGTCAGCTAGACTAAGAATGTGCTCACACGCAGTACAGAACTGTTTTCACATCTCATTTCCTTAACAGCTGAGATGGAAAATTAATTTAGAAACAAAATGAAATAAAAAACCAGGGTTTTTTCTGTATTAGGAAAAAAAAAAAAAGAATAAAATAAGTAATGATATTGCTGGTAAAATAAAGGTTTCACAGCCTAGGCCATAACACCAATCAACCTTCCTGGTTAGGTAAGTGTAGTATTCATCTTAGCCTATGTTACTATATTCTTTTAAGATTAATTAGAATATGACTAGTAACCAGTTTGTTTGTTATTTGTCATGAAGAAGAACCCTATAACTAACATATTTGCCCTGAGTGATTTACTTATAATTTGATTTCTTTTGTATTAGGAAGTATAACACAAAGTCTTACATCTAGATGAGCAAAGACACTGTGTTTGGAAAAACATTTAAAAACTGTTTTCAACAAAACTGGGTTTTAACACAAGTAAAAGAACAACTATGCAGAGCTGAGGTTTCTGTTAAGGCACAGTTTTTTGTCTCTTGGCTTAAAAAATCTGTTTTGCACTGGATCATAGATTGCTAAACAGTAGCATATGTGCCACAGGTGGCATGTTAATCCCCCTGAAGTGATCAGACACACAGATGGGGGCGGCCTCCACCAGCAGTGTTACCTGCTGCTTGCACTGTTCCCATTCAGGGGCAGGTAGTATTTTATCTCTGCTAGATCCCTCCTCGTCACGGACTCCTGCATCCGATGATAAGACCCAATCCAGGTTTTAAAGAGTATTAGAAACTGCCTTAATATAAATTGTATGGGAACTATAGTCAAATGTATTTTTCACATTACATTTATCTTCTCTAAGAAATTATTGATAACAGACTGTGACTTTACTTCTCCTTTCAGACTATCAGCCTCTGCTCTTTTCCCAGACTACTTTCTCCTCTCATATATTCAAAAGGTCTCTTGCCTGCTTTCCTCTTCTAAGGTCCCTGCCCTCTCTCTCTGCAATGGCACCGACTCCCGAACTTAAGAAAAATCATATCTTTTAAAGGCAGATGTCACACTTTGAACTCCATACAGAGATGTTAATTAAACTGGAGAACAGGTAATCTTCAAAATAAATTATTTATATGAAAGTCTTTAATTATCTCTACAAGTTTATCAGCCAAGGAAGCTTTGGAAGAGCTCATGAAATATCCACAAACTCCAGAAAACACATAGTGCTGATGAAATAGTGCTGATTAGATTTGGAAATAAAATATCCAATTTTGAAATAAAATCAGAAATTGCTCACGTGAATTTCAAGTAGGTAAGTATTCAATTAAGTGCTACTGCATGATGGAACTTGTGTCACCTTGTCATAGGGAGAGACTGTTTCTCTTCAGCATGGGAGACCAAAGCAGACCACTGATTGAGAAGTCAAACAGATTAGGCAGGTACTTGGATCTTTCCAGAACTGAATTTTTGGGATCCAGCCCATTGCATCTACTGGAGCTGCTGCGACCCAATGCAGCCTGTGCATAGCTGGTCTTATAAACTGGAAGACAGGAAGGTTGTGCCCCCCTCTTGGCCAAATATCTCAATTTAAAACTAAACCTAAAGAAAATGGGAAATGCAAAGCTGGAAATGTCTGGAAGGAAGAAGACAAAACTATTAAAATCGATGCATCTGGTTGCAGTTTGTGACTCATTATATTCCCTAGGTCTTTGATTGCTGGAAGAAAAGAGGATACACCAAGGGATATATCACTCTGTACCTTTCCTGGTTTTTAAATGCTTTCCCTAAACATTTTCCATTTGTCATTGCCATAGACAAGCTATTGGACTGGCTCAATCCAAAGGTTACTTTTACCAAGTTTGAAAACAGCAACAAAAAACCAGTCCAGGATAGTTCTTTGTGCCCAGCTGGCACGATACGACCTATGTCCATACCATTAATGCTCTTACCCATCTAAAGAGGATGGCTTTAGTCAGCCTGGTGGAAGTGATTCCTGGCCGATACAAACCCTTGATGCATATCCAGGATTTGTTTGAGAGGTTTCTAGTTGAAACAGGGCTCCCAGTAACAGTTTAATTGCTAGCAGAGCAATCCTCAGGCAGGAGACTGTGTGCTCTTTATTGTGCTGCTATAGAGGTAGCCAATATGTCACTATAAATAGGGGGGAAAAACCAAAAAATCTCCTCTCCTTCTCTTTTGGCTTTTAAAGCTCTCCAGTTGTCTGTTTATATCTTTCTGACAACCCTTGAAAATCCTCCAAAAGGATTCTTACCAGTGTGTTAGATATACCGCAAGAGCCTTCCATCTTTGCAGCACAAAGCTGGGGACATTTATTGCAGGATTGGACTGTCTTTACCAGGGAACAAATCTGCTTTGAGCAGTCAGAATAGACAAACACATGGCACAGAGCAAAGAGGGACAGTCAACCTCTTCATGCTGTGTCGATACATTACAGTACCCTCTTGCACTGCTGTTTATATGTTGGCATATTCAGGGCAATTCCCCTGACCTCACTGTCATTTTCATCTTTCAGTGTCATGTTTTCCTTCTGGTCTTTTTCTGCTAGATGTACGGTTCTTTTCATTTCCATTTCCTTGCAGTACTTTTGAATAAAATACATGACATCTGGTTTTGCAATAAAAGTTGGTTAAATCTCTAAAGACACAGATTGTCAGCAATCTATGTTTACTTAAAGTTAGTAGGAAAACATTGCCTATTTTGTTTGGAATTAAAAAAAAGAAGTTATTCTACATAAGGATTAACATGACCAGGTGTCTTGTAACCTTTCCAAGAGAGATTGAAATCTCCGTATATTAGATGGGATTTTCACAGAAATGCAATTTCTGTTGCTAACTGATCTATTTCAGTATAGATCAAAGAATTATTCAAAAGTCACTCACACCAGGTGCAGCTTTAAAAAGAATTCAGACTGGTATACAACATCATCAGTATACTCAATCCTGTTGACCTTTAAAATGGCTATAGACATTAATTTTGAGTACCTGTAAAGGTGAAGTCTAAATAAAAATATAAATTAGTCCTACACATATTCCATCATACAGGAGTTGTGACTCTTATATAAAGCCTGACTCATTAGTTTTCCATGTTTTCAGCTCTTTGACTGATTAATTATTTAGTCTTCAGCTTTTGCAAATGCCTGATTATCTAGTGAAAAATAATGAAGGGAATCTGGACTGAATCATTCTTTAGAGGAGGGTGTCAAGTTAACTTTCCCTTGAACAACCATGCAATCAAATGAGGGAAAGCTGAACCATAACTAAATTGTAAATCAGAAGAAATCCTGAAGATACTTTAATATTTAGTGAAACTTTGTCTGAGAATGGATGATTCTCAGAATTGAAGTCTGTTAACTACAGAATAGCAAATAAGAGGTTTTTCAGCTTAGACTGAAAATAATTTATTTTTTAGCTAATATACCTAAGTCTGAAAACCACCTGTTTCTTGGTATTTTGGTGCTTGTTGCTTGAATTTCGCACATTAAAATAAAAATGTCTAACTTGCACCTTTCATTTATGTATGTTTAATAATGAATATATGAGCTCCTAGTTTTTATCCTATGTTTCCATATGACATCATCCTTTGTCGCATAAATTGCATTCACTACGACTGACCTTAAGCTGCGTAATAGGTCTGAAATTTATTTTTTAAATTCCAATATTAGATTTTCCCAGTTTTCTCTGATCACTAGTTAAATTTTCTATTCTTCACTTAATTTTCACTAATGCAAATCAGAATCTTCTTTTTCAAAGTAAAATAAAAACTGCTTTTATGTGTCACACACTGTTAGGCATTAGTTTGTCTGGTGGCAAAGGCAAATATGTTGTATTTGGGCATAGAATTCTCAGGTTCTAAAAGTGAAAAGTGAACGATTAGCCACAGCAGTGTGTAAGAAACACCGTGACTCCCGGAATTTTAGGATACAGTTCTCTGCCAGTAATTATCACTTTGCGCTTGTATAGTGCACCTTTTCCTGTGTTAAATGATACTAAAGGAAAATTCTCCTAAAGCTTGTATACTCATCACTAGCCCTTCTGAAGTGAGAGTATGTGGCTTCAGGGGCAGGAATCCACGTTTTGGAAAATCTTTGGAGAATTTATTTAAAGAATAGGTAGACTGTCTCTGATAAGTACATAGTTCATGTCAGTATGATAACTTAAAATACTGATATATTGTATTTTTGTCTGCTGAGAAAAAATGGTTTTTCTTTAATTTTTTGTTCTAATTTTGTTTTGTTTTCTCACAGCTAGTTTAATTTTAATTTAGTTTTTCCTCACAGCCAGTTACTCTTGTGATATTCCATGTAACTGTCAATTTCTTTACTGCTGAACTGGGTAGCCACTAAAACATTTATTCTGACAGCTGAAGTCTTATCTCACCTCTTTGTACAGTGTAGTGGATAATAATGTGTTTTCCAAAAATTTAGAGAATTTTTTAGGATCTGCATCATCATTTCAAGATTTTTACTCCTGAGTTGCCTGTAAATGTATGTATCCATTACTGAAATACATGCAAGAGAGTTTTGTGGGGTTTTAAAAATCAATGTATGCAGCTCCAGAGGTAGATACCTGGACTTTAGAACCTAGAAATTCTAGGTGACAGTCATCCCGCCTACCACAGTTGGCTGGGATTTAGGTATTTAAAGTAATAATCTTGTTTTCCTCCATAGTGAATAAAACCTAATAGAATTATTTGAAAACCAGTTCAACTATACTACTTTTGTCTCTTTTTGCTTTGAAATAAACTGCTCTTTGGAAGTGCATATGTTCCAATAAGTGTGGAATCTATTTGCCAACTGTTTGAATAACTGTTATTATCTTTTGTTTGGTAAGCATCACAGCCTGTATTTTACCACTGCTTTTCTCCACTGCACTGTTTTGTATCACATAATGTTCTTCAGTGTATCATGCATTTCTTACAATTTTTAATTTGATAGAATACTAGGAAAAAAAATAATCTGAAAAGGTTTCATTTTGACAATAATTACACTGTTCAATCAAGCAAGATTTTTCTTATATGATTTATTAATGGAGATGTTAAATCCCAGTAATTTCTTCAAAATTATTTGAAGTGATCACCCTGAAAGACTTTAATGAATGCAGAGTAAATATGTAAGAGCTGTACACATTTATTCTAGGTAAGTTTTTTGATATCATTAGTTATTCATTATAATTCTCCTGAACTTTGAATCTTCTACACAGTGTTGAATTTCTTTGAAAATGTCAAGAAAGTCTCAGACAAATTAAAAGCAAGTAAAAGTATAGCACTCATGTATGTGTGCCTCCTCCCTTCCTTCCTCCATAATGATAGCAACATTTCCTTTTTCTGTGTGCAATTGCCAAATAATTAAGGTGCCATGGAAAACGATGCTAAAAGTGTTAAAAGAACAGCCCTAAGGATTTTTGGGAGCAAAAAATATTATCCCCAGGTTGTAACTGGAGAAGCTGCACACATCTGATGCAAATGGACTCAGTCTCCCTGCATCTCTGAAAGATGGATTATTTCAGGGGACTGTGCTCTGTGGTGTGTTGAATTAGACATTTGCCATAAGAAAAAGCCTTTTAGTATCTTGCAATAAAAATTGATTTTAGGTGGCTCTTGCCTTGGGGGTATAGAGTTCTGTTCTGACCAGTAACCTACCTGCAAAGGTTTCAGTAAGACCTTTCTGAGTTTTTTCCATCCTGTGCCACATGCATGGATATTCCTGCTGACAGTGAGCTCAACACCCCAGGGTATGTTGCTCCTTGGTAATAACTCTCTATTAAGAAATAAATCTCTATGGGTATTTACTTGGCTTCTCCCAAAGCTGCCAAAGCATGGGCTGGGCACAAAAGGTGGCCCCCAAGGCAGAATGAGATAGTCACAACTCCCTGAGTGTCCTGCAACTTCATTCACAAGGTGTGTGTGTGCATCAGCAATGACATTCTAAGAGTAATCACAGAATTTTGTAATTGTCCTTTTTGTTTGTTTGGTTGGGGTTTTCTTGGTTGATTGTTTGTTTGTTTGTGGTTTTTTTTGTTTGTTTTGGTTTTTTGTTTGTTTCTTTGGTTTTTTGTTTGGCTTTTTTGTTGTTTTTGTTGTGCTTCTATAAATCTTTATTTATATATCCAGGAGAGGTTACTTAAGCACTCTTTTGTGTTCAGATAAAGCAAGATTTATATAAAAGATTCTGTGCCGCAGCGCCGTCTGTCTAGCTGGATCCAGCGCCGAGCACTGTCCGCCCGGGAGGGGGAGGGAGGCTGGCTCGCAGGGGCGCGCGGGGCTGGCGCACTCAAGGAGGAACAGACGAGACGCCGGGACTACTTGGTGATAGAACGGGAGAAGTTTACTGGACGGAGGCAGGACACCAAGAAGCCAGGAAAACCATTCGCGCGGGGACCTTATACCCCTCGGGGTTTTGAACTTTCGCGGGCAAAGGGTACAGAGCCAATCGGGGAGAGCAAGGGAGGGGACAAATACCATGGGCCAACGAGGGATCGGGGAACCCAGAACCCTCTGTGGGAGAAACCAGTACAGGGGGGGAAAGCGGGGAGATGGCAGTGGCATGCATTGCAACAGTTCTGTATTATCGGAATCCTGTAACAGGACTGTATTCTTCCTTGATATTTTCTATAGGTGGTATATATTTTTTGGTTCAAGTTAACAACTATATTTCACAGCTTTTGGAAACATAAAATCGGAGAGAATGTTCACTGATAGATATTTGACATAGTCGTGGAGGATCAAGTTCAGCAAACTGGATAACAGACAAACAAAAGAAAGGTGACTGAGGAATGTGGGGTTGCTAAGTATAATGACAATGTTTTTTATTTGAAGACAAACCCAGAATATCAGTAAGGAAGATATATTTTTAGTTTAGGAGAGGAAGAAGAGAAAGAATTATACCTCAAAGCATGTTCAAGGGGAAGTGAAAGTAGGAAAGATATCCTAATTAGTTTTTACTGGAAAACAGAAGAGTTGTACAGAAACAGGGACAGATATCTGATTGAGTTGCTCATTTAGGATCAGGGAGAGCTGCAGTCATTGCATTGCTCTGTGTTGTAGTGTGCGTGATGTTGGGTTTTTGCCTATTTCTCCGTGCCTGTTCTAAACAGAATAATAGAACTTGCTAAACTCTTCAGTGTAAAACAAGTGAGCTGTTCATCTTCCAGGATAATTAGGATTTGCTGCATGTTGCAGATAATGGTGATTCCAATATGTTAACTATTTTCTGTCTGGAAATGTCCCAAGAAGAGGAAGATATTCCATCAGCCTGGCTTGCTCTGAAAGACAAAGTATCTGTATTTTCCTGAACCATTGAAATTGTGTGTCATAATAAAAATTACCATTACACTCACTCTAACATAACAATGACATAGATGTTCCTGAAACCATAGAAAAAACCTATATTTGTGTGTGTGTGTTTGTGTGTGTGTGCACTTTTGTGTCTGATGGTGTAAAACTATTGGATAGATTTCTTATGGATTACTAAAGCAAGGAACTCTATTTAAAACAGGATCAGCAAATTCTAGGGGCCATGTACTGACTCTGAAGAAATTATGCAAGAGGTAAAATAGACTACTAGTGATTGTAATAATTTCCAATGGCCAGAAAGAGTACAGGTGAAAAATGCTTCTGTAATATAAGTAATGAGTGCTGTTTACTCCTTGAAAGTATCTATGTTGTCTAAGATAACAACTCCTAATTTCTGATCTTTATATTCTCAGAATAAATTCAGGATTAAGGACTCAATCCCACTCCAGTTTAAGTCAAAGCTGAAGAACAGCATAGCTGGAAATAAAAACCTCTCTTAATAGTCTTAATAGGATATCAGAATGTACTTCAAAGATATGTAAAGGGCAAAAATGCCCCTGAAACTCCATACAGCAAATCCTATGTTGTGCCAAAAGCTCCAGTAGCATGATTTTTAAAATGCTTGTTACAATCTAGATTTGATTTTCTAGATCAAATTACTAGTTTCAGTAAAAGCATTGGATAGGTCAAAACATGGAGAAAAGAATAACTGCAATAATAATAAAGCCTCCTAGGGCTTTATGTTTAAATCAGAGGGTTTGAATATAAACTTAAAAATGAACCAATATTTGAAGGAGAAAAGTAATAAGAATATGCTGGAAGGAAGTATTAAGTGCATTAATGAAAGAACCTTTTGACTGATTAACAATTTCTCAGTTAGAAGAAACAACTTTCAAATGCCAAATGAAGGTAATGTGACTAATAACAAAATAGAAAATGATCACACTTCATATCAGCCTAAAGGCAATGCAAATATAAGAGTGCACTGGTTGCTGTGACAATGTTGTAAACTGTTTATCTTGGCTTGCAGTAAGAAGCCAGGCACAGAGGAATTTTATGCACAAACTCTGTAGTAAAATGGAAAAAGGAGAACAGTAGCTTTGAGGTTAATACAATGTTCCTCTTAATAATCAAGTTCCTTGTTCATGTTTGAAGAACAGAAATATTTCATTGACTCTCTTCCAATGCCAGGAGGCAGATGGCAAATCTAGAGGTGTAAATGAGGAAGAGCACATGACAATTATCTCTTGTGATACACACATCTGGCCACAACGTTGTTGTATAGACTCTCCCAAAGTCTAAAATCATCCATCATGAAATAGAAGAAAAGAATAATAAAATAGCCAAGGGAAATGGAATATAAATGCCTGACTGTGAATGACATTTAGTTGTGCGTGTGCAGTTTGTTCATTGAAAAAGCACTATTATCCTCCCTGCTTCAGGGGAGACAGTGGTGACTGCCATTTTGAGATTCAGATGCAAACTCCTACAGGTGAGTAAAACCTGTCTTGGTAGTTTTATTTTATTATTTCACTATCTCTTTCCTGAATAAAAAACCCTCTTTGAGGCCTGTGTGAAGTCAGTTGTTTCGGAACATGGGAATGAAATTTTACCTTATTTCAAAAGGGATTTCATTTCAGCGAAGATTGAATTTTTCAGTAAAGACATTGCATAGGTGGAAGAGCACATACCAAATATTCTATTATGATGAAAAATTAAAAGAGAGCCTAAGTTCTTGCTCTAATATAGTTTGAATGTGTGGGCTGGTGGATGAAATTTAGCTTTCCTATTCTTAATTAAATTATTGGGTATTTTAAGGCTGACGCAATTGTCTTTAATATCTTTTTGAGCTATTTCATCTCTGCTGTCTTGATGGTCTTGAATCTTACCTAAAATTTTCATAGAGTTAAAGATCTATACTTTATTCTGAATGCATAGATGACAATTAATATAGCTGAAAGAAAAATGTCAATAAATAATTTATTTCTTCACTAACATAGGCGTTTTTTAGTGTAATTTCCATATCCCTATCTCAAACCTTACCAGACTGATTTTTTTTCCTTGAACAAAGTTGTCATTGCACCAAACACTTTAAACGTATGATAATAAATGACCTTTGGACTCAGTCATTCTCTGTTGGACCTGTGTTTTATCCAGTTTTTTTAAATGTGCGGAGGTTGGTAGTTAGGACCATAATGAATTTGTTGCATTCATGAGCTATAGGGATTAACCAAAATAGGTCCAATTTCCTCATTAACAGTACTTGCTTCTCTCACTGTAAGCCACAGAGTAACCCAACCTTTTAAAAAAGGCCCTTATCACTCACCATATCTACACTAGTTCTGCATTCAGATACCAGCCATGGAGCTCAGTTTCCTCTTCCATTTCCTCTTTGCAGCAAGTAAGTAGCTCAACAGACCTGTGAAGGTGATATGACCCTGGCAATGCCATTTTCCAAATGGCAGCACCATTTCATTTTCACAAACATCTGTCAGACTGTGTTGTATGTCACCCTAAAAGAGGTAATTGCAGTTCCCAGCCTTTGTGTATGTACTCTCCAGATGACTCACAAATGCACGTGAGCTTCCAGCTCTTCTGTACATCAAATTCACTGCAAATGTATAGGCCATTGGTTCAGCACATTTTCAGGATGTCCATCACATCCAGGAAATCTAAAATCTATTTTGTCCTCTTTAGATCTGCCTTACGTCTGCTGCATCCAGCCTATGAGCATGGCAATGAGGAGATGGGTCATGCATACTGCACGCTGGGTACTTCACCCATGATCATGCCTGGGAACCACAAATTACAGTGCAGAGTTTTCAGATTCCACCTGGAAAATATTTCTTGTCAGGAAAAGGACAAGCTCAGAAAAACCAACATGCCTGGCAGCCTCAGTTATATCGGGGTTTGCCATTTTCTATGTTGAAAACAGGGACAGAACGCACTGTGCACAGCTTCCAGTGTGGGACAGTGCTTAGTGGGCAGTGTGAAGCCTTACTGACATCTGTGTCTGACTCCAAGGAAGCTTGAATTATTCAGCATGTGCCGATGTAATTAGTGTCATACACGAGTTAAACAGTGGCACACACTGTGAGGGACAGTCCCTAGCCACCAGCTGAAGTTGTCCTGAATTAGTAATGCTGACTCATGAGCTAGGTAATGGGCATGTGGTTGGCTAGTTAGAGGAAATTCATTAATTACCCATATATGGATCCTGGAGAACTGAGTATAGTCTGAGATGCAAAATTGTGCAGTGACACCTTTCTGGGGAATATTTTCATATATCTGCTATGCAATAAGAATTAGTTTACCTAAATTAGAAAATTTGTCCTGTGGTTTTTTTTTGTTCCTGGTACCTAACCTTATGAACACTACAAATACTGTGAAACTAGAATTTCCATGGCTGTTAATACGTCGATATTATGATGTCTACATAACAGCCACACTTCTTATGTGTAAAAACAATGCCCCTGCTGTGGTTTAGGAATGGTATTCTCCAATTTAATGCTTCCACTTGAAATTACTCCAAACCATGCCCCACTTGCTCACTCCTTGTCTGCCTCCCCTGCAGTGGGCTGGAGAGGAGAAATGGAGGCACAAAAGTTTAAGATTATGGGTTGAGATAAGAACAATTTACTGGAAACAGCAATGAGATAAGAAAATGAACAGTAACAGTGATAATACTAGTGGTAGAGGGTACAAGAAAAGAAACAGTATTGCTCACCCTGTGGAAACCCCCAGACTATAGCTG
The DNA here is from genome assembly GCA_013397975.1 of Machaerirhynchus nigripectus. Classification (NCBI taxonomy): domain Eukaryota; kingdom Metazoa; phylum Chordata; class Aves; order Passeriformes; family Dicruridae; genus Machaerirhynchus; species Machaerirhynchus nigripectus. The sequence goes on along the minus strand of VZRQ01008384.1, from coordinate 183,539 downwards.
ACCGCTCCCTCCACCACGTTATCCTGGCCCAGAAGGGAGCCCTTCCCCCTGTCCCCAGAAAATGATATGAGGTGGTACAGAATAACCTCTGAGTCCAGAGCCATACCCCCTCCTGTCTACTGCAAAAATTAACTGTATCCTGGCCAGAAGGAGGACAACCTCATATTTATAATACTATTTCAATGTATGTCCTAAGCCCAAGTGGTGTCAGAAGAAGTAACTTTTATTTCAAATTGTTTGAGATAAATGATTATTTTGCAACCAGTTACTGCAACCCTGTAGTAAGTGGCTGCCTGGCCCTAACCCATTGCTACTGTTTGAGTGTCTATACTCTCATGCTTTATTAAAACAAGCTCGAACTGATCCAAATGGTTTTCAGTAAGACTGTCTTGAAAAGTCTCTAGGAAGCTGGAACAGTCCTGGAAGCTTGGCTCATAAACAGTGTTCATGAGGGACAAGACAGAGTTGAGCAAGGAAGACAACATGACAATAGTTCATGATGGATATTTGAATTCCAGAACAGCCACCACACAGCTGCAAGACAGGTCTGAGACAAGGGCAGCTCTAAAGACAAGGTGCAGAAGCTCCAGGAAAAGCTTTTCACATCTTTTTCTACCAGCTTGGAGGTTTACACATCAGTGTGATCTGAGGTTGCACTGCTGTGCCACATGGGAGCTGGCCCTGGAAGCAGACAGTCAGCACCACAGTGGAGGCGCTGAAGGAGGGGCTGCAAAGCCTGTAGGGTTGGACAGAGACAGAAAATCTCTCTGAGATGTCCTGCACAACAAACAACTTCCTGCAGTATCTTCTGGTTTCTTGTCATGGTTCATTGGGAGCATCATGCCTGTAGCTCATGCCATTCTCTTGCTCTGAGCTCCAAACAGGGTACATTTTTAAACCTTGTATATTTGAAATTGGATGTCTAACATTATGGGTTTTAACCCAATCCTTGTAGACAATATTTTGTCCTGGAAATTATCTAACTTTCCTTGGAGACACAGGAAATTGCTGCTGTCAGGATCAAGGTGAACAGGAGAAAAATGCATTGTTGCCTGCGGCGTCTTATGAATATCCATACCTGTGGGTCAATAGTTTAATATTATTTAACACCTATACAAATTCAGTTTACTTTTCTAGAGTTAAAATGGTGTGGAGTATCTGTGGAGCTATTAGTTTAAACAAAGTTTATTCTTACTCTGGATTTCTGTAATACAGATTTTAAGTACTTTCCTACTTTGTATTAAGGGAAAAAAAAGGCTTTAATAGGATGAAATAAATCAATAGGAAAGCACTCAGCTAAGTATGTTTTCCAGGCTTTCATCTTCTTGTTGTTGGTGAAAAAACAAATTGGAGAAAGCATCTTTAAATTATATCAGTGTGATTAATTGCCAGGAAAGGTATACACTGGCCAGGATTCTATAATTTACTGTGCAAGACAATGCATATAATTGTCTTCCGTGAAAATGTGTGAATTATGTAGCTATGTGGCTATTTGCAGATTAAGAATCAAGAGGAAAATGCAGCTGACAGTGCAGTTTTGTTTCAATCACTTTTGTTTTTCTGCCCTTTGTTGATGGCTTTTGAAGCATAAAATCTGACTCCCAGCATTCTCATTGTGTGAGGAAAATATGGCTGTGTAGTCCCTGTAAGGGTAACGTGGCACATTAATGTAGATGAGGATTCACTCTTATTCAAACAAAAACAATACATGTTATCAATATATACCAATATATCAATATATATCAATAATGTTAACAATACAAGTATCTGATATCAGGGGAAATACACACCCTCCCATAGAATCATACAATGGCCTGACTTGGAAGGAACCTTAAAGATCAACAAGTTCCAACCCCTCTGCCGCAAACGGGGGTGCCACCCACTGCACCAGGTTGCTCAAAGCCCCATCCAACCTGGGCTTGAACACTGCCAGGGATGGGGCATCCACAACTTCTCTGGGCAACCTGTTCCAGTGCCTCATTACAGGAAATTTCTTCCTAACACCTAATCTAAATTTCTCTTCATTTAATTTGAAAATATTCTCCCTTGATTTATCACGATCTGCTCACGTGAAGTATCTGTATTCCTCTTTTTTATAACACTTCTTTAGGCACTGGAAGGCTGAAATGGGGTTTCCCTGAAGCATTCTTTTCTCCAGGCTGAACATCTCCAGCTCTGTCAGCCTGTGTTTGTAGGAGAAGTGCTCCAGCCCTCTGATCATCTTGATGGCCCTCCTCTGGGCCTGCTTCAACAGGTCCACATCTTTCTTATGCTAAGGAGTCTGAAGCTGGATGCAGTTACTCCCAGTGGGGTTTCATGAGGGCGGAGCAGAGGAGCAGAATCACCTCCCTTGACCTGCTGGCTACTCCTTTTGATGCAGTCCAGGATCCAGCTGGCTGCCTGGGCTGCAAGCACACATTGCTGGGTCATGTCCAACTTTTTATCCATGAGAGCTTCCAAATCCTTCTCCTCAAGGCTGCTTGGTATATAGTCTTCTTTGGGTCAATATTCATGTCTGGGATTGCCCTGTCCCGGGTGCAGCACCTTGGCCTTATGCTTTTTCAACTTCCTGAGGTTCTTGTGGGCTCACTTCTCAAGTTTGTCCAGGTCCCCCTGAGTGGCATCCTGTCCTTCAGGAGTGTCAGCTGCACTGTTCAGCTCCATGTCATCTGCCAACTTGCGGAGTGTGCACTCAATCTTACTGTCCATATCATTGATGAAAATATCGAAGAGCACCGGTCCCAAGACAGAGCCTGCTCACCAGCCTTCAGCTGGACACTGAGTAATTGACCACAACTCTCTGGCAGTGCCTATCCTGACAATTTCTTATTCACTGGATAGTCCACCCCTCAAATCCATATCTCTCCAGCTGGAGATAAGGATGATGTGTGGGACTGTGTTGAAGCCCTTACAAGGTATTTTTAGTATTACAGGACACACACAAAAAACTGGATTTGTTTTTGTTTGTTTTGTTGTAGTGGTTTTGTTTTTGTTTATTTTGTTTTGCTTTGCTTTGTTTTCTCTCCCACAGCTGAATTTCTCCTGTTGGACTTTCACATAGATTGAGTTCTGCTGTTGTCTGGGACCAACTGAATAAGGACCATGTAGCAATCTGACATTAAGTTCAAATAGAAGACATTCAGTATCCACATCCTGGTGTTGACTCAAACAGGGAAAAGTGGACATCAGGTTTGGAAAGAGGGACAGTGATAGAGCATGATGATAACTTTCTACTGTGGGTGAAAACCAGCCAAATGGCAGCTTTTAATGGAAACCTAATGGTGCTAAGATAAAAGAGAGCTTAAAAGAGTGCTTCATTCCTTAAGCAGCTGTGTACTGGGAGTGAAGATATTTAGCTTTAGGAAAAACCTCTGGCTTAAAACAGATGGGAGGGCAAACTGTGGTTACTGCATCACTCCACAGCTTGTTTTTACAATTATCAATACCATAATATTACAATTGTTCTCTATTATATAGGACAGGTATGGTGCGGTTCCTTCACTTAGAAAAACCCACTTTCTATAAGAGAAAGGAAACTGAATGGCAAAGAGCAACCTGAGGGGACAATGTAAGCAGGTGTTCATGTCAGCAATGATATCTCACTGATACACCACAGACCTAAGTCAAATACGTGTGGAGAAACCCCACAAAAGAGACCTGTTGGGTTGTCCAGCTCTTGGCAGATTGTGCCACTGGTCACCCTCTCTTCCTGCTTCCCTGACTCAGGCAGTTTCCCTGAAGCATCTAATAGAGCTGTGTCTGAGAATCTCACAAACAGCCCTCTTCCTCTCAAGTTATACATAGTGGCAAATGTTAGAATATAATTTAAGCCTAACTCTGCCAAACTGCTTTGTATATTTAGTACTTCAAAATGGCAAACACAGAGCAAACCCTTTCAAAGAATGCCTCGGTTTTATTAAAAAAAAATCAAAGTCTTATTTCCTTTTGCCTCCTGCAAAGATTGTGAATGTTTCAATGCTTGCTCTTGAATAAATCCTGAAATATGCTCCCTGCACATGCCACTTCATGTACTTAGCCAAGTGCAGTAAAATATTATAACTCATTTGTCACCCATTACACAGTGAGTTGGTTGTTACAGCAAACCATTATAGGCTTCTCAACATATGTTCAGGAGCACAGTAAACAGGGCGGAGTGGGGATCTGAATCCCATTTGTCTTGAGATCTTTCCAGTCTGTACTGCCTGTTAAAAACATTTTTACAGTAGGTGCCAATGAATGTACAAGACCTTTGTAATGGTCAAGTTGTATAAAATATCTTTGTGTAAAAGAGAAGCTGGGCTGAAATCACCATCAGTGAAACTTAAAAGATCAGTTCAGGTCAGGCCAGACTGTGGAGATGATACGAGAACTGCTGCTGTGGTTTCAGTGATGTGATGTCATCTTTAGACTATGAGTGTAACTCACAGCTGAAAACTGTATGCCTTTTTCCACAGCTCCTTCCTCTCTATGCAGAGGTTTCTGCTGCCTGCCAGTGAATCTGATGGTATGGTTTAGAAATCCCCTGTTTGAATTGCCCACAAGTTAGCCAAAACATAGCCGGCTGCCCAGCCTCACAGACACTAGTTGCACCCGCAGTTCAAGTTATACAGCAAGTATGATCTAGTAAGACATCTCAATGAATCACCAACCCCATAACAAGCTGCTATCCATGTAAATTGTTTATAGCAATAAACAAAATCCAGTGGAAGAATCTATTTCTACTCCTTGTGCTGACTGTGTACTTAGTCAGCATCTATTATGAAGTCTGGCTGTGCTTTGGGGAATAGTCCTGGTGAGGTTGATTGCTGCTGTATCCCTGGGTGACTTCAGATAAATCATACAGCTCCATCTGTGCCTCAGTGAAATAGCACTCCGGAAAGCTTACATTTCTTGTATGTGCCTGAATACCTGTGATCATCTGGGCCACAAGAAATGATATTTAAAGTCCCCTGAAGCAATAACTGAGTGTTGCAGGAATAAACTGCTCTCAGCAGAATAGCTCTCAGCATGTCTATACCATCAGTTAAGTACATGTTCTTGAGACAGATTTCCTCACAACTGCACATTATAAATCCTCCAACTTCCACTTACTATTGCTCATCAGAGCCCAAGCTTGGAGTTTTCCGCACATGGTGCCCCTAATTACAGGTGTAGGTTTCAACTGCAGTGTCCTAGATAGACTGAGGTGGTGTGGGTCAGTCTGTTACAGCTCAGCTTTTCCAAGTCAAGCACAGATGGTTTGGTTCAAGGCTCCAGCCAGCAGAGTAGACGGAACACACCCCCATGTTCTCTGTTCAGCTGGAGACAGAGTCCGGAGCGTCCAGCACCCTGAACCTAGTTACTGCAAACTTGGTGCTATAGAGAGGAAAATGGAAGATATTTGGAAAATGGAAGGAAAATATTTAAGTGGGGGGGAAAAAAGAAATTTCAGCATTATCAGTGTTCTATAATTCAGTCTTGGGCAGAAGTACAGTTGTGCACATCTTTAAGGCTTCAGCACATACCTCATTCCAAAGTTTGAGATTCTAGGACATGTTTTAAATGACAAGTATTTATTGCTGCTTTTGCATGTCTAATCTGGAACTGTTTAAAAGGAAAAACTAAGAAAATAAATTTCTAGGCTGTGACCTAGAGTTTTTTAAGTAGCAGGCAGTGGATAACTGCCACCTCCCTGTGTGTTCCCACTCCTGCTGAGACCTAGACAGAGAAAGTAATCTGATTTGAAGAAAAAAAAATTTAAAATCCATGGGATTATTTCCAGCTTTATCAATTCCTTGGTCTGGTTCACAGCAAAGCCTCTCAGACAGCTGCGTCAGTACTCTGAGGAGATAATGTGTTGTGACAGGAGCCTCTGGTGCTGAAGGCTTTGTTTTATGAAATCGGTCTCAAGTCTCTACAATTTGAGCAAGGATGAACTCTAAAAATGTCTGATCTCTTAAATGATCAGTGAACAAAGTCCCACTTCATAAGGAGCAGGGTATCAAAAAGAGGGACTGAGCAAAGGATTTAGTTGTTTAACTTGTAACTCTTGTTTGATTAGCTGTTATTAGGTTGATATCTGTGAAGTTTTGGTCAATTAGTGATCAATTTTACATTTGTAACTGATTCCTATCAACACCCTGTCCTGTTTCCAGCTTCACTTAGCAGTAGTAAAGTGCAATTTTACCATCTGTTTAGAATATTTAGTTGCAATTGCATAAGATCTTATAGTTTAATTTCATAATGATACTAAAAGTTTATAATTACATCCCATTTTGACTTGTGGTGTAGATTTTGAGTTAGAGTGGTAATTTTTCAATTGAATAACAACTCATAATTAAAAGTGAAGAAAAAATAAAATAAAACAAATATAAATACATATGAAACAGTTAGGGCTTCTTGCACCCTCAGCAAGTTTGCTGACGACACCAAGCTGTGCGGTGCGGTTGACACACTGGAGGGAAGGAATGTCATCCTGAGGGACATCGACATTCTCAAGTGGGTCCATATGAACCTCATAAAGTTCAAAAAGACCAAGAGAAAGGTCCTGCACATGGGTCAGGACAATCCCAAGCACAAATACAGGCTGAATGGACAAGGATTTAGAACAGCCCTAAGGAGGAGGACTTGGGGGTGTTGGTGAATGAAAAGCTCCATGTGACTTGGTGGGCTCAAAGCCCAGAAAGCCAAACATGTCCTGGGCTGAATCAAAAGCAACAGGGCCAGCAGGGCAAGGGGGAGGATTCTCTCTCTCTTGTCTGCTCTGGGGACACCCCACCAGGGGTACTGCTTGGCCAGCACAGGAAGGGCATAGGCCTGTTAAAGTGAGTCCAGAGAAGAGCCACCAAGATGATCAAAGGGCTGGAGCAACTCTTCTATGGAGACAGGCTGAAAAAGTTGGCAGTGTTCAGCCTGGAGAAGATAAGGCTCTGGGGATACCTTCTAGCAATCTGTCAGTAACTAAAGGAGGCCTGCAAGAGAGCAAGGAGAGGGACATTTGAGAAGGGTATGCAGCGGTAGGAGAAGGGCAATTAGCTTTAAACTGGAAAAGAGTAAGTTTAGATTAGATTTAGGAAGAAAATCCCACATTGTGTGAGTGGGGAGGGATTAGAACAAATTGCCCAGAGAAGTTGTGGATATCCCATCCCTGGAAGTGTTCAAGGTCAAGTTGGATGGGGATTTGAACATCCTGGTCTAGTGTGTGGCATCCCTGCCTATAGCAGAGGGGTCCCTTTCAACCCAAATCATTCTATGCCTCCACGTTTCCATGAAAAGAAAAGACAGTGGATGCTGACCTGCAGGCCTGATTACTGCTGAACAAAAGCCTTTGTGTTTTTTTTCCTGTCAGGTGTCTTCTGAGTGATACCTGAAGGTAGCTTGGTTTAGCTTAGAGTAAACAGGCTAGAGAACTCACTCTCCACCCTTCAGGGCTGTAGCACAAGGAGCATTGCTGATGAGCAATAAAGAGCCTTTTGTGCAAGTGATGGATGCTGTGTTTTGTCCTCAGCTACTGGTTGGAAGAGCGGTGGCAAGTCGTTACTCTTGCAGAAGCAGCTGCTAAAAATGAGCCAGCAGACACAGATGTTCTAACCTGTGACCAGCCTCTTTTTTTGGTCAGTTGTACTTTGTGTCTGAACTGTCTCATCTGATGCTTTAATCCCACCTTGCTCCTCTTTTGCAAAGACAGTAGAAGTGAGCTTTCTTTCTCCTTCCTTCTTTCCTTGCTTCTTTTTCTTTTGCCTTTTTCCCAAATCATAGAGTTCAGAAGAGGTTTTTCAGGTACTTCACTGTGTGAAACTTTTAACAGTGGTTGGTAGTGGAGACTTTTGTAAAAAAGAAGCAGAGTTAAAAGCTTTTATTTTCATTCAGGGCTCCAAAGAGAGTGTGCAAAGGATTTAAAGGGGCCTCAGAACAGATTAATTTCTAGGTCAAACTCAGGTGCCTTGAACCATCTGTGTGCATGTACATGTACACCAGTACAAAGGCCTCACAAGCATTAGGATTGTATTCTTCTCACATTGCAGGGCAATAGTTGATCATCTGTTGAATCAGAAAACTGAGAGCTTTTACTATATCTGTGGTATAATATAATATATAATATAATAATGTAACATAACATAACATAACATAACATAACATAACATAACATAACAATACAGCAACTTAGGCACTGGGGGAGTACCCTTACCTTTCTGCACTGGATGGCCTGCGTGTTACTGGACCTGCAATCCATTCAGGAACAGAAAAGGTAGTATTTGGTCTGCTCAACACAGTTTTTTATTCTCCCTGCACGTTCTTATTTTATTCCTCATAAATAATTTTTGCTATGGACTACTTGGAGACTGAGAACTGTTATGTATGCATTATCTCATGTTTTCTGGTTCAGACCTCTGCTACAAGTGGAGGCAATGAGGGATGTTTAATACAGCAGTATGACATGTTGAGTTTCAGTTTATTGTATTGCTAGTGTATCCTTTGGGCATGCCATATGGTGAAGCTGTCCTACAGCTTCCTAAATGATCTCTCTATTTTTTTATAACTCCCACTGAACATGCCTACCTGAACAGGAAATTGTTTATAGAAGCAGAGTAGGGCAATACGAGAAAATCGGGGCAGTGGGGTGGGTGTGTGTGTGCGGGTGTGTGGGTGTGTATCTGCTTTTTCATTAAGGGACATTCTTGTAGAAGTGTGTGTGGTTTTGGTTTATTTATCTGTAAAATTCCCAGATTTATTTTTTCAAGTGAAAAATCGAGGTAAAAATTGCTGATGATATATAGCAGGCAGAAGAAGGAAAGGGAAAGTAAAAAGTGCACTAAGGAGATAATAAGTGTTATAAGCACTTGGCTGCACATTTTGAGCCCAAGGCCTAAACTGTTTGCATTAGTACAGACTCTTGAGTTCAGCTTAATTAAGTTTGCATAAGCAGTAAACAACTGTATAGACCTTTTTTACTTCTGTAGTGCTTTGCAGAAGATATCAAAATATTTTTTGATGGTTTGGTTATTCAACCAAATGGTCCTGCAACTGTAACCTGGTCTTATATAAAATTCTCTTTCAGTTATGAAGTTAGAAAACTCCACAATTAAGCTTCTTTAAATTACTAAAACAGGCAAACTAGATGCCTTATAGTTTTCCCTTTAGCTCTTCCAATTGTTTCCTATTTTACTTTAATGATTCTTTGGTGTATAACATTGAGACTGTGTCACAGGTTTTTATTCTGGCAGGCTTCCTGATTTTTTTCTTATATTCATATGGGTCCTGATCCACTAACATCGATGTGGTTCAAGCATTTTTGTAATGAGTTTTGGAATTCTCACAATTTAAAAATTTATACCTAATGCTAGTTTCTGATCTTCTGGGTCACATTCCCACTGTTCTTGGTAACCGTATTCCTGTCCAAGTCCATCTGTGTCCTCATTGTTTTCAACCATGCTGTACACCTGGCCCTGAGCAAAGAGTGTGGCTAATCAGAGCGTGTGAGCTGGGTTTGGGAGTGAGCTGTACAAAAATGCTTCCAAGTCCCGACATCCTTTCAGGGCATTCGTCTTAGTAAGGGAAGGTCCCAGCGGCTCTTTCAGGCTGAAAGTTCTCTCCTCAGCAGAATCAGCTGACTACTGCCTAAAAGCTCATATTATTACTTGTCAAGATCCTAATTCTCACCTCATCCTACATTATTTGCACATGACAGGCCTTATTCTTCATTCTTCTGTAGCCTTTTTTTTGCCATATAAATATACTATTAAGTCAGTCTATTTCCCCAGTTGAAAGTGCTCATGGCATGAGGCTATGATTCATGTATGGGTTAGAGACTCTCTGGAAATCTTAGAATTTTTCCAGGCAGAGGGGACTTATAGACCCACATTCTTTCTATCTTCTCCCTTCCTTTGGTGAACAGTATTCTGTCTGGACAGGGAACCCGTGCTATTCATGGCAATGGATGCTATTCAAAGGAGGAAAAGACACTAAGTAATGTATTTATGTTTGTTTTTCTACTTGATTGAGACCTCAGAATTACTGATACTGCACCAACTCACCTTTTCGTTGTATCTTTTGCTACAAGTTTTCCACACACAACATAATTAGGTCTTAAATTTCCTGATGTGTTTATTTCCATAGCAGGATAATTTGTACTGACATCATGTCACTCTGATATTGATTCGCATTAACAGTGCCACAAATTATTCTGGCATAGCAATATCATATTTTAAACTTTCCAGGTCTTTTTGAGGTTGTTTTTCATTCAAAGAAAATTAAAACTCGTAGGAGTGTTTCTGACCACATTTCCCTTCTCTATGGGTTCCGCACTTTTTTTTTTTTGGAGCATGAAAATCTGTAAAGAATACACACAACCCAGAAACCCACATAAAAATGTTCTGGAGGGCTCATGTCTGATGGGGTTTTCCCTTGCTTCTTCTTCAGTCTTATCAAAAGCCTTCTTGAATCACATATACATTAGCCAAAGTGTTCCCAATTAGAGTTTTCAGGTTTATATCACTATCAAACTTAGGATGTGCAGCTGAATTAAAGTACAGTACAGATAACACAGGGAGGCAGAAGGCCCAGAGATGCCTTGCTTCATTAGCTTCTTTCATTGCATTGGCTTTGCCTCCTGCTGCTCCCCAATGCTATTAACATGAAATTTTAACCATGAGTAACTTGTGTAGAACAGAGCAATAACCTGTTGCAAATGTAAGAATGTTTTACATAATCACATCTGCCCTTCTTTCCAGCAAAACCATTTTATTCCTGGGAGTGTGGAATATGCCAAACAATGCAGAATCATAACATTTTCAACTTCTGTTATGGGTGTAGGCTCTAAAGTAAAGGTGGCATGGCCTCAGGAAAAGAAGTGAGCCCCAGACTAGCATTCTTCAGCTGATGAGTCACAGCTCCTTAGAGAGGGTCTGACGAGCTACCAGAGGCACTGTGAAGCACTGAAAGTTTTATTACAAGTCTAAAATAGAGAACATTTCATTCTCTGTTCCTCTGCACACTGTTAGCTTTCACAGGCAAGTGTTCTCTCTTAGCTTCCTGATTTGGTGATATAATTTTTTTTAACTTTGTCTGTGATATAAGTTCACCTTCATTTTTACAAAAAATGTGAAGTTTTTGGTAACTAGAATATGAGATAAGGAAGTTTAGTCTCCTTATACACTAATGGGAATTTAGTTCCTTTGCATGCTTTTTCCCAAACCCAAAGGTATAGGTAAAGTCATGATTGGTCCCAAGTAATTATCTACTGTACAATGTCAATATCTACAGGATCAGCAAGTAGGCTCTATGGATAGTGACTCCAAAGACTCCCAAAGCATTCTTTCTACTGATCTGGAGTGTTCTTTTTTTTAGGATAGGGACTCATTTCTTCAAGTGTCATAACTCTAGCAAGGAGGAGTGAGAACCATCTCCTCTAAGTTGTCTTGTGTTCTGATGGAACCAAGGAAGAGGTGGATGCTTGGACCCTCTCTTTGCCTAGTTTATCCCATGGGCTTAAATAAGATTTTCCACCCAAAATACGTGATGATGAGATCTGAACCCAAAGGAAGAAAAGAAATAAACCTAGATTTCTAGGCATAGTACGCTAGCTCTACCATTTCATTAGTTTTGTGAGCCTATTCCTTCCTCCAAAACTTTTGACATGATATTAATTTTCAAATAATTTGAAAATAATTGACATTTTCTCCTCTACAAGTTCAATATTTATTGACAAGAATTAATGAAACAAAAATGAAGGAAACTTTACTGTATTGTAGCTGTTAAATATAGGGTGGACTAACATTAAGCCACTTACTTTCCACTCTGATGAGACTCCACCTGAAGTACCTGAATCCAGCTTTGGAGATCTCAGCACATGAAAAACATGGACCTGTTGGAAAGAGTCCAGAAGAGGGTCACCAAGATGATTAGAGGGATGGAACACCTCTCATGTGAGGAAAGGCTAAGGGAATTGAATTTGTTCAGCCTGGAAAAGAGCCATCTTAGGGGTGACCTAACTGCAGCCCTCTGATACCTGAAGGGAACCTACAGGAAAGACAGAGAGTGACTTTTTACAAGAGCAGGTAGTGACAGGAAAAGGGGAAATGGATTCAAGCTAAAAGAAAGTAGATTCAGATTAGATATTAGGAGGAAGTTCTTTGCTGTGAGGGTGATGAGGCACTGGAACAGGTTGCCCAGAGAAGTTGTGGGTGCCCCATCCCTGGAGATGTTCAGGACCAGGTCGGATGCGGTCCTGTAGGAGGTGTCCCTGCCCATGGAAGGGGGGTTGAAACTAGATGATCTTTAAGGTCCCTTCCAACCCAAACCATTCTATGATTCTAAAACTGTTTTATGAGATGTAGCATTTGGAGTATTGTCTGGCAGATAATCTGAAACCCAGTCCACACTGTTGTAATGATCTTGTCAACTGATTGAAATGCTTTGGCATGCTCAGAGAACCCTATTTGTTTCTAGGAATTGAATTTTTATCAGTGTGGCAAGATAGAAAGACAACTTACTTTTGCTTCTTTTGAACAAGGGAGCTTGAGGCAGGACGTAAGTTGGTTATAAATATGTGGTTACTTTCCCCTAATACAGAAATCAAAGACTTCTATACTGCAGATGAGAAAGAATAAATCTAATTCTAATTAATAAACAACTATTTAAATGCAACTGATTTTTCTGAATTTAAATAGCTCAAAACCTTCTCAAATGCCTTTAACTATGATAATGTCACGTTGTGTCAGACTGTAGGCTCTGGGAATTGAATTCAAGATACTGATTGTCGGAATTAAGTACTGTGGAAGTTCATGCATGAGCTGAAATGGTGATGAGTTAAAGCAGCCAAGAGTAATTCCTAAAAAAGAGAAAATTTGGTTTCATGTTTGCTGCTAGTTCTTTGTAAATTTTTAGCATTTAGGGTTCATGTCTCATGACCCAGAGCAACGCACTAGATTGTCTGAGCTACTGGGGAAGGCCAGCTGTAGCAGCAGTGACTTAGTCTAACTATAGCTTTTCCAGATCTGACTGTCTCATCCAAAAGAAGGAGGGTGACAAAAATGCTTGGAGAAGGCAGCTTACCTCCACTGAAACACTTCAAATGAATTTTTGAAGAAAACAGTAACATAGGAAACAAAAGCTTAACTACTGAAAATCTTCAGAGCAAAGACATTGGAAAAAATACTTTACATGAAAGATGTAAAGATTGTTTGTTCCTTTCTAGGTTCTGAGGTACCTAAACTGTTGCTTAAAGAAGACTCAAAAGTTACCTAGTCCCACATTTCATCACTTCTGCTTTATTTATTTAGACTGTTTAAATATTCATTGATACATCTCTTCTTCCATTTCCAACAATTCTTTAAACAGTTGGACTTTTTATAAATAAAATGTGAGACTGACTTATTTTTGATGCCTTAGTGTAGGTGTTGGGTACTGGATAAAGAGATCAAGCTGACACCAATCTTGTTCCAGTGTAGTCTTTTATTGTCCAGCTAGAAATAGATAACATTTATTACAAACATATTAACATATTATAAAGATATGTTGTTATTATTATTATTGCTCTTGCAAGCTGTTGCTCAGTGAAGTGCCAGACTGAGTGTTTTAGCAACACAAGCTGTCATCAAGCTTAGGAAAGCCAAGGACAGATATTCAGATGCACATGGCTTCTATCTTGACACATGAATGTGGGGTCGCTGACAGCCACATTCCTGCAAAGTGTTGGGATGTGCTAATTGATAGCAGCCAGCAGCAGCCCAATTTCTGTAGGCAAGGAAATGAGAACAAGTTGTGATTACAGTCTTCAAATGTTTACACTGCTGGATAACTTTAAGCAACTCACTTTCTGTGTGGTTTGGAGGTGCATATTTATATCTTCAGCTTGTAATTAGAGCTTGTTCTTGCTGCAAACATAACACCCCCTCCTCTCCCCCAAGCTGAGCCGTCACATGAAGTTTCACAAGTGAAACAAAGATTGCAAGCAACATACTGGTAATTGAATGGGTTTATCACTTAAATATTAGAGGAGATACAGTGGTGCTGTACAGATGGAAGGTTTGTGGAAAAAAAGGGTATTTTCAAAACTAAAGTTTGATGTCTGCAGCAGTTCATCAAAATGAGTATTATGGCAAGATACAAGAATGTTTAAAGGGAACAAAATGCTATTAGCTACCAAAGGAAAAAAGGATACACATTAAATCAAAATTAAATTACGCTGATTTATTACTAGCAGCAGCTCAGTTTCTCCTGTGTAACGTAGTACAAAGCAGCTGCAGCTGCTGGTTACTAGTTTATACTGGCCAGGGAACAGCTAACAACCTCTAATTGCAGCAGTGGCTTAGCTCCCATGTGATGGGTGTAAAATGAGCTAAGTTCTTCCCAATAATTTCGTCTGATTGTCTCTTCCTTACTCCCTAGGAGAGGAGCTGCTAACATCAGTCAGAGGTAGTAGCTTTTCCTCCCTTTGGGGACAAGGAGTAGTACAAAGGCAATGAAACCCAGAAAAGGCCAGGCTTGCAGGGAGCTTAAGAAAATCTGACTTACAATCAAGAGACTCCTTTGGTGGGCAAGTCAGAGCACCTGCATTTCAGAGCCTGCTCTCAAATGCACTTCTGAGAGCATGTTTTCCTTCTCTAGGGACTACTCAGAATATTTGCATTCCTGGGTTAAAGAAAGCCTTTTAAAATATCCCCACCTCTCACTGGATTCGCTATTGTGACACCCTGATTAATGTTTTGGTTTATTCTTTTCGTGTCTTAATGAAAAAACAGATTTCTTCTAAGAATGCAAATTTACCTCTTTCCCAGGCAGAGAAATTGTGCCTTTGAAAGCACAACACTGATAACAAATGGCTCAGTAGGCTGGAAAGGAACAGGTCTCTGGGCTTCATTGCTTCAGCAAGCTGCCTTGCACTGTGGGTGATGAGCTGCTGCAGAAATTATAGAACTACGCTGACACTTTTCACCCTAATGATGGAGTAAGCAACCTTGGCTCGTGGCTCATTAGTCAAATGCTGCATGATCTGTTACTGATCCCCTGTGTGCTGTGTTGCATCTTACATGTGAAGGGCTGTAGTCATATTTTGTGCTTGTTTCATAAATGAATGGCAATTACATTGTGCTAGATCAAGACTGATATTGTAATCTGTGTTGGAAAACATGTAAGCCAGGATTTTCAATCGTAGTTGGTGTCCCAAAGGTGCAGAGAATGGGCACTAAGATCTTCATATTTCTCTATGAATGTTAGATACATTCCATAAAATTAAAGAGGAAAAAAGCAAGGTATGTTAGGTAATAAGCTGGGGTTTTTTATTTTGTTTTGGGTTTTTTTTTCAGTTTTTTGCATTGTTGAGCACCAGCTTTCTAGGAAATTTTACTGTAGTACTCAGAAGTTGTGTCACAGTCAAACTATTAAGAATAAAGTTTTCTGTTAGTTCTTTTTCTTACTTGCCATTGGTATAGGATCCCTTGATGTTGACAGAAAAGGAAAACACATTTATTTAGCCAGGACATCTGAAACCTAGAAAGGAAATAACTTTTCTGCATGAGCATACAATGCCTAAATCTGCGAAATCTTCATGGCAGATCCCAGATTCTAAAAAGCTAAATATACTGTTAAAGTGGCAATATCTCTTCTTGAACTGTTAAACCAACACAGGTGAAAAATGCTACCTGTCTTTCAAAAGAGAATGCTCACTAACAGTAGCCAACTCTGAATATCAAACATTTGTAAGTAAAAGATATATTTTTCAAATACATTATTTATTCATTGTAAGAAAAGTATTCTTGACTTCATATCTCTTTGAAGAATTAAGCAAGTGTTTGGGTATTGTTTGATTTTTCTTCTCTCTTTTTTTTCTCCATGATTTTAGAAGGTCTTTGGAAAAAATCTAACTGGAAGCTGATGAAAAGCTGCATCATCTTCAGGGGATTACAGCCGGCCTCAATATGAAGTGAATTCTTACATTGCTTCTAAAACTGAGGGGTTGGAGCACGGGGATGTAAAAATTGAGGATGGTTCTGCCAGAGAGATTAAGGTCGTTGACATCATTTGTGTAAGGAGTAGTTGATGATTTGGAGTAGATGTTTTTTCACTTGCTTTAAAGATTACAGCTGCTTTCACCACTGTTGCTTGTGAAGGACTGTTAAGTGACTTAGTGACTAAGTTAAGTGACTTACTTATCAGAGTAGGATGAAACTCTATTTTTCAATGTCTTCCTTCTTCCTCTTAGACAGATTTCAGGAGATGAGTATGGATAATTTTTTTCCCAAAACCATCATTTTAGTGAGGATGGGGCTGGTCACAGGTTTGGTTTCCACTTCTGTTCAAACAGAAAAGATCCATTTGGGAGTTAGTGTGGGATCTAAATTTGGGGTTCATGAAGAAGAGCAAAGCAGACGTATAAATTAGCTGGCTGAGGATCAACTCAGATTAACTGAGACTGTGATGATAGGTTGGGAAAGTAGCCAGAGGAGACAGAGGGAGTAATCTTAGCTCCTCTGCAGGAAGAAATGTATCCACCATTAGCTAAGAGTGCCCACAGCTAAGATGTGTTTGTAAATTCCCAGGTGCTATTTGACATGTCATATTTGACATAATGTCACAGCAGAAACCCACACAGCCTTGAATTATTGGTGTTTGGCTAAGGAGCTGTGACTTCCCTTGTGGATACAGACATTGACAGTGTCATCCAAGTCCTAACCTTTTAAACATTAAATTATTGCTAAACATTTGACGTTTATAGAGGGGTGCTAATGGGGATTCTGGCAGTTTGATTCTGAGGAGAGCAACTTGATGGGAGCATAATTCTTCTCAGGTTTGAACAGTCTTCCTGCAGACCCCAGAGTGAATGCAAATGATTTTTGAGGAACAGCCTAGCTCTTATTCTTTTCCATTATTGCTGTAGTTGGTATTTCTTTACATCATTGGCTGACACAGTATCAGTACTCAGGAATTTGGTACCTCAGATCTGACATTGCCAAAATTTGGTGGTGTCCTTACCTTGCTGAAAAAGTCTTTTTAACACTCTTGAGTATCAAAAGGTGACAAAGGAGGTGGGTAATTCTTTGGAGCAAGTCAGCTTCCTGGATAAACCAGTTTGGCACTATCTAATTATTTTTAAATAATGGTTGGTTATGTAAGGGTGATTTTAGGATTCTGTGTTAAATTCTATAATTCAGTGAATCTGTTTTTCTAAATGAGGGTTTGTTCTTTTAAATGACACTTCAAATCTGAATTTAAACCCAGATAATGTTTATTCTAAGTCTAAGCAGAGTGCATAAACTGTGTTCCTCTTTGTAGATAGGAACCATTCTCAGACAAAAAGTGAAAACTTCCATCTACCCTCAACTGTTGCTATCAGATTCCTGGAAAAAATTCTACATCCCTGTAGAAGATACAAAGTTCTGCTGCCACTATTTCACAGATGCCATGCTGAATTTTGTTACACAGATCTCACAAAAGTCAAGAAAATTCGCTTGAGTGGTGATCAATGATTGCTCCCTGGCAAGCAGTAGCTGCTGCACGATCTGTGTACTTACAAGGTAGGATGAAACTGGGATGTTTGCCACAGGAAACCTCTGTAGTGACAGACAGGAATTTTGCCAGCAAAACACTAATCCATAATGGTAACTGTTGACACTGGGTGGTTGCTTTGGAAGAAGAGTAGCAGTTTTCATGTGAAGATGGTGGAAAACAGCAAAATGCAGACTTAGCACTGTGTCATTATCTTTTACTCCCAGGAAATGAAAGCAGTTCAGATGCAGCAGGTTAGCAGTTCCCTCCACTCTTCTACTCTCCTATCCTTTTTCAGAATACTGCTGAGACTAAAAAATATTTGAAAAAATGAAAGAAAGGTGAAGATGGAAAGTGGTGCTGCATAATGGGGTTTGGAACACTGTGCTTTATCTCATTACAGGAAGCACAACAGAGATCAGGAACAGTATGGGGCTTCATTAGCTCTGGGAATACTGGTACTGGACTGTGGGGGGCTTTGTTAGGTTATTTTCAAAAGATCTTTCTTTAGGTCCAAAGATATTAAGCACCCTCAAATTTAAACAGCTGGTAATATGAAGTTTGGCAACATCATCTGAATTGTATATGAAGCATTGCCTCTGGTTAGCAGCAGTAAAATGTTAATTTAGTCTTTGATAGAACATATTAGCATGATAACGCACAAAACACTTCTGGTATGCTAATTCTGAAATAAAAAATGTGTTCTGATTAATGCCCGAATCAATATAAAAACTACTACCTGCCTGAAATGACAAAGCTGATCAAAGCTGCCGAAATTGTGGGACAGATACATTAACAGCAGTAGAGGCTATTTGGGTTTTTTCCTCCTGTCAGGAACAGTGTGAAATTTAATTATAAGTGGAACCTATTTAAACATGGAAGCTTGCAGAGTTAAACCTGTATGATCTGTCCTTACCTTAATCAGCAAATTATCTGATTTTGCTGTCATAAACTTTGCAGCTGATATTTCTAATGAGTTGTCACAAGCATTAACCTCCTCTGAACTGACTTTAAGGATTTTCTTAAGAATTTGGCTAGCCATTACTTCAGTAAATATTGCTTTATGTTGTTGTTTGAGAAGTTAAATTGCTACTTTACAGTATGGATGGTTCACTGAATGTGAAAGGTACTGGAGTGGAAGAAGATCCCCATGTGTCAGACATCCCATTTTGGCATGCTCCCTGTTTTGTTTACAGTACATTTTTCTTAGTATTACTCTAGCTTAGGTAGAAGAATCATGCTACTTAACAATGTTAAGTAGCATGGTTTCCATGCTACTTATTGGCCTCGAGATGCACGTGGAAAATCTATGTCTGCCTTGAAAAAACTGTGTCTGATAGCAGCATTAGAGAAATGACAGTGAGCCACACGACAAAATCTGTGGTACAAATTAAAGCACTATAGGAAGATGAAATACTTTAAATTTAGTTTCTTAATATTAGAGACCATTGTAAGCTTGTTCAGGTATTTCTAAGACTGCAGACTGCTCAAGATTAAGCCTAGGTTGGATAATATATCATCCAGGCTTGTAGAGTGATATTCACAGACACGGAGTGCTTAAAGCCTGGTACAAAGAAAATTCTGCTTTAAGCCATCACTTGAGAACACATTTGTTTCAGCAGTGTCTGTGGGTCTTGAATAAGCAACAGTGGCAGTGCATGAGATCTCCTGAACAAACTCTTGGGGTATTGCATTAGGCAGCATAATAATGATTGTACAAAAGCCCTAATCCTCCCATTCAGACTTTCCAAAAAACTATGACACCACATCATTACCAGGTTACGATAATTTCTTGTAATTTGCTTGGAAGAATGCACAATAAATCTTATTAATGATGTGCTAACACATTTCCATGTAATTAATTCTGTGCTGTATAATTATGGTATATAATATAAAAGTGTAACACTATAAAGTATAGTAGTATAATTACATTGCAGCTTATTAAAGCCCCAAGTCAGCAAAAAGTCTGTCATAGATATCAGTGATGAAGTGGAAGGTAAATGAAAATATTTTTGTATTCTCATGGTGTGGCACTCTCAGGAGGGAGAAGGGTTTAAATTAATCTGCCAGGTCAGACCAGCAATTAAAACACAGGTGTCTACCCTCCTCTACTCTAAAGAGTAGGGGGGTGTCTCTCTGACAGAACTGGCATTTAGGAAGTCCATAAAGATGAAGCTGATCAGTGCAGGGCAGCTTGAAAAGATCTCCTGTGCTGGGAGTAGGCACTCCTTTCAGGGATGGATTGGGATGGCCTTAACTGGAATTTGGGGCAGAGAGTGCCCACACAATGGTCTTGTGAATGACTGATTACTGATATTAAGTAGTAGAATTGCTCCACCAGGAAACATTTATCTTCTTTAATTTTGTAGTTATGCCCAAAACTAAAGTGTTTCAGAAAGGTGTGTTTGGCGTCCTTTTCCTCTACTTTTTTTCCCAAAGGGGTTAGACAATTTCATTTAGTGAAAAAAAATCTTGCATGTATATAATGTAACTCAGAAGAAGGAAAAGCAAGGATTCAACAGTAGGTCATTTTGAAAATGTCACCCTTACTCCCAAATTTCTGAGACTATGGATGCCATTGTAAACAGGAAGAATATCAACATTTGAGATGGTTTTCAAGCATATGTTCTTGCTTTGCTTCTTGGGGCAACAAAAGCAGATCTTTTTAGTAGAAGGAAGGATTCCTTCTCTTTAATCCCAGGGGCAGGAGATGGATGAGGAAGGCTCCTTTGTAAAAAACCAATCCCTTGATAACTACTGCTATCTGGTGCCAGAGGAAGGGAGAGACAGACAGGTGTTGCAGTGGTTATGACTTCTGTCTTTTCCATATTTTATGCTTTTTTCATGATGTCTAGTGATTTTACAGATGGAGAATCATATAATGGTTTGGGTTGGAAGGGACCTTAATGACCATCTACTTCCAACACCCCACTACACACACACGCTGGACAGGGCACTTTCTACTAGACCAGGTTGCTCAAAACGCTGTCCAACCTCTCAGCCTTTTCCCACAGCAAAGGTGTTCTGTCCCTTTAATCATCTTCACCCCTCCTCTGGACTTGCTCCAACAGGTCCATGTCCCTCCTGTGCTGGGGACCCCAAAGCTGGATGCAGTACCCCAGGTGGTACATTGCCCCAACTCAGGTCTAGCACCTTGCACTTGGCCTTGTTAAATCTCATGATCTTTCCGTAGGCCCACTTCTCGACCTTGTCCAGGCCCCTGTGGATGGTATCCCATCCTTCAGGTGTATCAACTGCACCACTCAGTTTGGTATCATCTGAAAATCTGCTGAGGGTGCGCTTGTCTCTGTCATTGATGCAGACATTGAATAGCACTAGTCCCAAAACAGACCCCTGTCACCCCTTGTCACTGACACCTGTCAGGACTCTGAGCAATTGACCACTCCCCTCTGGATGCAACCATCCACCCAATTCCTCATCCAAACATTCCACTCATCAAGTGCTTCTCTTCCCAATTTAGAGAAAAGGATGTTGTACAGATCTGTGTTCAAGGCCTTTCAGAAATCCAGATAAGAGACAACTGCAGCCCTTCCCTTTCCCACTGATGTAGTCACTCCATCATAGAAGGCCACTGGGTCAATCAGGCAAGGCTTGTCCTTGGTGAAGCCATGACAACTGTCCCAAATCATGTCCCTGTCCTACATGTGCCTTAGCACAGCTCTCCTTAGCACCACCTCTGGGAGGATCTATTCCGTGATCTTTTTGGGCACAGAGGGGAGGCTGATTGGTCAGTAGTTCCCAGGATCCTCCTTTCCACCCTTTTTAAAGATGGGTACTATGTTTCCATTTTCCCAGTCATGTGGGATTTCTCCTGATTGCTATAACTTTTCAAATATGATGGAGAACAGCTTGACAATGACTTCAGCCAATTCCCTCAGGACTCTGGCATGCATCCCACCAGGTTCCATGGACTTACGCACGATCAGATTCCTCAAGGGGTCACGAACCTGTTCTTCACTTACAGTGGGAAGCACTTTGCTCCTCCAATCCCCTTCTTGCATTCCACTCACTTGAGAGGTGTGGAAAGAGAGTTTCCCATTGAAAACTGAGGCAAAAACGTTGTTGAGTACCTCATCCATTTTTTCCAGTTTGCCATCCTTTTTTATTGGGGGGGCGGGGGAGAGGGGCAATGGGTGCCTTCTTTGACCTTCCTCTTCTGTCTGACATACCTGCCCTTCTTGTTATTTTTTGCATCCCTTGCCAAATTCAGCTTCATCTGCACTTTGGCCTTCCTCACCCCCTCCTACATAACCGGACTGTGTCCCTGTACCCTTCCCAGGATACCTTGCTTCCATTGCCTGTGCATTTGCTGCTTGCCCTTTAATTTGACTAGCAGGTCCTGACTCAGCCATGCTGAACTCTCACCTTCCTTGCCTGATTTTTTTGTGTTGGGGAAGATGAAGGGCATGAGCAGAAAAATAAGAAATCAAGAAACAAGTGACAAAATATGCAGAAAAGTGATCAGAACGTGGGTTCTAGGAAGACAAAAAAGAAAGAATGGAGAGAAAAGGGAGAAACAAATAGAGAATCAAGGAAGGGAGCTGGAAATTATGCACAAGTCTAGAGGGAAGGAGTTAAGGAAATGAAGGCAAAATAAGGTAACAAAAGGGAAAAAAACCCACAACACAGAATAAAAAAAAATCCTATCAAAATTTGTCACTTTCTTAGACCTGGGGGAGGGATAAATAGTACTGTGGAGTAATATGGGGGAGAGATGAAACAGGAAGAGAATAACATAATAAAAGAAGTGAGGGCTTAAGTAGAAACTGTGAAACTGTTCCTTTTGTAGAACAAAATTGCCAAGGGAGTCAAATAATTATATCTTTCAGTACCTTCAGTCATAGATTAAAAACACTTCACTTTTCTTTTAAAGATATGACAAATTTTTTTACATTCAGAAGTATCCCAAAGTGATAAACTAATATTGTAATTTTTACTGACATGATTTTAGTGCTCAAAAACCCCCATCAAATAGTAACTAGCACTCCTATTTTTTTTCCTTTTTCTTCCTTTCTTATTTTCTTTCGCTTGCAGTAATAACGTGAACAATTGGTGTTCAAAAAAAACCTCCTGACCAAATTGTCTTGGCCTTGACTTTGGAAATCTCCTTTTAGGTGTGGGATGTAGCATGTAGAATTTATTTTTTTAATTAGCATCTCTCTTGGATTGTCAATGTGGATTCCACTAGCAGAAGCTGTAGCAGCACCAAAACTCTCTTTCCTCTTCATCCTAGCTTCAACTTCCTTTTATATGTCATTCCCTGCAGTGTATGAAATTGACTTATTAATGAACCTGTGTTGAGTAAGGCTTCTTCCCTTACCCTACTCACAGAGAAGTACTTCATTCAGGGGATACAGGTGGGGACAGTCAGTGCTGTGGCATTGCTGGGGCAGGAACCCATGGCCCCAGGAGTCCAAAATGGGATCCTGGCCCATGGACAGCGGGGACAGAAGCACAAGGGGGCAGGGCAGGGACAGCCAGGCCTGAGTGTGCCTGGGCCTGGGGCTTGGCCAATGATTTGCTTGAGTTTTACTGAAATTTAGACAGATTTGCATGATGTAAATAAGGACAAATGATGATCATCTCTCCTTATTTAAATATCTCTGACCCCCAATTTAATTTACTTTCTATGCCCTGTGGTTACTAGAAGTCCCTCTACATTCTTAGATACAGAATAAGCTATATAGAAGCCAGGAACACATCTTTTACTTTCCTTTTCTTCACATTGTTTATCAGGATTGTGGTTCATGCAAATTATATTTTTATTCATTTGAAGGCTTTATTTACTTTTTTCTTTTAAATTAGTTTATTGGTTTGGGGGTTTTTTTGTGTCTATGCCCAAAAAAGCATTCACTAACTGCAAAATGGATGGCTATAAAGTGAATTAGTCTGATTTAAGTAACGTATGTTAAACAGCTTCAACAAAATTCAAGGAAATACATAGTTTCACTTGAACATCTTGTATAGATTGTAGCCAATTTAGCAGCCTCTCATTAGAGCTGCTGTTGTTGTTAGAGCTGATTCTTGACGCTGTAGCTTACTCCAAATTTCAAGACCGGAAGCACTACCTAATACCAGCTGCTACATGTACCTACCTCCTTCATTAAATTGTTTGCTCACTTTATCACTGATCTAAGAGATAATAGTCCCACCAAACAACATATCCACATGAAAATATAATAAATTAGTGCATTCTTACCCATAGTATCCAAACCTGCCAGTGTGGTTGGGTTATCATTTACATTTGTTTTGTTCTTAAAACAGAAATTCAGTGGCTAGTCTTAACTATTTTCTTAATGTAGACACATCTAAGAAATTTAAGCCTAAATTTAAAGCATGATTCCTTTGTTCATCCGTCAAAAACTCTGAGCTTATTAATTGATCTAAGTGACGCTTATGATAAATATACTGGAATATTTAACTATGCTTATAATCTGGAATGTGTTTCTCTTGGCAGCTGAACTCATTACTTTTTAGTAATTATTACTATTTTATTACTAAAAATTACTATTACTTTAGAATAAGTAGTATATGGATAGTTACTAATCACCATAATCTTAATTTTTAAACCTCTACTAATCTTTGAGATTGTGGCTTTAATTTTAAAAGAATATTCTATCTTTACACATAACTGATTAGTTTCAGGTATCTCATCAGTCATATTTCAGTGAGAACTGAGCAAAAAGGATCATCTTCCAATCAGCTGATCTTCAAATAACTGGTGGAACAGTTGAGGCTAGGAGAATTCTGCTCCTCTGCACAAGTATTCAGCCTCTTTGGTCCTACCCCTCCACCAAATAAGGAGGAGGCACTGCCTGTGCAGGCACAGCTATGGTACTCAGAAGTAGAATTCTGATTCTGGAGACAGCTATTTTATCAGTGAATTTGAAGAATGGCCACCTTTGTGTTAACTTAAACACAGATGAAAAACTATAACAGTAATAATAATAATATTAATAATTTTTTCCCCTGGGTCCTTTCTTACAGGATGATCCTTCTTTCACCATTCTACTAGGAATTTTATAGACTTGAGTTCCTCTTCTAGCAGCTGGATAAAATGGGGACAACATGTGTTTGGGTGACATATTTTGCCAGACACCTTTTTTGCTAAAGCTAAATAGGTACAAATTTTGCAACTTTCTTTTACCTGGAAAACTGTAATAACGTGCCTCATGTTTTGTAATGCATGGTCTCTATTCATACAGTATGGACTCGTCTTCAGCTGGGGATTTCACCTCCCTTGCTCTCTTCATATGGCAGAGTCTATCATGAATTTTTGGCCTGAAAAAAAGGAAGTAGGAAGGCAAAGCCCTTTAAACAGGTGTCTTCCTACAGAGGTAAATGAATGGATAAAGAGCATTAGAAAGTTATGAAGCATAGCATTAGAAAGTTATGAAGCATAGTACGTATAATACTGGTCTCTAGTTCTCTGGATACTCATCCTAGACTTGCTTCTCTCCTGGGCAAGACAAGCAGTAGGCTGCTATGTGACTTGTCCTGTGGGGATGGGAATCTAGGAATGGTTAATGGTGATATATTGAGACATACGAAAAATTTATTACAAGCTAATCAGCATCCTGAGATCAGCTCAGTTGGTCAGATCACAGTGCTGATAATGCCAAGGTTGTGGTTTTGATCCCTGTACACCTGGGTCTTTCATTTAAGGGTTGTACTTGATGATCCTTGAGTCCCTTCCAAACCAGGATATCTGTGATCTGTGGTATCTGTTTCCCACAAGGAACTTTTTTTTTTTTTTTTTTTTGAGAAAGAGAAGAATTCTACAGGTGAACCAATAGATCCACTCAGCAGAAAGATATGGGGTCTTGGACTTGTGTGCAAATACCAAACCCATAACAACAAACCAGGAATCTTCTGAATAATTTTGTGGAAATGGTCTGTCTTCCTTTTTCCACCTGATAGCCATGAAACTCTACTTCTCTTTTCAAATCCCTGAGATGGATAAAATTGAAGAAGTCTTCAGTTTTCAAAGTTGTCTTGTCAACATCTTATAAAAGAAAACACAGTAAATGGGTCGCGTCTAAAGTTGCCTTCTGCCATTATTTATCTGCTCTCTTTGCAGCTGTTGTATCTCCCTAAGAGTGAAAAACTGGTTGTTCTAGTTTGAAAGCAAACTAGTGAGAGACTCCAAGTCAGAAATACAATTTAATATGAAAAATAAAATCAAAGCAATAGTAAGAAAAAAACCAACAACCCAATGACAGTGTCAGAGCACAAACCTGACCCCCTGACGGTCAGGGGGTTGGTAGCAGTCCAATTAAATGGTGGCTGCAGTCCTCCTGGAGTGATGCTTGGGTTGAAGCAGTGATCCTGTAGAAGACTCTGGTCTTCCTCTGGGAATCCAGTGGAAAAGGCTGCCTTAGGAAGTTCCAAGGCCAGGTTATATCCAGGTAGGAATGCTTGGCTCCTCCCTCCTGGGCAGAGCATCTCACAATAGGATGAGATAAGTCCCTGAGTCATGCAGTGGTTTCTTGATGTCCCAGTGTCTGTTATCAGGGGTGGGTCATAGCAGGAGGTAACAGCTAATGGCCCACAGCTGGTGGTAATAGAATACTTAAATACATCTATAGTGTAACCTAGGACACTGGTGTTGCAAAAATGGCTTGACTGGGCTTCTAATGAGTTGCCTCAAGGTGAGATAGAAAAAAGCAGTGACACAAGCCTAGCCCCAGACTAGAAATAGTTATATATCAGCTCTTTTCAGCATCTGATAGGGCATAAATGCTGAAGTAAACTTAGTTGATATTCTCCTGGACATTTTTAAATAAATGTTTGTGTAGCAGTGCAAAACTAGACTTTTTTTCATCTGTGCCCTTTCCATAAAAGCTCACAAGAAAGAGGAACTATGTAACAAGATCTCAAGCTGGAAAAGCTGCCTTCATAATATCTGGATGAACAAAAGTTATTCAAGACATGTTGAAAAATCTCACTTGTCTACCTAAAAGCTGCTGACAGATTAAAGGAGGAATGTTTCTAGCTGGAGATGTATTTTATAGGAAGCAGACACTGTTATTCTTTTATCTGTTTTCTTAAGACGTGAAAAGGGAGGAAGACAAGGAGGAGAGTACTGGATTGTAGCAGATGTGAAACTAAATAAGAGACAATGGCAGACTAAGGAAAAAGATAACGGTTGTAAATCCATTCTTGTGGAATGGCCAGTGGAAAAATTTGATGCAGTATCACTGGGTCATAGGCATTCAGCACAGGAATCAAAATCAACTAAATTGAGCAAGTAACAAAGCTCTGTTTAAGCATTTACCTTAGGTTGATGTGCTTCAGTCCGCCGAGCTTGAGCTCTATCCCGATCTCCCAGTATTAGGGTCACATCATTTCACCTCACAGTACCAGTCCCTATAGCCTATGGTTCTGCATGAAAAAGAAAATTAAATCATGGCTCTGATGGCAAGAAAGAGTTAAATGGCTAATACTGTAGCTAACATACTGTTCTGTGTTTCTAGTTGCCTAAACTTCATCTCAAGCATCTGCTCCCTGGCATTCACTCAGTTCCAAACACTATTATGCTGATAGCTGTTTGTCAAAGCACAAAGGGAGGAAGTATAAAACACAGTTAAAAATATAAAATGAGAAAAATTATGAATAAACAGATCATACATAAAACTGGAACATCAAGATATTCCCTGTCAGGGAGCAGGGGGAGGTTAGGGAAATAGAAGTAGTTCTAATTTTCTCTAGAGCTGTAAATTAATTGTGCATATATTTATTTATTAATCAATATTTTTTCCACTTTATTTCTGACACTTTAGTCCTAGTCTCTCCTCAGTTATTGTTTTAAAGATAAATATTCCTTCATGAAGTGTAATCACACCATAAAAATGTGCATTCTTCTTTACAAAAAGGATATTTTTGGGTCAGTTACTCATATATGTATAAAATAACTGATTGTCAGTTTGGGTCCTCTTTCTCTGAAACAGTGGAGTATTTGAGATTAATTATAGATTAAAAACAATACTATCCCACAGTTCTTACTGTTGAGAAGGGACTTTTCTGAAGTGACTCTGTGAAGTACGTGGATGAATTAATGAAATGATCTTATCTGTCTTCCCAATAGATTCTTTCAATTCAGTGTCACCCTTTTCTTTTTTTCTTTTCTCCAGTAAATGGAGTCCTCATAGAACAGAAGAGTACTGTACTGCCTGTGGGATTGCTAAGGGATGGGACAAAGGAAACATGTTTTGCTGAATCAGTGCAGAAATATTCTTAATATTTTTCCATCAGAAAATGGAGGAATCATGCAGTGGCAAATTTCTAGGGGATCCAAATGTACTGTTCTGATTCTTAAACCCCAAGGATAATCTTTTCACAGGCTATGAAGAAATAGATCATACTACTGTGTTTGAGCATACCAAATAATGGTTACTGTTGGGTAACAGATTTTGGCAGATGTTGATGGAACTGTGAACTGCTGGTATGAAGCTTTTCTGAAAGCACATATTTTGTTTGTATTCTATTGTTTAAGCATTATTTTACCTGGACAGCCTTGCCTTATATCTATTCTGAGTTCTAGATTAGACCGTCAATTTGTTTCCTAACCCGATAGCTGTAGAGAATGGCATATCTCTCTCCTATTTGGAATAACCTTTGGTACAGCATCCCTTTCCTAGTCTTCTCTCCTTTTTTTTTTGTTTTAACTTTCCCACACAAGACCTTGTTTTCTAACTCTTGCATTTTACTTTTTTCTCCAATTAGTCAAGATATAACCTTTCATTAAAAGCTTTAGCAGTGTTGGATGAAAAGGTGTAATTCCTTGCCTTTTGTGGTGTACACAAAACTCCTTCTAAAGAATGCCTCTTAAAATGTCATTTGTTCTATTTTCAGTAACACATATTTTTGTGATGCGTGCTTTCCACTGTGTCAGAATTTTTTCTGCACTGCAGTTTTTGAGATAGTTGTTGCCTAACATAAATTTTTGTATAAGATTTTTCCTACTTAGATTAGTTCTTTATTCTTGTAACTATGTAACTTATTGTATTTGTATTTCTTCAATTTTGAAGTATAATTTGTATTCTTATCCCACTTCCAAAGTCTTTGTTTTCTGGTTTGGTGTCATGCCCAGTTTTAAGATATGTACTTTCCTGTTCCATTGTTTATATCATTGTTTACTATCATAAATAGTAATTGGATAATAAATATCAAATAGGTGAGACCACTGTGTGAGCTAAAATGCTCTCTTTGAGACTGAACTCAGTTACTTAACACAGTTTTTCAAGTTGTTTTTGGCTTTGGGTTTTTTTTTCTTTTTTACGCTTACAGGACTACTCGAACTACTATCAAACTAGCATTAGTTTGATAACAAGCTTAAGCATTACTAAAGTCAAAAGAGATCTCATCTACTTTTTCCTGTGTCTTCTAGGAAGTTTGTCCTATTAAGAGGGAACAAGACCATTTTGAATAAAACCTGGCCATGACTAACAAATATTGGCAGTTCATTATTACTTGATTATTCTTGAGGCCCTTGCAAATTGATTAATAACATGGCTCCTATTACTTTTATATTTTTTATCAATTTCACATATTCTGTGGGGCTTATACCTCCTCTAAGCTTTCTTCTCCCTACTCCCTCCCTTTTCCCCTAATGGATACTGGTTGTTTGCCTTTTTTCAGTCCACTGAGTCTTTACGAGCCATCCAAGAAAACTGCCTGAACCAGTTGCCTTAAATTATTCTCATGAGGGAATAACTTGAAAAATCTAAGTTATCTAAAGATAATTGATCTGTTCTTTTTCCTGTAATATTGTCTTTTTTCTTCATCATTGTTATCACTATTAACCATGCTAAGGGACTGGTCTGAACTAATCTCTCTACATAGAATAAAGTAACCAAACTGAAGCAAGAACACTGTCCTCTTCAATAGCTCGCCTTCTCCCTTTAACTAAGAAGCCCTTCTTTCTCTCATCCTGTTATTACATCTAATCCATTTCAGAGCACTTCCTGATTGCCTTTTATATTTTCTTCCAGCTGTATATCATTTTGTGCTGTAGGCTTTTGTGCCTATCCCTCCATCATATGCTATTCTTCTACACTGTTTTTTGGCAATGAGTCCTTGTTTCAATTGCACACAACTTCTTTCCTTCTTCCTCCTTCCACTTCAGTCACTGAAGAGCTTCCACTGGAGTTGGTGTCTTACCATGTCCATTAGCCATTTTCTCTAATAGGATAGGTTATCTTCAGACTTCGCAGTCTTAGTATAATCAACTCCTCTATTGCACTAAAGATAATCTACAATATCGATTATTAAAACAAATGATTACATGACCTAAAGTCAATAATTCCCAAGGCTGTATCAGAAAATTATTTTAAATTATTATTCATGGTTGTATATAAAAACACCTATTAAAATATGGTATGGTAGACACATGTCAGCATAGATTCCATAAAGTAGTGCCTCTACCATCAATAAACAGTGTTTGATATTAATTCTCGTGAATGAAAGCAGTCTTGTTCATGGCTCAAACCCTGCAATGTGCATACTTTGTGAAATGAAAAGGGTGAAAAAACAGTGAAAAAAATAAAGAGATTAACATTTCAACCAGTCTCTGAAAATCATCTTTGACTAAGATTGTGAGACAGGGCACTGAGTCAGGTGGTCCTATGGGGCTATTTAATTTCTGTTTTCCCATGAGAATCCCATGAGAAATCTCAGAGGATTGCATATTATTAAGCAGATCCATCACCCTTCACTGGTGAGAAAATCCTATTTTGAGTTTCATAGGGAAGTATTGCAACCCAAGAGCAAATGGGTGTTACACAAAGAAGCAATTGAGATTTTTCAATACAAATTCAATGCTGAAATAATGTGGAAGGGTTTGTATCTGTGTGATTAAAGTAAATAGACAATATTAAAAATGCCTTAGGTCTTGAGGGAAAGAAACACTCATTAAAAGTGAACAAAACCCAAATATTTTCTACCATTTAAAGGAAGATAAAGCAGATTCTAGTTCCAGATCAGAAAAGAGACACTCAATCATGTGTGTCTTAATTTATAAATGTAATGATGTCATACTTGATCAGAAAAATTGGTATTTCCACTACCTGACACTTGAGGGTGTAAAGGGAGAGTGTGTGGAAAGCTTAGTTGGCTGATATTTGTACAGTGCAAAATAAAAAAATATAGGAAACTGCATATTTAACTATTTATATCTGTGTTTATACCCTGCGTGCATCAGTGTCGCCCTGAGTTTTGCAGTCTTTCGATGTTTGCATTCCTGTAGTAGAATTTCTCAGGCACTTTTCTGTAAACATAAGGCATGTTTACCTACTGGTCCTTATTATTATCATTCTTTTTGTAAGGTGGAGAATTATGATAGACTTTTGGTCTGAGTCAGTGTCATTGAGAGGTGGTAACCCCATCCTCCAATCCATGGTTGTCTCTAAAAAGATATGTAACTGACTGAATAAAGAGCCGGGTCTCCTTCTTTGCTCTACTTTGGCCCTTCTTCGGCCTCTGTTTTGGCTCTGGCTCCTATCCTGACAGAACAGTGTCTGCGTGGTTCTTTGATGTCTGAGTATGACACATCAGTTCTCAATTTTGAGTTCAATAAGTAACTTCTAGCTCCTGTCATTCAAATACAGATGACCTCCCATAATGACATAAGTCCCTTATGGCACAGCACGATGTCTTGCGTGGAAGCAGCATTGCTGATGCTAACATCTATGCAGGAAAAATACTGAAATGTGGCTGTATGTATCAGAGGGATCATTTCCTCCCAAAGCAGTATGCAGTCATTGAAGTGGCTAAAGCACTCAAGACATAAGCAAGCTTTAGTGGGTTTTTAGTTATTGTTTTTGTTTCTTGGCTTATCAGTTGCCAGCCAAAATTCAAATGAGAGCAATGAATTACAGAAAACCCACCCTTATTTTTTAAATACCTTTTAAAAAAATCACAGGCTGTGTGTTGGTCCAAAAATGTGTTACCCTGCCTCTGTAGATCCACAGTGCAACCATAGCTCCTGCATAAATACAGCAATTAGTGATCCTTATTCAACTGCTGAACAAGCCAAGAAAGAGATGAATAAACAAGACTGTTAGACAAGAGGAAAGAGTTGCAGTCTGACCGTAATGGAAAGAGCTGGCGAAGAATTTGGGGTTGTCTTCTGGTGCTGCTGCTCCTGAGCAGAACTGGATGCCGTACCACATGGGGCCACCAGAGGTTTCATTTTCTATACCGGAAAATTCTCATGGTTTTGCTGATAACTCAGTTTGAATTGCTACGAACTCTCAGCTGTTTCAGAGGCCCAGGGGCACCACTCCACTCTCTGTAGCTGGTCAGTGATTGCCTTCATCACCTGGCAATTCTCTTTTTGTATTGCAGCAAACCACTTCTCATTTTCCTGGCTCAGTGGCCAGCCACTGCCATATTTGCTGTAGTTCTGCCAAAGCAGAGGAAACAAGACTTCTTCTGACAGAAGAATTACACCAACACTGCAGCATCTGTGCTTGTAGCCATTTCCAGCAGAGAGAGTGGTAAACATGGAGGATCAGAGCATGGATGTTACAAGGGGGATTATGGGAAACTAAAAGCTGCAAAAATGGAAATTTTCAGTGAAAGGAGCTTCTGCTTGAAATATGAAAATGTAACTGGCAACTGTCACCCCACAATGCACTGTAGATGCATTTCACAAAGAATCAGCTGTTTAACACTGATGTGGAGCAGTCTGGTACATATAGTGCATCTTTGGTGACAAAATATAGTATGCCCATAGCACACCAACCAAAGGTGTCAGATGACATCTCTTTCTGATACTTCAGCCACTGAAAAAGTCTCTGACAATAGACATGGTTTTTCATCTGCTCCCTCTTTTGATCGAACATTTGATGAACATTTTCAATTAGAAAGAAAAAAGACCCAGAAGGACAATGACAGGTAGGGGAATCCCAGTAACCCAGAGAGGGACAGGAGTCCCTGACCCAACCCCCCAGGACATTCCAAGAGGATATCAGTCTCATGGGTGGAAGTGACTCCTACCACTGTAGATCTCTGGGACGTCTGCTGGGTAGATTGTCTAAACCAACTATTGGAAGGATCTAAATTGCATACGTTTTTAATGGGAAATAATAGAGAATGCAGCATAAGTGTGAGACATTTGCTAAATATGTCAACTTATAGGTAAGTAGATAAAACAGAAAATGTAAGCAGGAAAAATCTTTTTGCACAAATAGGAAAAAAAAAGGTGTCTAAATACATTCATAAAATGCCGAATAACCCTTGAAATTTACAATTTTGGTCCGAGGCAAAAATGTGTTATTAATATTATAGTTGTTTAACTCCTTTTTTATTAGTGTTGAAATTAAAATACTACATTTAAGAGGAATTTTTAAAAATTGTTTATTTTTTTAGAAAATAATCTTAAATGAAAAGGCTTGGATATATTTTATTTTAATTTTGAAATAATAAAAGAATATATCATTTTTTGTCTTCAGGCAACCCACATGCTTGAAGTTCTTATTTTTGGACTCATTATTGTTCCCATTGAATTTTTTTTGTTTGTTTGTTTCGTTTGTTTGGTTTGGTTTTGGTTTTGGATTTTCCCACTAAATTTCAGCCATCTAAAAATTTATTTGTGCCCATGGATGCATTCAAAACTGACAAGTCCCAAAGATAATATTTTAAATCAGAGGGATCATCTTTTCATACAGAAGAAGACAGGGCTAACTGGGCTTCCAATTCTCCAAAACACTTTCTACTGTGCAAGGGAAAGGGACAGAAGGTGGCAAAGAGAGGAGCAGGAGGAAGTTGTGCTCCACTGCCCTGGTACAATAAGTGAAAGAAAGGATTTAATTTTTCTTTGTATTTCAGATAAATTCATAAATTTTTGCCAGCCTTTAGTAGCTAAAATCACTAGGGGCTAATGTCTTGATTGGATCCACAATCAAAGACATCCAGCCTAACATTTTCTGAGCAGTAGGAATAGTTACTATTACAATCCATTTCATTGCCCTGTGGTAAATTTATCATTCTTCTCATTGCTCACACAGGGATTTGCTGATCCCTGTTTGAAGCGAAGGCTGGTGCTTGATGATGTGGGAGGAGTGCTATGCTCTTATATTTCTCTCTGTTTTTTCCTCCTTTCATGAATTCTGTCCTCTTGAGAAACCAATTCGCACCATGCCCTGAGGCTTGACTTATGCTGGCATGTGTGTCTAAGAAAATATCTTGAGTGGGAGTATTTTTGTTCCTAGAAAATGTTCAGCTTTACTGTGAAGTGATACAAAAGACAGCTCGTCTTTACAGAGGAAGCTAGTGTCTGGCTGGGCATCTAGAAGTCTGGTAAAGGTTTCTCCACTCCTGCTTCCCGGAGCTGCTGCACCCTTTAATGACACTGAAAGGAGTTGAGAGAAAAGTCATCATCCTCTTATAATTTGATGATAAGACATTTGCCATAACAAAGACTCTATTCTATATAAGTAAATTGCGCCATTTGATTAGGGTTTCATCAAATGACAGAACTTAAGCCAACGAAATCTGCTGGGGTGTACTCTTATTTCATCATGATAGAAGGTGCTTGGTTTATTTGCAGATGCTTTGGTTTAAAAGTACAGCTTTTGAATCACGCCTTTCATTTATGTAGATCTTAGATAGCTTGAATATTTCCATTTCCCAAGGAGCTGGATATATGGGTGAGGGAGCCTGTCTTTCAGCTGTTTATTTAAGTGGTAGTCAGTTGTGTTTAGTCTCATCACTTTAAGAGCTTTTAAGTACTGCAACAAGTATAAATACATTTTGTTCATCTAAAATGCCATTGGGGAAAATGCTACTGGTCTCCTTTTCCTATGAGTCTAATAAATACCAACCTTCGTTCACTATTTTCTTACTCCGAACAAGTTGAGGAACTGCTGTTGAACATCAAACAATTAGAAAAAGTCAGCAGAGGGCTGAAATTTCAACAAGAGTTGGTTCAGAGGTGAGGGGCAAAGACTACACTTCGTGTACAGGAGCAGGAGAACTCCAGCAGCAGCACAATTGCCAGTGTTCCATCACGACGGAGATGATGGTACACCATGGAGTCAGGTGTTAACAGGTGGGAAGAACTGGTTGCAGTTTCAAGAATTACATCAGCGTAACTGGACCAAGGTTTGCTAGCAGCTCCTTGACTCTGCAGAGAGATCTTCCTCAGTCCTAATGTTATTTACTGTGTTGAATACCATAAAAATCTATAAGTTCAATTATTTAGATTAAAAATTCAGATCTTCTGCCTAGTATTTCTGGTGGCATGATAATATATAGATATTTGTGTTTTAACAGCTCTCCACAAAAATCTGTTGTTTTGCCATTTGGAGGGTTCTGCACGGTTTTTTTAGTAAAGTAGAGGGCCCACACATGATAAAAAGAGAAGTAGTGGCGTGAGTGATTCCCTGTTCTTCCCAAATACTGAGTGAAGAAAATTAAACTTTTGAAATAACTACAGGAATACTACAAGTCAAACAAAGACCTAGAAACCTTCCCTTGTTACATTCAGATAATCTAAAAACTGTGTGAGAAGAAGGAAGCACTTTCAGAGGAATTTCTTTCTCTTGAGGTCAGGGACAGAAGTTTTCAACTGCCCATGCAATTCCCATCTCACACCAAGCCCTCTGTGTCTCTGTGTATTATCCTGAATAATGAATAAAAGCAGGGACTCGAGGTATTTTTGAATTATGTCACTCCCACTAAGGTGAGTGTTAGCTACACTGAAGTAATGTTTAGAAACTAAAAGGCAGCTTTGTTGTAGAACAGAGAAAAGCCTGGACAAAAAGTGACTTCTGAAGGTCTCTCATATAAAGGGATTGCAAACCTGTTTAGATAGGGTTTAATTTATTTACAAGGCAAAACCTTTTCTGTCTTTGAATAGGACTGCACTAGCCACTCATCTTGGCAAGCTCCAAGGCAGAAAACCTAGAAAAATAAAATCATTTCAGAGCTCACATTTTTTAGGTGCTGTTTTGGGGTTAGATCACACAGAATTGGACTCTTCTTCCTGGCTCACTCTCTGATCAGCTGTTTAGTAAGGTTGGTCGCCTACACATCACAACATATTCTAGGACCTGTAGCAGTTAAACATATTGACTGTGGGTTTCCTAACAAAATAATCTGTCCTAAACTCAAGTTTGTTTACAAATAAATATTGGCAGGATATCTACTGCACCTGAAATTTCTGTTTTCATCCAGCACACCTGGTACCATGCATTTATTTCAGCCAGCTTAGAGAATGCAGATGAAACCATAAAAAATAATCCCACTCATACTATTAGGAGCTGAGGACAAGTTGTGGCTTCCCTGGAATCAGAGCTCTTTTCATATTGAACGATAACAAAAGTCACAGTTTAAAGTTATTTATGGAATTGGCCTCTTGAGATTTCTCTCCTGACTTTCCTTGGAATGTAATGTGAGCTCTAGTTAAGAGAAGTGGTGCCGATTCTGCTGCAGCTCTGGATAGCACTGCTGGTATAATGTCCACTACAAGAACACGACGTAGTTACAGTGTCAGCCCTGGCAGGAAATCCAAGGAAAATTGTGTTCCACAACAGCGGTCAGTGACAGACTGTCCCTTCCTCTCTATACCAACTACTTCTTTTGGAAACAAACTGTTCAGAAATGAGTAGAACTGTTTCAGAGTAAGTGTTGCGATTTCAACAGTGATCTACTGCGTCATTTTGTATTGTTTTGATTTAGTGAAAAACAAGCCTATCCAAAAGTCAAAGAATGTATGTGAAGCAAAACACAAAAATCAGTCAAAATCAGTGGCATAATGTAAAAGCCTCATGAAAGTACTGAAAGTAAGGTTTTGCTCACCACCCAACACAACCCACTCACCCCGGTTTCCCAGAAGAGCCTTGTAGGAAAAGGTGTCCTTTGTAGCATGACCTAGAGGTCAACTAATTCTAGCTTTATGGAAGGATGGGAAAAGCAAGTTCTGGAGTTCAGAACCTTTTGGCAGAACACTCTGTCTCAGCCCCTCACAATTATATCAGAGCTCTGTTAATAGCTCAGGCTATTTTCATTGTCATGCTATTCACCTGAAAATCTGTGATAAAGGGAGACTTCCAAGAAGCATGAAATAAGTGCTTATGGGTACAAGAAAAATACATCCTTTTTCTATGGCTAATATTGGTTTAGCACCCTGCTATTGCTTGTTATGAAAAATGATGGTTATTAATTAAATATTACTAACACAAAACCTTTGTGCTTGGAAAATGTATGGTTATCCCAAAACAGAGATTTTGTTTATTCTTTATATTATGGTAACACCTAGAGGCCAGAACTCCACTGTGCAAGGCACTGCACAAATGTACACAAGGGGCTGGTTCTTGCTTTGAGGAATGCATTGTAAACGTAAGCAGCAAGTGAGCAGTGGAGCAAAGTGCAGTACAAGAACAAGCAAGATGTTGGTGGTCAGTATGAAAAAAGTGATGGCAGTGACTCATCTGTTGAACTGTAATTGGGTTTTGTAAAGCCCCACATCCGAGAAGACTTCCCAGGATTTATTTGTAAGAAGCCTTTGGACCCTAGACAGGTTTTGTGAGGAGTTACATTGAGCATGTGGTATGTCGGATGCATATACTAGCATGCCTCACTAGCTTTACTTTCTAAATATTTTGATAGGATTTTAATTATCTTTTCATCAGTGAATAATGGACTATGAGTTAAAAACTGGCCTGAAGATAGTAGTCCTTTATATAAACGGTCAACATGAGATTTACATATGTCCTGAAGACTGAGAACTTTGCGTTTTCAGGTTTTTCTTTTCCATGTTAGCTAACACATCTGAAGAAAGGTTATTGACAGTGTTGAATACCCTTAGAACTACATTGTCCCTGTCCTCTGCCTTTTTGTACTGAGTTGGTGACAGAAAAAGTCATGAACTATTATGGTTTTAAAAGATGCCATGAACTCATGGAGAACATTACTACTGGTATCTGTTTAAACTTCACAGCGAATGCCCTCCTAATCTTGGCTGGATAATGTTATCAAACCTGACAGTGACTTAAGACATGGGGTCAGGTTTGGGGGCTGAGTGTTAGTACTGGATTTGGTTCAAGTACTGAGCCAGTTGTAGAGGGAGCTTATTAGTGTCAGTGACTATCTTTTTCTATGTTTATAAAACAGCTGTGAGAGCCTCCTTGGAAGTGGGTGACATTTGGCTGGTGAGCTAGCTGTGAAAATGTTGGAAGTTTTGTGATATTTATCACATGCCAACATTTTTATCTGGCAGCAAGTCTTCTGTGGAGCTTTATTCTTCTCATTATCAATGGCACTGGACAGCTTTCTAATGTCCTCCCTGAACAATTTCCAAAACTATCTGGTTGGCTGGGAAATACCCAGTGATACACAAAGCTCACATATGCCAGCTGTTGACCCATCTGTGCTGCCTGGCACGTGTGCTCCTTACATAGACTGGCATGAGATGGAAACTGCAGCCCATAGTTTGGGAGGACAGTCAGATCCATGTCCAACAGCCCTGAAATAGGACTGGCTTGTCATGTATCACGTGTAAGACCCACCTCACTTTCCTTGTTGCAATGAAACGATTAAAGAGCAGAAGGATTAAAAACTCAACTGTATGATGTAAACACAAAGTCACACACAGAAAATAGATGACAGAGAGTTTTGCAGTGTCTGTTCAGCTCCTTTTTTGTCCAGCAATGCTGTCTAATTTCGTTCATCTCTTTTAACTCATCCCTCATCTCTTCTAGATTACATTTTTCTATTTCTATACTGTTATATTTCCACTACAGGTAGTTGTAGAAACCTTCCTCCTAAATCCTCAGAAACTGATTTCAATAGTGGAGTCACTATGAAACATGAAATCACAAATTGTGAGAAATCTTGAGCTGATCCTGGTAGCCACTGGCAGAGCTATCTTTCTAGACTCACTACTTCAGGGTTAGCCTTACTTCAGTAGCACGTTTTTCTGACTGTTTCTTTTAAAACATTTTTTCTATGTCTGAAGTCAGAAAAAACTGTCAGATGAAGGGATGAGACAATGCAATTACATTAATTTGACAAGAGAGATTATGAGTAATACAAGCTACATTTTTATCACAGATAAGTGAAGGTTATCAACTGTACCAGTGTTTCTGGTGTCAAACCTGACGAGGTCTGGAGAAGACCAATACAACAGTGCATACTGCATTTCAGGCAGCAAAACAGTGATGCACCATGAAGACAGCTGGAGATATGATTTTCTTCAATGGCATATTATTGCTGGTGGAAAGTTAAAATTTTCTTCTCCCATCACCTTTCCTCTGAATACAAAAACAATGTTGGCAGGCATTTGACAACAAAGGCTCTGTATCTGGATGCTAGTTTTCCCGCTTCCCTGCTGTTTCATAGCCTTCATTTTCCTTCCAGCATTACCAGGCAGAGGCAATGAGGAGGGCAGCAAGACTATCCCATCGACCCTTGATGAAAGCAGCAATCTCCTTCACCCTCGTGTTGTTCTGTACTCACTCCAGAAGTGAGTTCATGAAGCTTGCAGGTTAACTCCCATGCTAGCTCCAAGACTGAATGCTGTTCTTTAGGTAGATTTATGGATGTAAGTGGATGCCTTTTCGTATTGTATTGCATAGTGCAAAGCCTTTATGTTTAGCCTGGCAAAATTGCATCACAGATTCTGTAGACCTAATAGTGCAGCTTTTTGATTTCTTGTTCTGGGCCCCCTTCAAGCTCATGCATTATCAAACAGATTTCATTGTCCAAATCTCACTTTGTTTTCAAGCATTAGTTTATGTGTCATGTTTTGTGTTCATTTAGGGCATAGAGGCACTTCCTTCAAAAGCTGTAAAGTGGCTTTTACTATTGGGGACCAGGAATAAAATCTCTGCTTTGAAGACAATAGCTCTGATTTCTTCTTCGTGTTATGGCACTGGGGAAGCAGTGGGGAATCAGTCTCAGGAAATGTCATTTCATGGTGCTTTTTGTTCTCCCAGGCTTGAGAATCAAAGGACCAGGGAGAGAATAGAGTGACCTGGCTCTTTTGTGAATAAAGCGGCACAGTGTACCACCAAGCTATTACTGAAGTGACTAAGAGAGGCAATTTAATAAAATATGATTTGTTCAGAAGCTCACTTGCCTAATGCTGGCATCTTCCTAATATTCCTATGAGTACTGTTCAAATCCTGACTGCAAAGGGAACAATGTATTATTTGCACTGGCTGATAACTTACATACCAAAATATACTTTTATCATCCAAGTGAAACTATTTTCAGTGACTACAAAAGAGGTAAATTTTCCTAAACAGATATAACC
This sequence comes from Machaerirhynchus nigripectus, assembly GCA_013397975.1. NCBI lineage: Eukaryota > Metazoa > Chordata > Aves > Passeriformes > Dicruridae > Machaerirhynchus > Machaerirhynchus nigripectus. The sequence continues at coordinate 143,794 of VZRQ01008384.1, read as the reverse complement.
AATTTTTTTTTATTAAGTATCTATTTCATAGTTCTCATTCTTCACTATCACTTTTACAACCTGCAAGCTTTCTCAGTAAAAGATGATGTCTGCTGTCACTAGTTTTAACCATTTAATTAAGTAATACTTTGCATAGTTCTATCAATAATCTCTAAAATTTTGTTTTGTTTTCTATTTAGCAAATGCCTGACAGCATCCTGGTACACAAAGATCCAAGCCAATACTCCTCCCAAACACAGCCATTCAATATTTAAAACGTGTTTTGCTGTTGTTAAATCAAAACTGCTTTGTTTTGGACTTGTTCATAAATGTGGAGCATTGTGCAAATTTGACAGTCCTGGGAAAAACTCTTGAGTTATTCATTGGCAAAAGTGCAGTAGTTTTCATCCCCAAGTTGAATAAACCCGGGTGGTCAGGACAGTGATGAAACACATGGACTTCTCATTGCCCGTAGAGAGAGAACACAGAGACACAACAAGTTCCTCTGTGCCAGGCCCTCTGAGGTTTTGCTGCTCAGTGAGACTTCAGATTGTGGCTTAATATTTGTCATGACACAACAAATAAATAAATACCTTGGCACAAAGCCTGGAGCCTGTCAGAACTGCCCCTGCTACAACCTCCTGTTCAAAATACAGAGCTCTATCATCTTTCACATAAAACCTGTTCAGAGGAAATAACCTAGGATATGTTTAATTTCCTTCTTTGGCTTCTCAGTGATGTCACCTAGATAAACCCCAAGTCCAGAGACCTTCACTGAGAGCATTAGCACAAAGTAGCTGTGAGGGCTGTTACTTGTCAAAGTCATTTAATTTATAATTAGGTGCTTCATAGTTGGTCTGTGCAAAATCAGCTTAAGCAAAAGGCTTCTATCTGTGTTATTTCCCCTAAATGCTAAAGTATGGAACTGTTACAGCAGCTGTTTAATGAAACATTTCACATCCATGAGGATTTTCACTCTAGATAAGAGCCCCAGTGCTGTACATACTCCTAAGCATTCTTGCTGAAAAGTAAAATGCTACCAAAAAATGTACTGGGAATAGGAAATTAGTTTTTATAGTTAGTTTTTCTCCAGCAATAATTATTGAGTTCATGTATTAGTGGTGGCATTGGGTATTTTTTCTGATGAGGGGGAGTACATGGGAGAGAAGTACAGTGGTGAAACCAAAAATAATGTGGAATATATATTGAAATCAAAGAGCAGAAAGAGAAGAGTGGTATCCCAGGAAAGATACATGACGAGAGTTATCAAATCAAGTGCAATCTATGGATGGAAAAGAAAAAAAGAATAAACAGTTGAATTTGGGTAATTACCTGTAGTCAAGTCCTAGAAGAGCAATGCATATTGTTGGAAATCTATGGTTCTGGAGGTCCTTCCCCTCGACACCTTGGATTTAGCTGCTTTGAGAGGAGGCTTTCAGGACACAGAAATTTTGCACAGCCTCAACTTGCTGTAGATGATGAGGTCCCCAGGGTGCACACCAGTGACCAACTGCCTCTCAGTCTATACAGTGAATCTCTTTGGGGTGTAAAACATGTATTAAGGGATCTGACAAGGAAGACAAAAAGCAATAGGACATGAATAGAAAGCTGTCCTTGGACTATCCTTCTGGCCCTAAATCTCTCAGTCTGTAAATACCTCTCTTGGGGAAAAAAAAAAGGGTTCTCTGGTACCCCATTTCTACTCTTGTTGGAAAGTATTTAGTTTTTTTAAGAGATGGAATAGGGGTTTGTCTTCTTTCATTCAGAATGTTAACCTTTCAAAATCAACAGGAAACACAATATAACCCAGTATGTCAATTCTATTTCACCTCTAATGGCTATTTATAATTGCTACTCAAATAGGAAATCTTCTGCTGACCTTTGATGTTGAAATATACTTGAAATTCATGCCTCACTGTGCTGTCAGCTCCTTTTCATGCATGCATTTATATGTGGGCTAATAAATATGAGTTTGGGAGCAAAAGCTCTAGCACTGAAATCCAGCTTGTGATTTTGCTGTGAGGCATGCTAGCAAAAAGCTTATATAGAAACCGAGGTAGAATGATTTATCACTTAGACCAGCTTTGAATATGACATCACTGTTTATAACTGACATTAGCAAGAAATTTTAATGTCAGAGGCATGCATATGACAGTATCCCTAAAGTTTAAGTAACCCAGAGGTGCGCATTTTAATTAGTGCCCTTTGTTGAAACTTATTTTGCTTGAATCTGTGATATAACAGTTTATTTTAAGATTATCCAAGCTATGTTTTTGTTATTACAATACATTGCATTTGAGTCTGTGTGCATCAAAACAAACCAGTGGCCTGTATATGCCAAAGAGTAAAATACTATGAAATGAACTCAGCTGTGTCAGGCTACATATTTTTGCTCTACATCTCCAAAATAATATACCAATCAAAGAGAAATTATTTATACAGGTGATGCTTGGCAGACACTGTGAGATAATGGGATGCATTGAGTCCCTCTGTCCTCACAGCTAAGGCTAGGGCTATTCATTAGAGTCTTAGGCAGTTGGTAGCTAAGGATTCTAAAGTGGATAGGAACAGTAATTTCTTCTGAGGCACACCCAAAGCAGTAGTTGCTAACAATATAGCTCAACCTTATATCATTGGCATACCATAGATAAAAGTCTGTATATCAATCACACTATGATATGCTAACTGAATATTAAGGCTAAAATAAATTCAGGAAAGAATGCCAGTTAAAATAAGGCAATAAAATAACCATTGGTTTGTAACACAGTGTTATGCTCCTAGTTTTTGAGAAACAGAGGAGAAGGTTATTGAATGATGAAAGTTGTGTGTGAATAGGCAAAGGTTTGAGAAGACAATCTCTTTCTCTTACCTGGAAGTTGTCGGTGTAATCGCTGCAGGAATCTATCCATTACAACATAGCAATATTTGGGCATTGACAACACCTCCAGAGCTTTAGGCACATAAGGACAAAATTATCCCTGGTTCTGGTCTGAATGTAAAACTGCAGGAATAAGGATGTTTTTATTTTCACTTTTCTGTGTCTTCTCCATGCCAGATTCAAATGAAAGCCAGTATTGTCTTTCAAGGCCAAATAATTTTTTAAAAACTAGGCAGACTGTTCCTTTTATAAACTCACATACATTTGTGTAAAAATGCTTCAGTAGAACATAGCACCAAATACCTCTAAAATTACTGTTGTGATAAAGAATTAATTTTTAAACACATTTTCCTGTAACAACTTGGGGCTGAAACAGCTGTAATGCAAATAACATTAAAACCACTGCCTTTTAGAGAAGTATTTAAGAGTCCACATATAGTTTGGTGGGCATACCATAGATAAAAGTCTTTGTGCAAAGGGTGATGGTGCAATTTTTCTTTTTTAAGAGGCAAAGAACTCTGAGCATTGGAGTTAAGAGAAAAACCTGTCATTTGGAAATGGTTTCTGCTTGAATTGGTTCAGTATAATGTCAAAACCACCATTTTTCACCCTGAAGTATTTGTATTTCAGTTATTTGGCTTTGGAAAAGGAAGCCTCAAAATTCAATATTTTTTTCCCCTAAACATTTTCTGATTTGGATCCAAATGACAGCTGTCTTTTCATTGAATTCAGTAGGCTTTGGATCAAGTACTGATTCCTCCAGGGCAATAGCAGCTGGTTGGGGCTGGTTGTGGCTTGCAGTAAATGTTGCTGGGTTCTCAGTTCAGTTGCAGTGAGACAGGGATGCAGACACACGAGCTGATACAGGTGGCAGGGCAGGCACTTGGGGAACAGTGGTGTTGCCAAGAACTGAAAGCCTGAACTCCTACCTCTAGGGAAGGGTATACAGGACAAAGATAAAGCAGAAATTTTCTGGTAGTTTGAGAAATACAGGATCTTTTGGTTTTATCTTGACAGCAAACAGAGTATTTCTGGTTGTATCAGCCCAGACTCTTCTATATACTGTCTATTTTACTTTCAGTTCCTCAGGGGAGTAATGGTCTGATGGAAGTGCCCTCACTGTCCCATTGATCTTATTCCACTGTGTATAAAGCACTGATATTCTTATGCAGAAGTGCCTGAAATTAATATCAATGACTCCACAAACTGGTGGCTAGGACATCTGTGAAAGAGACACTGTCTCAGATTTGCTCATGGCTGATTGTGAGCAGGTAATGTAAAAAGATCCCAAACCGCTAGGAAAGGCCCACAGTAATGTATTCCTAGGGTCATATGAGCAGGTCTTCCTTGATCTCACTTATTGGAGCCATTTGATTTTGAATAAAATATTTAAAATATTAATCAGCTCAGAGAGTCCCTGGGAATGGTGCTTCATCCTGGCAGGTAGAGTACTTGCCTGAGAGGTGGAATATCTGTGTGGAATGAATTTTTAATAATTTTATGTGCGTTTGAAGAAACAGAGTGAGAGAGTTTAAGAAGCCATCATCATTTTGCCCTAGAGTGCCATCAGTCAGGTCATTGTGATAGCTTTTCCCAGGCAGGTGGCAGCTATACTGACCCTTGTCCTGGTGCTGTGCATGATCTGCTGGCTAATTAGTTAAAACAGGCTGACAAATTTCTTCCCTTGTTATCCTGAGAGAATCGGCAGAAAACATTATACATATTGTGAATCAGAATCAACCATTTAAGCTGTTTTTTCTAGTTTTTATTAAACCCTTTCATTTACAAAAGACAAAAAGGTACTGAAGCATGGAAAAAGATGGACAGATGAGCCTAAGCACCCCTTGTGGATTAATAAACCTGTATTCAGAATATTTTTCCCTTAATCCATTAGTTTTTACCAAAAGATTAAAACATGCATTCATTATAAGAGTGACAAAGCCATATGTTTTACATTTCAGTGCTTGTTTTGAGATCTTGACAGAAACTACTTGATCTTGAAGATCAAGGAAGTGTGTCTAAATGTGAAAAAAAGATAGTAATTCTAAATTGGAATGTATTTATGAGTAGGACTATTTTGATTCTTTTTTATGATCTTTTATCCTTCATATCCTCTGGCTGAAAACAATTACACCTGATACAATTTTTCATTCCTTTCTTGTGGCTTGTTTTATCAATTTTCTTGCAAGTTTAACCATCCTATTCTTATTTGCCTTTTCCCAGTCTTTTATTATCTGGAGCACATGATTTCTCCTCTTTCCTTTTCTTCAGCTGCCTTCATCCAGACACTGTGACCTGGATCCTGTATTCTAAATAAGGAGACACCACTGGTTTTGAACATCATCCTATAGTTTCATCAAGGGTTTCTCTCATTTTTTGTGTACTTTCTACCACTTTAGCTTTTGTGACAAGTGTATATTGAGCCAAGATTTTTACTGAGAAGCCTGTAAGGGTGCTTCTTTGTCAATTCAAGCAGGTAATTTAGGTTCCTCTGTTGTTTCCAACAGTTTAGTATTGTGTGACATATCTGAATATACTTGTGTAGTTCTGTACAAGAAAAAATATTTACAAAATCTGGCATCTGAGGCTGTAGAAATGCCATTGTGTAAGGCCCTAATCATGCTTGAAAACTTTTTCGACTAATTTACAACTAACAAGCCCGTGATGACTGATGAGAAAATAGCAAAATAAGGAGGGAAATGTAGGTTAATTGTCAGTGCACTTGTCTGTTTATAAGTACCAAGACATTTGTGTAAGTTTGTTTTTATATTAGGTCTGTCCCTCTGTCTGCTCAGCACTTTGTGTTTGCCAAGTTACTTGTCTGAGGAGACTGCAAACTGGCAAGGTAGAAACGAGTTTATAAAGCATTTGTACTAAAAGCATGGTTCAAGGAGAATTCAGTCCTGATATGAGTTTCAAGAGACAATAATAATGCAGCTAAGGATAATGTGGCAGCCAAGGAGCAGCAGGATTTCTGTAATGTAGCCCATGAAGTAATATTGAGATGAAACTGGACAAAAGCTATTTAAGCCTGACTGCTGATGCACTTTCTAATGGTGACATCTATCAGAGTGATACAGTCTCTAGAGGGAAGCAGTAGAAACTCCAGCAGTGAATCATTTAAAAATTAGTCTGCTAAAACACTTGAAAAGGTAGTAAATTGAAGAGGTCAGAGTTGTCAGAGGAGAGCTAAAAAACCCAAATCATGTTCTTTCCAGTTCTAAGTTCTGCGAGTATCAGACAGCTACAGCAATCTTGCCTTTCTCTTATCCAGTACATCTAACCAAAATGCCTTATTTTGTAACACTTGGGAGAGGGAGCAATGTACTGTATTAAATACTCCCACTTATGAGCTGCATATATATAATGAAATTTATGGCAGTTCCTTTCTTTGCAGTAGAGGAATTTCTTCTTACAGTCTTTTCCATCAAAACAAATAATTCAGTCAGATCCAGATGCCAAAATGAAATGTGAAAAGGTACAGTTCCTCAAAATGGTCAAAGCCAACTGCACAAGGTGATATACTTCAATATCTGTAAACTGCATTTTTTCAAAATCAGGTTTGGAATACCCTGTGTAGTGGAAACTAATCTAAACTTCATTTTCTAGCAGCAGCATGTAAGCTACAACAAGACAAAAAAAAACCCCGTCAAATTGATTTTCACACTGTGTTAACTTTTCTATTCCTTTATACTGGAGCAGTATTTTCATTTTATTCAAATTGAATTATTCTCCAAATAAAACAGAAAATTAAATTATAGGCGATGGCTTAAGGATTTTGCAAATAACTAATCACCTTTAATTATTGTAGAAAGAAATAGAAATAAAAGTCAGATGGATATGTTTGTGCTGTCACCAGTGCAGCATTATTAAAACACTCAAGCATAAGTATGATCCATTCTGACACCAGCTTAAGTATAAACTCTTGCCATCTGTACCATGAAAAATGGGAGTAGTTTTTAAATTATGGGTTCACCTGTAGCACAAACCATGAAAGGTAAATAACAACACTCCTCAGCTTTGCTTAAAGACAGAACCCTTGCAAATATTGATTCTCTTATTTCTTTTATTTTTTCCTACTGCAGCTATATACAACTAAAGAACATGTAACTACTGCAGAGTACTAACCCTAAGAGTCTCCAACACTGTGTACAGGTTAAAGAAGTTCCTGTTCATTGGAGTTCAGCTAGGACTTTTTTCCGAGGGCCACAGAGAGTGATGCACTCCTGCCTCTGCAATGAGTATTCATTATCCAGGATACCAGCTCGCAAAGATCTCACTGGTGTTGGACAAACTACAGGCACAGACATTGCTCTAATCTCTTCTTTAAGAGTTTTTGCAGCCTACATAAAAGTTGATGTGCAGGTATAGTTAGACATGATCAAAAAGAAGTGATGGGGAAACTACAACAGCACTATGGCTTATCTCGCCTGTGCAGAACTGGATAGGTTTGATGTACTTTAACTTGTTAAATAGCTTTAATGAAAGACTCCAAACCTGCCGCCTCAGTGCTTTAGCTCTTCATATCTTTACATGCTGCCCTCAAGCTTGCTTTACCTCTATCATTCCCTTTGCCTTAAATAGCTTATTTTTAAAGTTTTCCCATGAGACAAAACTCCTGGTGTCTCTCCAGGGCACAGGATGCTGCAGAGAAGGCAGATGTTTTAAGGCAGAGCTGCAGAGAGGACAGTAGTCTTTTTATGGGGCTGATGAGGGTCAAGTATTCCCCCACGGAGGTTGCAAAAATGATGCCTGAAGCTTGACTAGTACCTGTTCACCAGTACTAGTTCACAGAATCTGAGATCTCAGCTCACCTCAGAGCCAGCAGTTCTCCAGTGTCAAAGCAGAGGGAAGAGGTGAAAAGATTTTTGTTCTTGAGGTTCATTGGTGAGGTCTGAACCAAATATTGATGTTGTGCTGTGCTGAAAGACTGGACTTAGAGCAGTATATCTTGCTCAGAAAAGAGCCCAGTGGCTGGGTGTCACAAATAAGTGTTTTAAGATCACTTAGGGAATCACTGGCAAAGGTAAACAGATTTACTAAAAAAGCAACAGCGTGACAGATTTCATTGGCAAGATTCACTCTGCTACTGACTAAATGGTTAAAGCACGCCAAGGAAAAGCAACAAATAAAAAGCCAGAGTCAATCAATTGAAATANAAGGATACAAAGGGTAAGGATAAGAAGGAATACAGCCTAAAGGCCCAACAGCCCTTAACTGAGCATCATTTAAACTCAACAGTAGTTAAACTTAACGGCACCTTAAACTTAACAGCATTTAACTTAACTTATAACTATGGTTAAACAATTTATCAAAGGATTCTTATAGGCTTTACTATATGACTTACTTACAAATCTGTCTTGGGGTGACTTTATGATGCTGTATCCCCCATCACCTGCTCTATTCCAGACATGAATCCTGTGCATTTCTGTGTCTTTCAGCTGGGTCTGAGAGAAAGGGGAAAAAAAAGAGCCAAGTGGTTTTGTGTTCAAGGACACACACACACCCATGCGTTCCTGCGGTGGAGCGGAGGGAAAGCACCTTCCTGCTTTTAGCCAGCTTTTGCCTCCTTTTCTCAGGAGAGACACAGAGAGTTAAAACTCTGCTTTTTAGCTAGCTTTTTGTTCGTAGGTGAAGCAAGGAGTTTCCTGGGACTTTGGCTTCTTCTTCTTCTCTTACGGACCGTTCAGCACCACCAAAACATCACCAGGAAGCCCTACACTGTGTACCGGAGGGGCCCACGCTGAACCCCAGCTCCGGAGAGGAGAAAGCCACACCCACAGAAAGGAGTTTGAAATCTTCCCAAGTCTTCTCCACAGTGACNAGCATTTAACTTAACTTATAACTTTGGTTAAACAATTTATCAAAGGATTCTTATAGGATTTACTATATGACTTACTTACAAATCTGTCTTGGGGTGACTTTATGATGCTGTATCCCCCATCACCTGCTCTATTCCAGACATGAATCCTGTGCATTTCTGTCTTTCAGCTGGGTCTGNCCTGGTGGGGGACGGGCTGCTGAAACCTGTCTTCTATCAGAGGACGTTCATTTCAGACATTCCTCCAATTTGTCTCAAACCTCGACAAAATCTCAAGTACTTAAGAATCAAGGAAAACAGCATTTCTCCCACATTTGCTCTATCATATGCACACTTGGTAGCTCATAGACACAAAGAGTCTGTACAAGGTACCTGTGAAAAATTACCCTTGAAGGCAGTGAAATATTCACTTTGGAAGCCTTTACATCTTCTTAATGGGTGAAGGGTCGATGTTTAGGAGTGGTNTTCATTTCAGACATTCCTCCAATTTGTCTCAAACCTCGACAAAATCTCAAGTACTTAAGAATCAAGGAAAACAGCATTTCTCCCACATTTGCTCTATCATATGCACACTTGGTAGCTCATAGACACAAAGAGTCTGTACAAGGTACCTGTGAAAAATTACCCTTGAAGGCAGTGAAATATTCACTTTGGAAGCCTTTACATCTTCTTAATGGGTGAAGGGTCGATGTTTAGGAGTGGTGGTATCAGCCCAGGATCTGTTGTCACTCAGTGATCGTCTGAGTACAGCAAACCTGAGAGCTCACTGGCTCTGAGAGCTTCACTCAGGGGGAGGTTGCTGGTCACAGCCTGCTGTGGTCCAGGAGAGCTCAAAGGGTCTGATTTTGGACCACTGCTCATAGGGCTGCAAGTGAATAGCCTTTAGTCATAACAATGTTTCCTCCTGGCCACACTTCGTGTTGGAAACTTTCTTTGAAGTGTGAGAACAAAAATGTTATGCCATTTGGACAAAAAAAAAAAGTTTCCAAGGCTGTTAATTAAAAAAAATACAGCAGAAGCTCATTAGACAGCATAAGTTCCTGGGAGCAGACAGTGTTTTGGATAAGCTCAAGAAGAGCTGAGCCCAGGTATATAACTCTGAGGCCTGACAAGCAATTCTCAGATCATGGTGCAGCCTGGATGCTGGGGAGGGTGCACCACCTGGAGAGACCTTACCCTGCGTTTAGTTACATTTTCTGGTTATACTCTTGAGCTGTTACCTGCATCCTGCAAAGGTCTTACAGTTTTCTGGGCTGGAATCACTGCAGCATGGCGACTTTGTGTGCAATCAACACACATGTAGTTTATGTTTTCTTGTTTCCTAGAGCGTGTATTCCCCAAAACAAGGGGAAGACTGGTGTGTCATATTGCTTAACTAAAAAAGATAAATTATGATCAACACTTAGTGGGCCTTATGGTATAGTTTTCAAAGGTTTCTCCACTTAACTTCTGGGGTACCAACTATACTACAGGACAATCAGTTACTGTGGTCTCTGGTATTATTTGTTCTTTGAAGGAAGAAATAGGGAAGAAAAACTTATGGATGGAAAAAGATGTGGCGCAAAACATGTTTTAGAAAACACAGTGGGTTTGTTGGTAAGGCAGTTTTGTAGAAACTGGAAACTGAGTATGTTGGGTAATTGTGAGTACATACTTATTCGGAGAGAAACAAGATTCCCGTAACAAATCTTCCCTTTGCCACAATAGCAAAGAAGGGAACCCTGGATCATTTTGAAATATTTCTGCAGAAAAGCACATTAGACCTAATGACTGCAGCTGGGTGATGGAAGACACTTCACTTATCTGGGAAAAAAATGCTTTTTAATGACTTCATTTTTTCATTTTTAAAAAACAGTAAAGGTGTATGTTATAATCTCCCAGAGATACTCCCAGGTGAGCTGTTGAATGGTAATTTCAACACACCTAGGGCTTCACACTGTAATATAGCCTGTTGTGCCTTACAGTTTAATCACACTGTGGCATTTAGAAATCATTCATTGTGGCTGGCAAAAATGTCTTGCAATAACACCATTACAGCAACTTACATTTTTATAGCAATTTTTACTTCTTAGGCAAACACACTGAAGTAGTCTACAAAACATCTTAAGTACATAACAGGCATTGAATCACTGAGTGTTATGAGTCCCTTATGACCTTGCAGCATCCCTTATATAATAAAAGTGTATCACTTTTTCATAAGAAGTTATCATAGTTATAAAACATGCATATGTTTTTAATTTAGATAAAACTTCCTTTTCCCAGAGATCATACTGAGTCATGGATTCAGATACCACCGTTTAAAATACAAGGGAATTCCTTATATCCACCTGGAGACTGGCAGTCTGATAGCAATCAAAGGTTTCAAAGAAATCCATGACACAAGCTGTGGTAAAATGGGCTTCTAGCAGACTGCTAAGCTTAACTGGGGCTTACTAAACTCAGGAGTGTACATCACACACAATTCAGCATTTAATATTCTTGTTGCTCAAGGAACAGGCTGTCAGCCACATTTGGGAAGAATTCAGCTATTGATATGTCACAGTGGAATATCAAAATGTCCCTTCACAGGTGCGAAATATTCAATTTGCTAAGATTTTTTGTGTCATTTATAAAGCTTTATGTGTTCTGGGTATTGCAAGCAAAGAAAGAGTTTACTATTTTTCAAGTTCCTCTGCAGCAACTACATTTGATTTATTCACTGTCAGATGGCCCCTTCTAAACTGGCTGCCTTCTCCATGGATTCTTGGATTTCAGTTCCCCACATGGCTGAGAGAGCACCCAGGGCATGGTGACATACAACAAACAGGCTTGTTCCAGGGCTTTGAGGTGCCGCAAACTCTCCTCAGTTAAACTGAAAAAATCACAGAATCAGTGACTGCAAGCCTCAGAGATCACCCAATACAAAACATGACTTAAAGTTGCTACCTTTATCACTGCAATATTGCTTTGATAGGCTCTGAATCAAGTCAGTACTTAAATAAATTTTGCTCAGGGTACGTTTTAAACTTATAGGAGAAAACCAAAAATAACCTTCAGAATCAAAACTTTCCACGTGTACTCTGAGCACGAGAGAGAAAACCAGTGATGTGACAGCCAAATGGAATTATATTACGGTAAATATGAGGAGGATGCAGCAAGGACAGTGAGACAGATAAATATTACTGATCAGCTCACCCAAGGCAGAGGCATATGTATTGCATTTTTATATGTGATAGCATATACCTTGGGTTGGTCTGAAGTCAAACTGATTTTAAAAGAAACACTGTTGGCTATTCACCTACAGCAGAACAAAGGCTGCCCCAGACCATGGTCTGATGTCATCCTTGCAGTCCTCAGCTAGTTTTTCCACTCTTGTGCCGTTACATCCCTTTTAAGCACCTTTTTTTTTTTTTTTGGAAGAAAACAAGGAGGGATTTGTAAGCAGCAGAGGAATGAAGGGAAGAATGTTTGCCCTCATGTGGCTCAAGCAGAAGCCATGGGCTTTTACTAGTAATGAGTGATCTAAGTTTGGTGTTGTTTTGTATCTTGAATGCTCAGAATGGAGCCTCTGTTCTTTACAGGAGTAAAGGAGGCTGGAGGCAGGCCAGGAAGGGAGTGTTAATACTGATTTTAATTTCGTATGTCGCCTAATTGAGATTAAAATTGAACAGTTATTGCACATTACTCTCTGTATGAAAACCAATATCCTTCATTATTACAGATATTAACATCAGAGGTTTTAGAATTTTTGATATCTAAATATTTATCAAGAGCTATCATATATTTGGAGCGTAAATTCTTCTTTTAGGCCTGAGTGTATACCCAGAAGCTTCAGTTCTGAGTACAAGATTTCTGCAAACAGCACTGAAGTCCACATGACTCCTCAAAAATATTTGGGTCTAATTGCTGCCATTGTCTCATCACACATATAAGCAGAAAGCTCAGTTACAGAGGGATTCTGACCAAGCTGTGCCCAAAACACAGATATAGGCCAGGGATTTGGGATGAACATGTACCTAAAATCATGCGGCTAGACACTAATTTTTCACGATCTTAGAAGTTTTGAAAGAAAAGGTGTTTATTAATAAGGTACTGAGCATTTTGATGATTTTTAAATGTTCTAGCAGTCATCAGGAGCAAGTTCAATGCAAGAATGAGAAAGAGAGTAGATGAACTCTTTAATCATAATTTCAGTAGTGCTGTACTTTTAAAGAACAAAAGGGAAGACTTAAAAAATACAAAGCTAGACTTTCATCTAAATTAAGATATAGAAGTGTGTTATGTTTCACAGTATAGTAACTTTGGCTAATTCCCACAAAGCTGTTTTGGCCAAAAGTTTTGTGAATACTTTTTGCAGCTAGTGCAACCAGATGACTTTTTGAAGGAGAAAAGCCCTGGGGAGAGCCAAAAGTTGCAGCATTGTTGCAATATACTTTCCAAAAGCCTTCTAGGCATTCCCCAGAAGAAAAAGAAGAACAAGGCTGGATCCAAAGGTGTGCAGTTGCCTTAAGGACCATTTAGGAACCTGTGAGCCAGAAACTCCTTGCATGTGCAATAGATATTTAAATACCAAAGTTGTCTCAGTTTTGGCTGGTTGGTTGGTTGGTTGGTTGGTTGGTTTATTGGGAAGCTGCCACTGTGTATATAAAAATATATTAGGTTGGGAATCTTCAGCCTTTTGTGTATTCCTGTACACACTTCTATCTTTCTCTCCAAAGTGCCCAAACTGAAAGGTAAGCACTGAGAGTGAGTACTGCATGAGGATCTGTACCAAATATAACAGTACTGGGTATTTTCCTACAGGCTGGCTAAAAAGAGGAGAGAAACAGGCCACTTACAGGCTGTTTCTCTCCACATCTCTCACCTTTCAGAAGAAAGCAGTGAGTAGGAGGGTTATAGGTATTTTGCATGCAGAGAATACCTGTAGAACTGTTCCACTTTCCATCAGCTGCCTGGGATTTGTCGCATCAAAAAGAGGAACAGTGACCTCCTACTCTACACAAGACCCTGATGATTTGCCCAAACATGAAACATGTAACATATTGGGCCTGAGCCACTCTGAGAGGTGATCATAGTCACAGTGGAAATTCTCACACTATTAATGAAATCTAAACAGAGCTTTACACCACAAACATTTACTCATGGAAACCCATGGGATTACTCATGTGATTAAGCATCTGTCAGAACTGAGCCTTAAATATGTCACACATCCAATCAGAATGTGGGTGTGAATATATAATGATGCAAAAATATAAACACACAAATATGCCGTCCTCCATGTAGCTGTCAGTGACTGATAGAATCACCTGCTTATCCAAAATGAATTCTTAATTAAAATAGGAGAGTCTTCTTAGTGCTTGCTTTTTTTTTTTTTTTTTTTTCTGGATGGCTGGAAAATAATTAGAACTCTAATTAAGCAATTTCACCTGATATAGTTATCTGAACATTAACTCATCAGCAGCGCAGTGAGGGATTTTACGTACTCAGGGAAACCTGCTCACACTCGTTAGACTCTCTTGAGTTTTGTGCCTATCAATTTTATGCAGCCTCCACAGGTTTTTGACCAGGGATTACACAGACTTTGTTCTGCTTTATTTTTCTGGTGTACGTTAGTATAAAACCTCAATGGATTTTATTTTCTCATGGATGTTTAGAATTTTGGGGTCGGTTTGGATTTTTTTTGGTTGTCATTTCATATGTGAAGAAGGCACAAAGTATCTGTGATAGCAAGGGACAGGATCTGACGAGTCAGATGAGCTCTGCCCAGGTCTTCCCTACAATTTACACTTTTCTTGGTACTGCCACTGCACATGAGCTTCTATGAACCAGGCCCTTCCACTGCATTGTATAATTGTGTGTGTTTTCTACATTAGCTGCACAATAAAAGCCTCACACAAATCTGCCTTCTAGCTGTATTCGTTTCTTAGGATGTTGCTCAGGACAAACATTCAGCATTACTCTTGAAGGTGAAGTTATACCCAGCTGGCTGTGCACCAGTGAGATAAACCACAGACCTGCACCACAGTGTCCTTTTAACTTTAAACTGTACACATGAAAAATGCTCTGCCTCCTGCTATAAAAAGAAAAATGAATACCTGGGCACTTGGGGATTTTTCTATTTAAATGCAGATTACAGCTTTCCTCACAATCATTTGGAACCATTAATCCTTTTAGGAGATTTCTCTTCCTAGGGCAAAGGGAGATGGACAAGGTTGCCTTTTCAAATGCTTTTTTGTTCTGTGAAAACCTTTTAAGTTTTAGAAACTGGTGAATCTGGCACAGTTTTATTGAAAGAAGAAGAAGAAGAAAAGGACCTTAATACTATTACCTCTAGCACTGGAAAAGATTCATTATTTCCAGGGTGTGCCTCTGCACTGAACAAGATTTGGAACCTATGTAAACTTAGCCTGGGAAACACTCAGGCTTCTCTAGTAACTCATAGGTGCCATAAGATCAGTAATTACGGAGTAATCGAAAGGTAAAGAGAGATTTAAGCAAATTCCCCATTTACTGTTCACAGGCTTAAGGCTACCTGCAGGCTGCTCTAAGCCAGCCGCCCTAACAGATTCATTTGGTTTAAGTAGAGTTGTGCCTGTTTCCAGTTGTGCTCAAAGGAATAATGAAACCAATGTTTAAGCCTCCTGTCTGTTGATATCTATCTGGAGCCAGTTTAAATGGGCGCAGGTCTTTCTGATAGTCCCCAATGAGTCTTGAACTCGAGCAGTGAGATATGAAGCAAACCACTTCTTTTGCTGTCATGCCCTTGTGTTAATTAACTAAGTTCTGATGCATCTGACAGTCAAGTTAGTTTAGAGTTTTCCCTAATCCGAAAGATTAATTTACAGTCCAGTCATTTAACACCAAAATAATTGCTGCTGAACTCTTATGGGTTTTTTTTAATGATCCAGTTCATAAAAATGTATGATGTAACTTCAGGAGAGCAAGTTTCTGACAGAATCCTGTTCTATTTCTGGATAAAAATGTCTCTTCTCAGAAAATTAATTTTTTTTTGGGNAATGCATTAAGCCGAATATGTAGGATGTCCAAGCCAGGCTGAAAGTCAGCCCAACCCGGAAGCCTAGGAAGCTCACTGAAATCCATGTGATCTCACTCCTTTCCCAAGGATCTTCACTTTCCTCAGATAAAGCTGATGTTATTATTGTTCCCTATGGAGGAAGCAGTTTGACTTGAGGTACTCTGATGAGGCAAGTGAAGCAATGGGATAGCTCAACAGAGGTACTAAACACTACCTTGAAGGCATTTTAAACTCATGTGCTTCATCTTTCCTTCAGGTTTATGTGCTGCATGGTTGAGCATAACAGATGTATGAATTTTATTCTGCAATTTAACCAGTAGTAAATGCAACTGGGAAAGTATGTAGTGTGAGGAAGAATATAAAATACTGATGGCTTTTAATGATTCTTTTGCCCTTTTTTTCCTACCACATAAAATTAAACTAATATATTTAGTTGAGTCAGGAGACTGAAACACTAGAATTGAAAAATGCTGTCTCACTGTGAGCAGATTAGAAAGCAGGGACATCTTTTGAAAGATTTTATTTAAAAAGACCAGAAAGTTATAAAGAGCTGTGGATCCTTTACCTCAGTTTACATAGGAGAGACAATTATCACTGAAGGAATTCCTCCTCTTGCAACATGAGCCCCATGAGGGCTGGCACATGACCTTAGCTGCAGCAAGCTTGGACCAAAGTATTTATCTTATCTGACCTTTTGCATAAACCAAGTTGGAATGTATTTTCATTTCTGAGATTTCTTGGACAAGTTCTCCCTTTTCAACTGGAAATGTTATCTGGTATTCAACAGCATTTCTGACCATCTGTTTTTCATAACAGATCAGAAAACTTAGATGTAGCTGCTGCACACCTACAGCTCTGGGGCTTGACCCCAGCGCGCCCGTATGGGTGAACAGCAGCTTGCTCAGAAGGTAACAAAATGTGCTTGATCTTTTAGAGGATAAACAATTGTGACTTATGGTGAATGTTCTACTGAAGAGACCTTCTGATGTGGTATTTATGCTTTACCACAATTTATTATCTACCTGTGGAGAGGGACTTGGGGATTTTCATGGATAAAAAGCTGGACATGAGCCAACAGTGTGTGTTTGCAGCCCAGGCAGATAACTGCATCTTGGGCTGCATCAAAAGGGGAGTGACCAGCAGGTCAGGGGAGGTGATTCTGCCCCTCCATTCCACTCTGGTGTCACCCTGCCCGGAGTGCTGCCTCCAGCTCTGGGGCCATCAGCACAAGAAAGATATGAACCTGTTGGAGTGTGTCCAGGGAAGAGTCACAGAGATGATCAGAGGGCTGGAGCACCTCTGCTACAAACACAGCCTGACAGAGCTGGGGTTGTTCAGCCTGGAGAAGATAAGGCTTCATAGCAGCCTTCTAGGACTTAGCTGGGCCTATATATAAAAAGGAAGGGTTACTTTTTACACGGACAGATAGTGATAGAACAAGGGTGGAGAACATTTTCAAACCAAAAGAGGGGAGATTTAGGTTAGGTATTAAGAAGAAACTTTTTTACTGTGAGGGTAGAGAGATACTGGAACAGGTTACCCAGAGAAGTTGTGGATGCCCCATCCCTAGAAGTGTTCAAAGCCAAGTTGCATGGGGCACTGAGCAAACTGGACTAATAGAAGGTGTCCCTGACCATGGAAGGGGGCTGGAACTAGATAATCTTTCAGGTCCCTTCCTACATAAACCATTCTCTGATTCTATAATTTTAGATTTTTAGGTGGTTACATCAATGGTGGGATAATAACAACCAAGACATATTGTTAGTGAACCTTTCTGCCTACCTTTTCCTCCACCTCAAAGAAGCAAAAAGGTGCAGCTGGGTACCAGTAATATTATGATATTCTTCCCAGCTGCCTGATGGTATGAAAAGCTGTTGCTACTAGTTCTACTTAACAGCTGTTGAAATGTAACCCTTAGCAACATAAAGGAGAATATAAAATGGTCTTCCTAAATGAAAGACCTGACAAGTGAGTGGAACACTTCATAAAAAACAAGCACCAAACTCATTGCTTTTAAGAAATGTAAGTTTCTCATTTCCTGCTTCTTGTGATTTCTTACAATAGTACTTGTTGCTTGTCCTATGCTTTTGTTCTCTAAAGCCCTGTACAAGCATTAACTAATTAATCCTCCAAACACCCCATGAATTGGGTGAGAAAGCAATGTTTCCATACGCATTCTGCACTGTAGGGGAAATATTAGAACAGACTTCAAAAGAAGCCCTTTGCTCATTTATAGGTGTTAACCTCTGTGCTACATATGTTCAAGCAACAGGGTTTCTTTTAAGGGCACACAGCAGAGCTGTAACATTTATCAGCGTTTATTTGATTTTTTTTAAAATGTTAAGTAAATAATTAAGTAAATATTTCCCTTCTGTGACTTGATCTCTGTCTCAGTGTTTTATGCCTCACTCATCTTTTGAGGAAAACCTTAGCACATGAAGGTAATATGTTTAATATGACTTTGGACAGGGTCTTGTATCTCCTACTTCTATGATTTAATCCCTGCTTTCCCATCCTTAGCTTTCTTGTGATATTTGTATTTGTGCTATTCTTGCTGCTTGTTTTTCTTCTGTCTCATAACACAGGTCATGTTATAAAATTAGACCTTAAGCACTGGATTGCTTGGAACTGTATCGAGACTCTGGTACTAAGTTCATTTGTTCTGACATTATAACGTGTTNGGGTCTGGTCTTCTTCTGGGAATCCAGTGGAAAAACCTGCTTGTGCTATTTCAAACCCCAGATTATATCCAGGTGGGAATGCTTGGTTCCTCCCCCTGGGCGGAGCATCTCACAGTGGGATGGTGAGTCATGAGACAAGGCACTGATGGGCCCATTAACAGGAGATAGTCCGGAGGGAGGAGGCAGGGAACATTGCTACACCTGGCTTCAACAGCTGATGAAGATGGTAATAGATTACACTGTAACCCAGGACAGGGACATACCTGTCTATCTGCAACTTCTATCTGTATGCAACCCTAGTAGATGAATTTGAGCCCACTTTTCTTTTATCTTCTGCTTGCTGGTGAAAGTGCAGTTGTCCCTTCTGCTCAGGATATGTCCACGTGGGACAATAACCTTTCAAGGCTGCGAGCAAGATGTTGGATAGCTGTTACTGCCTGCAGCCACAGTGCTTGACAGAAATTCATATTTCATCATTTATCTGAAGCCATCACTTCTTCCAGTACCCCGTATTATGCTAAATCTTGTTGCCTTGTTTGACTTTTCCTTATATTTTTTCGCACACTGATTTCTTCTCTCCTGAATTCCTGATGTCAAAGATCTCCTTGTTCCCTGTGTTGTGGTAGATGAGTGTCACAAGGTGGCAACGACAACTTCACTGTAGCTGCTGTGCACCCTGTCTCTGAAAAATTATATATATAATTGGGATCTTACCCTGTAACCTTTTTTACTCCTTAATTTATCCATCCATCACATCAGGGTTTCGAGACTAATGAAAATTAGGAAAGTTTATTTTCAATGAAAAAGCTAAATAAATACTACTGAAGTCTATTTAAATTAATGCTCATTAAAATTAAATATACATGGTAACATTACTATTACATCCGGTATACCAGGTATACCGCGCCTAACATTAAATCATCTTTGACATGCACAGTCACTCAGAAGAAACTATTTGACAGAAAACTGAATAACAGTGATGCAAGAAAATGATTTTCCACATATTCGTTATGTGCAGGTTAATTTTGGGTCGCTTTTTTCCTTCATCTCCAACACACACTCTCTTGCTTGTCCTGGGCCTCTGTTTTAGCATACATAATGTGTCTTGGTAACCTCCAGGCTATTCAGTAGAGGCCAGAGTAAAATATTATTTTGTTATGGTTTGATTATTGTTTTTTTTTTCTTAATTTCACATTCTCAAGCCACTGTTAAATACTCTGTTAGACATACTGCTCTCTGTTGTCTTTAATCAGAATTCCTTTTGGATTTGAGAGATTCTCTTGGCTTGATAGTAGTGCCTCTGAGTTTGAGCTTCCAGCCTTCCTGTGTTAGCAGACTAATTGTTTCCTCTCTTCTAAAATGTAGCTCCATCTACAGTTTATCCAACAATTCCTCTTTTTATCAGACTTAATTACATTTTTGTCATGGAGAATGTGCTTGCAGCTATTAATGTTCTCCTGAGCTTGTTTTTGACTTGTGAGCCATAGATGTTTAACTAAAAGCAAAAATTGTGTTCTTAGGACAATTTGCCACTGTCCTGTGTTAGTACTGGCAAAACTTTTTTGTTGTGTTTCAGAAAGCCATATTCACTCAAGGGAACAGAGAAGGCAGTTTTTAACCAGTCTGCTCAGGTTTATTTGGTTCCTTCTGTTGCAAAAAAGCAGGTTTACTTTTTTTTTACTTTAGTGTTGAAAGAAGAATGTGCAACACACTTGCTTGGAGGACATCTGTTGTCTATAGGATGTTCATTTTTCTGTCCCAGTTCCTCAGGACCTGGGACAGTTTAAAGTCACCTTATTTGGTTTTCCAAACTCTTGCCTTCTCCATAGCTTCCTTAAATTATCATTTATACTACACAGGATGATCAAGGCGTAATTTAAAGCAGGAAAAATACATTTTATGAAGATAAAAATACCTTTTATGAAGATATAGCTATAAATTTTATCAGATATAAAAGGAATTATTAGATATTATCTTGTACTGTCCAGAACACAAATTTCAGAACAGCTAAAAATCCTGTGGCAACACAGTGATTTAAATGCCACCACCCAGCCAGAAGCACTGCTTCACTTGCATCCGTGTGGGCTGTCAACTCGGCTTTTGTGGGAGCACTGTTTGTAGCTCTGTGAGGAGCTCCTGTGTGCCATAATTCTTGCCTCTGTGCTAGCAGCACTCAGAAACTAAGAAATTATGTGGTTCCTTTTATTCTACTCCATGTTCCCTGTTTTCTAGGGTTGCCTAAGCTGGTGCTCTGTCAGAGAAATACCACATTGCATACTATTTTGTTCATCTTGAACACCCCAGTTTTGTGGTCCTTCTGCCATAGGTTCTTGGGCTTTTTTATTTACTTTTAGAGATTCACTTGTGGTTGGAAGGTCAGAGTCTGCCCAGAAATATTTAACTTGTGTTATACAGCAAAAAGCAGATGATGAGACCTTGTTTATTTACGTAGTCTTATTCTTACTTATTTTATTCTAAAGTCAATTAGCAACTGGGTTTTTAGAAGTTGTAAGGTGGATTTTTCAGCTTCAGATCAATAAAAAGTTCCTCTGTTTCTTCACTCTGCCTTAGCCTCATCTGATAAAAATTGGATGCATGTGAAATATATTTATAGAATGGGGAGTAATACAACCAAAGTTTCTTTCAAGCTATTGGGTAAATCAGAATCTGTGGAACCGGGCAACCATGCAAAATACCTGATGTTTTACATTTACTGATCCTTGTTACATGCAGAGCAAACTGTCCTTTGAGTTTTCTTCCTTTTTTTTTTGACATTTCTAAAGGGAGTCAGCTACTCTGATAGAGCTTTCAGCACCCCCAGCCTTTCATTCAGAGTATTTTAGTGCATTTTCTTTTACTCTTTATCCATATTGGTAATCTCTCTGATCTATTGTTTGTCTCAGACCTTTTTAATTTATCGTTTCAGTTCCTACTGCCTTCGAATTATGAAACAAAAGCTGCTTAAAAGTGCAATTTCCGTTCAGCATCAACAGCAGTCAAGAGACCAAAGAGATTCAACAGACTCCCAAAGTACAGGAGCTTAAAACCACCTTAGTCTCTTGGCAAGGGATTGCTAAATTATCAAAATGTTTGAAGGCTGTGAGCTTTGGTTGAAATAGGGGAGAAAAGGGAACAAGCCTAAATGCAGAGGGAAATAAGGTCTGTTTTGTCTCTTCTGTCTTCCATAAATCCAAACCTTCAGTTTGAGGACATGGCAGTTTTTTCTAATCTTCTCCTCCTTTTCTGTCTTTTCATAAATAAAAGACTTTTATGCAAAATCATTAACCAGCCCCCTCAAACCCATCCATATATTATATATAATTCACGAAAGAAAGCATAAGGATTTATGAGAAACGCATTGTGCCAAAGAATTAACCACTCCAAAGTAAAACAGATAAAAAAGCATATAATATACAAATGTTCAGTGGCTCAAAAATATGTGATTTGTTATTAACGTAATGGAATTTTGCAAATATAAACAAGGAAGCTGTTAAACTTCAGATATTATTCCAAAAAATTCAGAGGGGTATTAGTCATATCTGGAGAACAAGTTTTATTCTTTAAGAAAGAAATAATTGGGCTGCAGTATAAGATTTCTGTGAAAACTATCCACCTGGAAATGTGTGCCTTTCCCTGCTGTTAGTGGAAGTGCTGTGACAGGTTTGTCAGTCACTCAAGCTGTGGTGCTGCAAAAGCAGCACAGCACTTCTATTTCAAGTGAGTCTGTTGAATTACTTCTATAACAAACCAGCCTCCACTTCCCCTCCAGTACAAACATCAATTTTCAGCATTTCAATCACATCGGACTCTTTGGCGGAGGGAAAAAATTTCAGCGCTATTGTATGCAAAACTCACAAAAACTTTTCCAGTTTCTTTTCTTTTACCACCCAACAAACATACCAAAAACCCTGACAAGAAGAAAAAACTTCTTTAAAAAGTAATATTTTCTAATAATTTAAGAAGTCATAGCTACAAGGCAAAAGCATCCTTTCTAATGGATGGTTGGAAAGTTTTCAAAGGCAGTTAAAAAAAATGATCGGCTGCAGAACCTAGGTGTAGGAGTAGCTGATCTGAAGGGCTGTATTTTTAATGGACTTTTCTGGGAAGCTGTCAAGACACTTTTCCCCCATGAATTTTCAATCATTTTGCTGACTCTCTCCATTTTACTTGCTGTTTATTCAATTATGGTGCTCACCAGAAACTGTTCCTATCTCACTTAGATCAGTAATTCCCAAACTGCTCACCAAACACTGACAGCTACCAGGCTGTAATAAGCAAGATCCATTCTCAATGAAACAGTGTGGGTTTTCTAGGCCCTTTCACATATGATATTTTGACCACAATTGGAAATGTTCCTGGTTTTTAAATGGAGCAAGCTTATAAGGCAGTTTTTTATTTTACCAAGAGATTGAAGGTGTGTTAATATTAGACAGTAACAGCAATGCCAACATCAAGAAGGGAGAGAGTTAAATCACTACTATATTAACTATTAACAGATGTGAAACTGCTAAAATAGATTCTCACAGACTGCATCTGGACTGAGCTGGTGCATTCTGCAACGCATCCTGGCTTCTGATCACTTGAGCATCAATCTGGGGCCAGGCCACCTCAGGGCTCCTGCAGGCATGAAGGCCTGGTGACAGAGAGTGATCCTGCCAGCTGGGCCATGGCGGAAAACTCGGATCCATAATCTATGTCCTCAGCTTCTGAAGAGAAGTTGTGCTGTAGGGGCAAGTCGTGAATCTCAGAGTCAACTGAGAACTCCCTTGGTACTGTGATTTAGAGTGGGATTTTGATGGGGATAGGATCGAGTGGCTGGATCAGTTTTAGATGAGGGAAGAGCTGAGTCAAAAACTAGAAGCTGAGCAATAAAACAACCGATGCCTTACTTTTGCCTTTTCCAGCTGTATCTCCTCCGAACAGTATTAGCAGAGTTTAGCCAGGTGTGTTATACACGGTTTCTTTACTAAAATGTAATTCCTTTTCTTATCTTGCATATTGTTTTCCTGTGTAACATATGGGTGTAGGCTGTGGCAAATTTCATGTTGACTGTAATGAAACAATAATACCTCAGTGAAGGTAGAAGGAAGGAAATATTTGTATAACTTTCCTGTCCTCAGAAGCGCATTTAGAACTGTCCAAATTATATGATTCTCCATTTTATTCATGGAGCTAAAGCTTCTGAATGCAAGAGATATATACAGTGACTGTTTTGGGGGATGGGGGGAAATTCTGGGGAGAATTTATTTGTCAGTGCTTCCTGTGCTACTGGACAGAATGGGCTCATAAACACTGGCAGATCATAGAATTGGGATCTATGCCTGGAGCTCTGCAGTGGTTTCTTCAGCCCACTGCCTATTTCTTCAACCTTAAATCTCTGTCATCTGGCCCAGTTCAATCACTCTGTTTTCTCTCTTCTAAGTTCCTCTTCCTATTCTCATTTCCTTTGCCTGCAGTGTCTCAACCTGCACTCTTCAGGTATGTCATACCTATCCCACTTGCCCATCCATGTCCAATGGTCCTTTCTCTTTTTTTTGATGCCCACTTCCCTTGCTCTTTGATCCCAGTCCTAGTCTCTCTCCAACCCTTTCATCAGTCTCAGATCAGCTCCATGCTCCCTCCTTGGCTCTTTCAGCAGTCTCACTTCCTCTCTGGTTCCATTCTTTTGCATCCTGGCATGTCCCACACAGTTCTTCTCCCTGTTGTTTCTCCAGTTCCTATTCATCTATCCCAAATAGCTTAAGCTCTAGCAACAAGCTTCTCCGAGTTTTCTAACCATTTGTCCAAGCCAGCTGAATAACCCTCTGTGTCTTTTTATAGCTCCCAGTCCCCATCTCTTTCAACATTTTTGCCTGTTCAGCAAAGTCCTGTTTGCCTTGATCCATCTCAGCTTTGGCTCACCATTCCCTCACAACATTTCAGCCTTAACAACTTGTAGAAATAGCAAAGGACATAAGAATATGAAACATTGGGAAATTTGAACAGGGGATGGTGTTAGCCTTTATATGACATAGATTGTAACCTCACCAGCGTAACACCCTTGTCTTTGTTTTGCTGTATATCCATAAAGTGCAGTGGAAGCAATTAGAACCATTTATTTTTATTTTACTGTCTACCAATAGTGTAAGTAACTGCCCATTAGAACTTAGATCTCGTGCTTTGAAGAAAATTGAAAGCACATCATGTAATAGAAAATGGTAGTTGAAACAATAAGCCAGATGCTAAGATGGTGTAAATCAGTGTGAGTGTAAGGAAGACAATACAGAAATTCCAGTTTGTACTAGCTGCAGATCTCCTCTTTTGAATATATATTCACTAGTAAGAGAAATGCTAATAGAAAAATTGTTAAACTGAGACTAAAAATCTGTATCATTATAACAGCAACTTGATCAGTCTTGTTTCTCTCTTGAGCCTAATTTGTATGCAAAACCAGTAGGTTTTTTATTATCTAAGTAAACTTTCTAATTAAAAAAACAATCAAAGTTTTATAACACAAGCATAAAATGTAAAGAGCTCAGTTCAACTAGGCTGATTAGAAACTGAAGTTGTGTCTCCTAATAAAAAATATAGATTTACTCTTTTTTCTATTGATATAAATTATATGAATTTTTAGGTGTTTTGTCTTTTTATTTCATTTTGATTTTAATTTTTCCTTTTATCTTTGTTTGTTGGGTTTTTTAAAGTATAGTCTGAATTGATGTACTACTAAGCCAAAGACATTTCCACTCCTCAGAGCCTTTAACTTGCCCTGTTTGGATATTCTGATTTCATTTTTCCCTTCTCTCTCACAGGACTCTTCATTTCTATTTATTTTTCATAGTCCTCAGGATTATTGAATAATGGTAGGCAATTGACCTGTTTCCATTTAGGGAGACTAGTTTGTTTAAACTAGTTTCAAAAGAACTAATTTCTTTAACAATTTTTTTTTCTTTTTAAGCCTCATCTGTGTAAAATTATTTTATGGTGTTTATAACCACTTTAGTTTTTTATTTCCAACTCCTGATAGCAACTTTCTTAAGTATAACTCCTGGAAGTAAGTTTTGCTTCGGGATTCACTTTAGGTGGTTGATATATGCCAGGGATGGCTGACTAATATCAGTGTGCTGACTAAAACCAGTGCATCAGTGCTTTTGCACAATTGACAGAGATAGCCACACATCTCGGTGTAGCATAGGGTAGCCAGCTATGTAGTTTTCATGTTTAACAACTTCTATATATTTGGCTTACACAAACCAGAGCATGGATCAACGGGCAGTGTTTAGGGACCTCTGTGCTAACATCAAGTTCAGCTTTGGTCTACACAGGTAGAGCTGGCAAGAATGAATCTGAAGAAATGCATCAGAATGAAGAATGAATCAGAAAAAAAATATTTCCTTTTGATTAAACAAAAATTTTCATAGATGCATTTCATTATGGGTTTTCCACAAGAAAAAATCTCCTCTTACTCTTCATTGATCACAAATGTGAATACGAAAAAAAAAGTTACAGAACCTTGCTGGTTTCTATCTTTACAGTTTTTATAGACAAGTTAAAACTTTTTCAAGTATCAATATCTTCCAAAAACCTTAAAAGTTAAACTTTGATGAGAATACCTGCAACAGATCAACTCCCACTTTTCAGTATTCCCCCCAGTAATATCCAAATCCCAAACATTTTATCCGTGACACTGAGCCTGAGTCACAAATATGACTGGTGCTGTAGAACTGCTGATTGCAATGGCAAATCATGTCCTCAGTTAAAAAGATGGGAATTTTTCTGGTTTAGCCTTTCCCTAGTGATTTCAGAAAGGCTTTTTGCAGTCATCTAAACCTACCCAGCTGCTTTATTGTGGGTTGGCAGTGGGACCCTACTTAAGATGTAATAAGCTACAGTGTAATTAAACAGCAAATGTCCATAACTAAAGTAATTTGCTCTATTCTATCTGTTGATATTTCCCAGCTTGAATGTGCTTAAATTATTTGTTTGCTTGTTTGCTTATTTCAGTTCTAAAAGACCACAAAAATTCAAACCCTCCATGCAAGTAGACTGTATAGAAAAAATGCATATGCAGGAAAGACAGTCCCAACTGTACATTTAGACAACAGGGGTGAGGAGGTATGTGATGTAAAAATGAATAAATGAAGAATCAAAACAGGATTGTGCTGGCAGCTCTGACTTCTAGTTTTTCCAGTGTTATTTTTTAAACTATGACAATTTTTTTTATAGCTATTTTCACATTGGTTTTCACAACATTTACTACATGTCATTCTCTTCCTCTTTCCAAATGACTGGTTTGCCTTTGACTGTTCTTAAAGGTAGAGAAAGAAAAGCCAGGGAAACTTTCAGCAAATGCTGGAAAGTTAAAGGAAGTTCTAGTATGAGAAAATTGAGGTGTGATGGTATGGTCTTCCTCCCCCTTTCCCCCAAACTGACCTTTATTTTCCAGAACCATGCTCAAGTGATAACTACCAGTGGTGATCATAATGGATCCATCTTTTTGTGATGACTGCATCCATCACAAAGTGGATTCAAGGGAGACAGCAAAACCATAGCCAAGGGCTAATTTGGGCAATGCACCCACCTAACCACAGTGGTTGTCAAGGTCTGACTCAAGCCAAGATGGAAGAAACCAACAACTTTTGTTGACATGCAAATGTGAGTATGAGTAAATTATCTTATTCCATGAGGAGCCCAGGACGCATTGAGCTTTCCTGCATGCAGCTGCATCCTTGACAGGATCTCTCCTTGAGTAAAGACATCTCTCGAGCTTATTCCTTGAGGCTTAGAGATCCCTTGTAACAACAGATTCTTGGTGATTAATGGCATGGTAAACTTTGAAATCATAGCTAAATGATGTAAACAAGTGATGTGCACATCTAATCCTTTAGACATAAAATATTGACCAAGTCTGGGACTAAATCTGGATCCAGCTGCACTTATACTCCTCTGAGAAGGAGTTTAGAACATGAGGGGCTACTTATGCTCATGAGTGAACAAGAGGGTCTCCCTGAAAATTCTGTCTGACCCTGTCCTTTATGCAGTAAATAATCAACTGTACCCGGCTGTTTAAATTTGCTAAACCACTGGTGCATTTACTGTTGAACTTTGTAATATCAATAAAGTTTATTGTTGTTTCTCTCTTATGAATTAAGTGCACAACCCCATCTGCAAGGAAAGGTGGTACTGGAATGCAGAGAAATATGAGACTCCAGAGGTATTGCACAGCTGCTACCCACCAAATGGCTAATATAGCACAAGCAGGGAGAAAAGGTGGAATACTTCTAGTTGTCTTGTTTCACAGAATAATGAAACAATACTGCTTCTAGATGTTAGTCCTGTAAGTGTGTAAGTGACTTAAAAGAATGAATCAGACTCTTTTTTGCACCTCTCTTTTTTTCCTTGGTGGCCCTTACTGTTCCTATGATATGCAGGAGAAAGTCACCAGAGGATAAATCTAGAGTTTAACTATATTTATTTGGCATATTTTCCACATACTATGAGAGGCTAAATCCATGTTTACAGAAGTAATGGCATCCCAAGAGAGAAGGAGTGCTCTGTTAACTGCTGCCTTGCAAGCACTTCTTGTTTCACAATTTAAGGTAGGTAATAAGTAAATGTTTACACAAATTAGAGCTGATTTAAGTGCAACAAAGTAAAAAAAAAAAAAAAAGAAAATTAAATGCAAACACAAGGATTTGCAGTGCATCAGATGATTGATGAAAAATTAGGCTGTATACAGAATTAACTTCAAGGCATTCCATGTTCTTATTTGACTGATGGTATGATTTTCTTTTAGGTATTTTTCTTCCTAACTTGTACTTGTTCTCTAATGTGTCCTCTGCCTGACATGAGAGTCTTCAAGATTAATTAATTAATTCACTGAACACATGTTCGTTAATACACTGAACACATGAACACAGTGTCCATACACAGTCACAGAAAGGCTTTATACCTTTTTTTTCCCTGCCCACTCTGCTCCATAGGTCTGTTGGCCAGGCAGTGTTGTAAGGTGGGGATGGTCTATGGCTGTTTGTACAGAAACTGTTCGGTATGTATGTCCATGTTCATGTTTCAAGATGACATTATGGAAACCTCATTATTTTTACATTTTCTCTCCATTTTCTTTCCAATTCTTTAGAAACTAGTCTATGCTGAACTGCAACATCAGAGAGGCTGTTCTGGAGGTAATCCCATCCAAAAGAACTCAGGTAACTTTCAGTTTGACTAGCAGTTTCAGATGTTGGAGAAAATTGTTTTAAAAGACATATAAAGGACAGGGCTAATCAGTTTATTATCACTGCCTGTTCCTCTGGACAGCAAAGGTATCCAAAGTGTAGCATTTCAACCTGGGTTCTACCAAGGCTGTGTCCAGTCTGTCTTTTGATATTGTTCCTTGTGTCCCTGGTTCTTGTCCTTTCCTAGAAGGCTTTCTTTGTTGCTTTCTTGTTTTGATTCTCCTGCCCTGCGAGTCTTGTTTATTAACTCATAAGTGCATCCCAGAATTCACCTGCTTGGTCCAGCAAGGAGCTTCATCACATCCACCAGAGTCAATCAGCCCTTCCCTTGCCCTCCTACATGCTCTGCTCTTTGAAATTGCCTCTGTCTATCTTGTCTTGTCAGTAAATGAGATTCAATATGGGTAAACCACTCTTTGTTAAAAGGTCAGCTTTTTATCAGTTCCTCCACTGCCATTTTTTTTGGCCAGGTGGTCTTGGGGTTTACAACTACTATCTGAATATCAATGCCTCTTCTTCATTCTTTAGAAGCGTGCTTGTAACTTAACGTGCTTCAAAAAATTAAGGCATATCCATCCACACACAATGAGGGATATGATGTTCAGCCTTGTTCCATGATCCCTGTTGTTTAGCAGTGTAGATATGTTCCTCATGTCTGACATTAAAATAAGTTTGCATAATGCCTAACACGATAGTATCTGATTGCTAGAGGCCTCTCCATACTCCTAAAATAAGAATTATTATTAAATCATTATCATGTTTACTAATGGAGATGATGATTATGGTAATAAATACTCTTCTCCCTCAAGAGCTTTCCTTGTGTTAGCCTGAAAAACTGTTTTGCTAGCCTCAGGGCTCCCTGATTTCTCTTAGCTTCAGTGGATGAATTGTGATTATGATTCTTTCCTGTATCACATGAACCTTTCTGCTATTCCTACAAATATTTCCTACTCCATATGTGGATTCCAAAAATGCAATTAGGAAATGTCAGGATACAGAGAAGACGCAGGTATTCTTCTTGGACAGAGCATGGTAGTGTATGGATGTTGTTTCAAGATCTATTTTAAATATGCCCTGACTGTATGCAGTGAAAATGATACTGTGAGATAGGATAAGGCATTTTAAGTAGATTATGAAGTTTTAGAAAATATCTTCCAATCAAGATTCTTATTCTTTCTTGCCACTAATATCTTGTCTAGCATCAAAAGTTTGCTATGTCTGAGTTCCGATCTCTTGAAATAAAATGCCTGTTCGGCAAACATGTAACAGGAATCAGTAAGAGTTCCACACAAGTCAGAGCCTTCCTGGAATATGCAGTATGAAAAAATAGTCATTTTTCTCCCCCCTGCCCTTGAAAAAATAGGAAAATATAAATTTTATGGTGTCTCTGGAGTGTATGGTGTCTATGGACTGGTGTCTCCGATAAAGTATTTAAGACCTGAAAGTGTTGGCTTGAAGGGTTTGGCAAGAAGCTAGACCTGTAAGCTCCTTGCACCAAACAGCAGTATTTTGAGAAATATGTATCCTTCACAGCTGTACTCAGGAGAGCTCATAAGTTCTGGACTAGAAACTTTCCTGTTAAACTTACTGCTATTGAAGGATTGCAATTTCTTATTAACCACTACAGGTTCCTCAATTACTCTTACAATGGATCCTATTGCTCCACTGAGACAATAGATAGTCCACAGAAATTTCAAAATTTCTATAGACAAAATTTCTGGAGGACTTACATTATGTAGGAAAAATAACCTGATAACAATTCTGTCTGCCTCTTTTCTCCCTGAATCCCCCAGGAGGTCTCTCTGGATTGCTGCCACTTCTGTGCACTTGTAATCCTACTGCTGCAATTTTAAAACATTTTAAAAAGTGCCTGTATTTTGTATTGATAAATAAATAATGGCTACATATAATTTTTCTTCTTTAAAAATTGAACGCTCTTTGGGCTCTTGTTATTACCTCTTTATAGTACTAAATGTCAGGTCAGTGAGCCTGTTTCTATCTCTACAAAATTACTTCCAGATCTCTTATTAAAGAGTAGAGTTGGCAATAAATATTGTATTAATATTTTAGTAATAGTAAGTAGTAGTAATAATCTATAAATCATAGCAGCATTTAAATTTTTACTTACATGTGTTGGGGGCCAGTAGGTGATTTTTGGAAAACTTATTATTAAATAGAACAGCACTTGGTTAAAGGTTAAAGTGCGTGGGATTGATTGCTGGTTAAACTTGTGGAAGAGTACATACAGTTTATGGTATCCATATAGAGTAGTCTTGAGATGCAACCTTAAAAACCTCAGTAAATCCTGCTAACTAACTATTTGTGATATTAGTCAGTGAGCTTCCAGCAGCTGTCACGAGCTCCCTTCGCACAGTGCCAGAATGACCTGGGGTAAGGGATGATTATCCCTTCAGCAGCCCCTTCTCAGGTACAACTGAGGTGCTGAGGACCAGTGGGAAGAATGTCCAGAAGTAACTGGGAGATTGGTGACATCATATCGTGCAGAAGTGTGCCCAGTCAGGGCTGGGCATCAACCCTGTTTCCTGTGTTCGTGGAGCGGTGGTGTTGCCTAGGCATGCATTTACAAGGTGTGCATTTGCCAGCGGTTATAGCCAGCAGACATCATAGGTCTCAAGTGTGCTTTTTCCCTTGGGGAATAAGTACCAAAAGGTGATGTAGCTAATTTATAGGCATCTGAGTAAAAACTCTATGAACATATGCTTGAATGTAAATTTTCTATTGTAGACAGGAAGATGGGAGGTATAGGGTAGATGGGAGTATAGCAAATTCTTGTATTAATGCATGACTGATTCTGTGGTTCTGGGATCAATGGCTGCCAATGACCGTGTAGCACATGCTGCAATCCTATAAGATCCTTTAGAAATACCAAGAAAAAAAGGTCAAAGCCATATTTAAATAAATTAATTCCCTGTCTTTTTGTGGCAGGTAACAGGGGTGTTGTTTCATCTTTGCCAAAGGTAAAATTGTGTTCCTGGCACAGTGTGGTAGGATAGACAGACACCAGCAAAGACTTCTGTATATAATATATATGTAGAATATGAAATACTTTTTTGGCATCTCTTCCTAGGTATGGTTAAGGTAATGACCATCTTGAAAATACGCATTTTCAGTGGGAGAGGCAGCACTAAGAATCCAGATTATATCAAAAAAGCTGTTGGTTCAGTAACTTAAAAATGAGAAAGGCTTACAGACTGCAAAGAGAAATACAGAAACAGAAAAGAAAATTGTAAATCTTCTAAAATCTAATTTCCTGACACAGAGATATTTATCATTATGTTTGAGATTATGGGCTGAGTCCTGCCATTTGCTATATACCTGTCTCAGCCCTTAAGAGTAAAGCTGTGAATACTTTTATTATGCACAAAACTAAAATACTTTTTCACACCATGCCAGAGGGCTAACATTGTAACTAAGGCGCCCATCTCCATGTTCCCAGAAGAACTGAATGCATATCTGATTTGCTTTATTAGAAGATCATTGCCATTAAGAAGCTTATTTTTCTTGTTCACATGGCTGGTGGTATAACACCAATTTATTTATGAGCAAATATGCAGTGCAGTGTATCCTCATTTTCCCCCTGGTATGTGAATAACAAGAGACTTCACAGGTGCTCTCCTCAGAACCTCTATGATTCATACATGGTGCTGTAACCATGACTCCCAACATCAAGTTCAAAAGCAGTAATTTAGAATTACTGACTCTCTGCAGCAGTCGGACCTGCAAGTGTCTACATTCCAATTATCAGGGACTGATCTTTGACTTACTCATTTATTAAAGACTATAAAAGGGAACCTGTGAAGAAAATGCAGAGTATCCTGGTATACTGTCTTAACCACAAAACTGCAATCCTGAGTTTCCCTCACCATTACTCCCATCTGACCATTTGTTACTATTGAGAGACCAGCTTGCATTCCCTCTTGCTGACTGGATAGAAATTGCTCCAGGGATTGCTTTTCATTTGCATTTTCCTAATAATGCTACCATTAGCCTTGATAGCTTTGTTGAGAAGGTTGCAGAAAGTAATAAGTATATTCATCTGGGATCTTGTGCTTTCTTGTTTGGCTTATTTTGAATTAATATTTTTTGCTGTTGCGGAGAATTAATTTAAATACTGCCTCAGCCTTTATTTGGAAGGCAAAATATACTCTCCTACTGGAAATGCTCGGTGTTCCTTCTGCCATCTTTACCCTGTCAGTAATTATCTCTTAACATCTGTAAGTCATCCTCCCTCTGGTTTAGATTTGAAAATTACAGTCCTTGAAAAAGATACAATGCAAATTTTCTATTTTATCAACTCATTAATTAGCTAATGATCAGTTAATTAATTCACAAGTTGACATGGTCGTGTTCGGTCATAGGTTGGACTTGATGATCCCAGAGGTCTTTTCCAACCTAATTGATTATGTGATTCTGTGTGATTCTGTGATTGTGTAATTGTCTTTATCTGGTTTGGCCAAGCTAAAAATTTGGAATGGAGAGCTGGGAACAGTAAATACCAAATACTGGAAAGTTGTAAGGTGCAATAATGTGAATGATCTCTCACTTTAGGATTATTGAAGCAATTATCAATATTATTTGTGAACAAAGCAAAGTTGCTCAAAGATGTTGGAACTGTGTTACAAGCACTAGCTACAGACTCCTGCAAGAAGCCACAAAACTGAAACTAAATACTTGAAGTAAGTGATGGCTACACAAAGATTAAAATAGATCTCTCAGTAGTATGGGTAGAGAAACTGTTTAAAAAACTACAAGACATGAATAAGAAGCAATAGATGGCAGTGAATGTTTTTCTGCTTTCTATGAGAGTATTGGCATGGAAAGGGTGAAAATATGCATTGAAAAAGGAATGAAGAAATAATATATAGGAGAAAAGTGACAAAAGAGTTGAGGCACTGAGATTTTTCTGTCCAAGCAGACTGCTTGTAGAGGGTGAGGAAACCTTGCCACTGGGGACTGTAAGACAGAAGAGAGAGTTAGGCTGTGTCATCTAACTACCTGATGTTCCCCATGAGCCAGGTTCTGCCAAGTTAGAAGGAGCAGAGTACATGAAATAATGTAGATTTGCACATGGACAAAGAGGAAAAGAGAAAACAACCCATACAAAGTAAATACGACAAAGGCCTATTTGAGAAACTCCAAAAAGGCTGCACTTTATTCCAACCTTAAGGCAGATGCTGACAAGTTACTTCATTTTTTTTATGCTTTGAGTCTTCTGTAAAAGGATCCTGCTTCATCTGTTGCCTATCTTGAACTTGAAAGCAAATCATAACTGTTTGAGAAAGGACTTTCCCTGGTGTGCAATGGGTTTTTTGCATACAGAATTCCTGAACTGTGACCTTAGTCCATCTGAGAGTGGGGTCTGTCTTTCACTGGAGCCCATATGCTCCCTCCCTAAGTGTATGCAGTACATAGCCTATCATAAAGTAGTCTGTTGGCTCTGAAGGGAGTGATGATAATAATAGAGATAAGGCTGATAATTATAGTAGTAGTCAATGAATTACTGATAGATCTCTAGGTTAGACATAATTGATTCTGAAAGTGAATGAGACCTATATTTACCCAGTAAACACATGGGTTTAATGCAGTTGCTGGAACAAGCAATTTGCACTAGAGGAATTATGAGCATTTTAGGATTTACATTGGTGGTTTCTTCCCCAGCTCATAACACAGAGGGCATATGTAGCTGGGCAAGGCTGCATAGTTTCTGCCTTTGCTCTGATGGTTTCAGGAATGAGCATACTGGACCTAATTTTCCAAACTTGTCAGCCCAACTCTCACAAGCATTACATTCAATTAGGAAGAACACAAAAACCAATTTAAAACAAATGGCAAAAGGAGGAATCTACAATGAATAAAGTTCCTTGCTTTCCTGTGATGGCCATCCCACTTTCTCAGCTGCTGGGATTATTTTAAGAGAATAATGGTAACTACATAGTTTTCAGCTTATCTCGAGTCTCCACAGTGAGTCCTAATTTTGTAAGTGTGTGTGTGTATTTTAAAACAGCTTTCCTTGGAAATCCAAATGATATAGGAATGGTCTCCTAATGGCTTATTTTTATGTCCAGTATTCACTTAAGTGTGATTCATTTACTCAACCTTCTGCTGCCTGCAGCAGAGGAATCAAATAGTCATTATTACTGTAATTTTGGCCCATTCAAGTGCCAGGTTATTCAGCGTGTCTCATGTCACATTGACTCCCCCAGCCTACACAAGTTTTTTTATGCCTGCTATGTGCCAGTTTTGTCAATTTAACTGAGGATTTTCTGTTGCCCCTGATTTCACAAGTGCATCTCAAATATTATAATTTAGATTTGTTTTTATAACAGTTATGCTCAGATGTATAAAAGTGACCTCAGCATGTACAGTTTGAAAATTGCTTTGGAAAAGAACTCACCCTGGAAGGATATTTGGGGCAGATGTGTCCTACTAGTTAGCTGAGTCCCTTTTGATGTTAGTTTAAAGTAAATATCAAGCCTTTTCTTTTTAATGTTAAATTATTTAGCATCTGCCTCTGGACTTGTACCTTTATCTTCTGCTGTGCAGTTAAAGTACTCTGTTTATTATTTCCTGCCACAGCTGATCCCATATCCTCTCCATCTACGTGTTATCAGTGCTTCACATCTTCTAGCAGGTGCTGAAATTTGTTCTCTAAATGTTAATAGAAACAGCAGAAGAATTTTGAACATTCACTAGCAAGTGTCCTCGGAAAACCAGCAGTTGAAAGAACCCAACAAAAAGCTCCTGCCAGAAACTATTTGATCATAAACCTCTCAAGCAGAAAATTGGCAATCACTGCAGAAACAATTCCTCAGGAAAGTATTCAACTTTCAAATAACCCTGAAACACAACTCAGTATCATTTGATTTCCAGTGAGCACATCTAGCAGGCCATCCCTCCACCAGAAACCAGTGCAAGGTAAAGACCTGACTGCTGTTCCCACAGTCCCTGGAAATTTCATCCTTTAGGAAGAAACAATACAAAAAGTCTTTTTTATTATAATGTCTGTGGTTCCCTACATGTGCTGACTCACATAGAAGTGACAAAACCCCAGAAATTCTTGTCTGCTTCCTATAAAAACCCCAAGGTTTTTTAGATTAGTATACAGTACGTAAAAAATATATGTGAAATGTATAAATTAAATTTCTCCCTTGCATTCTCTCCAGGTGTGTATGTGGGCCGGGAAACACCAGAGGTGGCTGTATATGTGTGAGTCCACTGGATTTTAAGTGCAAAATAGATGTGGCATTAGCTGGCACATACATGCAGCAGAAGATGAAAGGGAGAAATGGTTTGGGACCAGCCTTTTCCAATTGCACTCCTGGCTGAAATAAGCTCGGAGTGAAGCAGGTGGCTTTGCAGAGGCCTGCAGGTTGTTACTTGTTCCAGATCTCCTAGGTGCCATGTACAAGGAAACAGAAATAGAGATGTTCTCGTGCACTCTGGTAAGTCTTCGCCCACAAACACAAAAGGGCACGTTGCAATATGAAGCAATTAAAACTGCTTTCCACACAAATACCTCAGTATCAATGGGAAGCTCTGCTAACAAGGAGAATGAACTGTGTGCATATCATTAACATGGGAAACACCTCTTGTTGCTTAGTTGAATATACCTTTACAAAGATGAACATGCAAAAATCAGAAGTTTTTGTTTTCTGAACATTAGCAAAAAAATGTAGGGAGGTGGTATGCATACCAATACGCTGAAGTTTTATAAAGGGAAAATATCAACCATAAGACAGCATTAAGTAGACTTAAATGTAAGATTATGGCATGAATAAACAAAGCAGTGTATAATATTTACAGGGTCCAGTGTATACAGCTTTTGCTCTACCACCTCACCTCCTTCAATTTTAATTCTCTTCACCTCATTAATATCTGTTTTTCAAAAGGTGGCTTTGGGGCATAAATTAAGTTGTAGACTGTGATCACTAGTTATATACACACCTAAGTCATATTAATGACTTGTTATAAAAGAATGTTTTAAATAGACTTAGTTCACATTCTGGAATGATAAAAACTAGCAAAGCCATGAATAAAAAAAAATCATTTTTAGTCTACCACATTGTTTTTTTACAGCATTGACTCCTAATTTTGACCAAGAAGGAAAACTGGGAAGGTCTGAAGTGTATTCAACCACGTCGAGTAAGATCAACTCCCAAATATGCAAATATATCTCTTCTGTAGAGGAAATGTAGTCAGTCTGTGGGTTGCCTCAAGTCCTGTCCTCTGTGCAAACGAAATTCAGCAAGGCTGATTTTTCAGGATGTGTGTTGATATGTGCCTGTGCATTAGATGTCAGCGATTAAACCCTCAAAGGTATGTGTGTGTACATATTTGTATGGAAAAGGAATGAAGTGTGGCAGCTGCTGGTGACAAGTCTTTCACAAGTATACGTCTCTGCCTCAGGTAATAACAGAAGCAGAAATGAAAAAAAATCATTGAGGAGTGGGGCAAAGCATTTTAATTTCAGAATACATAATATGCAGCCATGACTAGTTATAAACGAAATACCAAAGGGATTAAATACCTTTTGAATTTCTGAAAACCAGACCATAATATTAAAGTTTTAATAATTAGTATTTCACATCTAATGCACATCACAGTAGAGAATTCCAGTAAACTTTCAAGCTTCCAGCTTCCTAAAGCATAAAATTGAGATGTTGTGTATAAGTAGGTTTATAATTGGGTATTATTGAAATAATGCACTGATTACAGTATAAAGTTTATAGACTGAAAAAACAGTAGGAGCTTTCAAAATTTTTTAGTAATTTTTAAAATTACAGGGAAAGTAAATAGTATTTGTGTCTACTGGGATATAAGAAGGTAGAAGTTTATGATATATTGCTGTCAAACCCAAGGTCTGAACTATTCACAAACCACTTGCCAGCAGAAATATATTTTTCTTTCACTCTTGGTGGGAAAACACCAATTTTCTATAGAATTTATAGCATCTTTTATATTTTTCATATAAAGAACATTCTTAATTTTATCAGTATTTAATGAAAAAAGTGTGGCTAGGGAAATCAAAGCAGGAAGACTGAGAAGCTAATTTTGAGGAAACATTTTCTTTCTTTCCTCATCTGTCAGTCTAATTTAATATTAATAAATACTGTATAAAACAGTCGAGCATATTTTCGACTTCTCTCTTCCAAACTACTCATCCTTTTTGTGAGTTGTCTCGTGGCCACTATGGTATTATTTTAATTTTTCAGAACTACTGTCATTGCTATTATGTTACTCTCACAATAAGTATTGTAAGAGAGGGGGAGGCACTCTGACAGATCATGGAGACAAGCTTGCCTTGATTCTTCCTTTTTCATGAGCTTATAAACCCATAACTATCAAGTAAACATTTATTAAAAGAAAATGCAATTACATCAGATTATCATGAAATTGAGATTTTTGCTTAGGCATTGACACATTAACTATAATGAAAAGTCCAGAGTTTTCATTCATGTAGCTGCAAGATGTAAGGACCTCATTTTCTGAGTGACCTAAAACACTCATTGGTGACAATGCCAGAGGCAGACATGTGAGACAGTTTAGATGAATTGTACCTGGACAGTGCTTGTATTTTTCCCCTTTGATTATAACACAAGCTGAAGGTACTTAGTTTAGATTCAGAGACCTAATTTCTTGACATCTCAAGCTATGAAAGATGAATCCTGGCATCTGCTGGTGTTACCAGTGGTGACTTTTTGTACTACCCCACACAAAATCACTTCACAGAAGACCTCCTTTTCTCTCATATTTTATTAGGTGGCTTGACAGAGTGTGAATATTAATTTCCACTACAATCAAGGAACTTTGCAGTGCTGAGAGCAGTAATTAATAGCTGTGACTCCAAAGACAGTGTCTGAAAATCAGCAATGATTATTTTATTCAAAGTCTTATAATTCAGCTATTTTCTAATTTTTCATCAAATAATAGAGGATTTTAAAAAAAATTTAGGTCACTCCCTTCTGGCGTAGTGCATTACTCATTCTGGCCCTGGATTATTTGGCAGCACCTCTTTGATGCTCAGTCACATTT
This sequence comes from Machaerirhynchus nigripectus, assembly GCA_013397975.1. Lineage (NCBI taxonomy): Eukaryota > Metazoa > Chordata > Aves > Passeriformes > Dicruridae > Machaerirhynchus > Machaerirhynchus nigripectus. The sequence continues at coordinate 105,153 of VZRQ01008384.1, read as the reverse complement.
GCTGTTCACCATTCTCACAGGTGGTTTCACAGGTCTCGGGTCAGGTCTGTTTTCTGCTTACTTATTGCTCAGTGAACATGAACTTAATTGTCCACGAGAACATTTTCCTAAACTGTCAATGTATTCAGTGCATGGGCTGTCACTCTGATTTTCTTTCCTGAAGTATCAACCTTTTATAGCTGTCCTGGCTTGGAGACAGTCATTGCCCAGATGTTCTCTTTCAATCCTACCAACTAAATTTTCTTTGTAAAGCCAAGCAGCACTCACTAAAACATCGGTGCTGGTTTCTTTTGCATTATTTTCTTTAAGTTCTTGTGAGGTCCATGAAATAGTATGCTGTATGCTCTGCTTCTGGCCTCAGATTGGAATTCTGATTGAGTATGTCTACTAAGTGGCATGGGCTCAAAACACTGAAAGTGCTGAGGTTCATTCTTGTTCTCCGCTTTCAACTGTGGCTCAAGGTTTAGTTTACAGTGACAAAAAGGAAGGTCAAGCACTACACTTGCCTTATCATTATTTCAGTAAATCCAAGAATAAAGTAGATTTTGGATCCTTTGAACCACCTTTTATCATACCCAAATCATGATCTATGAACAACTCTGCTATCATCAATGACAAAAGAAGAGAACAATAAAATTATCATAATTAAACTAAAGGTCACTCAGGGGTTGTGGCTCAAACTCTAATTAAATTTAACCTATTTCATATTATTTTTTATGTCCACAAACATCATAAAATATTTGTTCCATTTAAGCCTGCGAACAAAACTGCTGCAGGACGTAATGATGAACCTTGCTGAAAGAGGAGCTGGTAGTCTGTGCTTTGCATCTGGGAGCCTGAAGGTCAAAAGAAAGCAGCATAAACTGACACTGGACTGCTCTGTGCCCTTCCAGTAGTGGTGTGTGTCATGGCTGCCCTGCTTCTCTTACAAAAATTTAGTTACAGCACCTACAACATCTGGAATATCTGAAACAGAGCTTATATTTTATATTTATAATCCAGAGCTGTTTATGCTATTTATTTTTGCAGTCTAGCCCTGACATATACCTCTTTTAAAGCTCTAATGCTTTTTCAACGTTATTTCCTTAGTAGAAGTAGTAGAAAGAGGACCGTCCAGAGCAAGGACCTGGGAATTTGAGCAGAGAATTTGAGAGCGATGCAGTTCTGAAAGATGGCCAATGTTTTATAGTTGCAGTTTCCAGAGCATGAATGCAGCCTGTTTGCTGTCTAGTGCTCCTCACAGTTTACATGGGGTGTACAACACATTAGTATTACATATAATGCATTTTTTCCAAGTTCAGTAATTAAGTAATATTTTTGGTATTGATTTTCCATTATAGTTCAGCCTTAGAAGGAGTAGTCATTACATGGATTTCAGTTGAAATGTGTCAATGGAAAGTGGACAAATCAATAAGTCTGTTTGTAGAGATGGTTCAGACACCTAAAGGGAAACTACAGTTATGTTTATTTTTTGCCCAGGTTCTTGCTTCTATACCTTTTTCTGCCTGTCCATATGAAATCCACTAAAACACAGTTACTTTTTAGAGTACCGTAAACCTTTGTCCACTTGTCTTTGGTCTGTTCTGAAAACAAAGTGAACCTTATTTTCAGCATGTTCTGACTTCATCAAAATTAGAGAATATGTCAGTCAGTTTTGATGCTCTCAGAAAACATTTCTTGTGGTTTCCTCCTAAGCATCTGTTTTGTGACAAACCCAGGTAAGAGTGCACTGGCTTGTTTTTTGAGAGAAATTTCTTGTGGGGTGGTGTTTCTTACTGGTGTTATCTTGCTGTGAGGGAGCAGATAACTTGTTCAGGCAGGCAAACCATTGAAATCTGTGCTGAAATCTTTAGCAAAGCAGAATATGCTGAAAAGTGTGAATAGAAGTAATTTAAAAGTGTTAGTTTACAGAAAGCTGCTGTTTAATTTGTGGAGCCTTTGAAGGTGGTGAGAATGAATGGCCTCATGACACCTGATATTGTAGGGCAGGCTGAGTACAAGGAGCCAAAAAGATGAGTGAAAAGCATCCACTAGAGCCCCCTGCCAAAATGTGTAGGGAGACTAGGAAGTAGGTGTTAGGTGGAATTTGCAGTAATGGGGCAGCAATGGAGTTGAAACACAAGGAAAATATTATCCTGTGCACAATACTTCAAAAAGAGGTGTATCTGCAGCACCAGAATTACTTGAAATACCCACAGGCTAATTGTGGGTAACACATGGTACTTAACAAAACTTTCTCTTATTTTTTTTACTTTTTTTGATAGTTCATGATAGGAAACAAATTGCAAATATGGCTAGTTCCACAGGTACGTACTTTGCTGTACTATATTGTTGAAGAAAATCAGCTTTCTGACTGCTGCTACAAAGCAGATAAGTACTTATCTGTATTTCTTAATCTGGAGAGCCAAGCAGCGAAGGGCGCTGTGCACTGGAGTGAAGTTCTCTCATTTTCTTGCAGTACCCTGGAGATAGGCTGATCCATTTGGGGAATGCAAGAATGCCTTTTTAAAAGACAGAGGGAAATTAATTGAACACAACGATGTGTGAAGACAATGGGACTCCCATATTTAGTATACTTTTCCAGATTCTGCATAAGGATATGCTTTAGCTGGTTTCTAAATTCAACTTTCTAACTCCATCTTGGAAGTTTCACATCTTTCAGATGTTCCTGTACAAACTCACATTAATACTGAAATATGGAATACTTAGGAATGCAGTAACATCATCCTCTTCTGGGGTATAGGAGGTTTTACATCAAGATAATACTGTGTACACATGGGAGTAGCACTTCAAAGAGGGTAGAAAGACTCTGTGGGCAACCTACAGCTGTGCTAAAAGCCACTCAGTCCAGTTTGATACATATGGCTTCACTCCCTGCTTGCAGGAACTCTAACCTCTTGTGTCTGGCTTATCAGAGATCCTTCCTTCCTTCCTTCCCTCCTTCCAACAGGCAGATCTGTTAAGACGGTCTCCTGGTTCCACCTCATGCTGACAATAAACTCTGAAATAAAGAAAACCGAAATTGAATTAATGTTCCCTTTCCCCCTGCTCTTCCTGCTGTGTTTTTTTTCCTCAGTGCTCTTCATTCTTTGCAATACCCAGGCAGTCACACTCGGAGTGGCTGAGGCCAAGAGGACTTTTTTTTCAGTTTTTACTCTACAGAGATAAGTTTTTGGATTTGTGAGCATAAGGGAAGATGAGCTACATCGTTTTCTCTGAGCTTTCACCCTCTTCTAAGAATTTATGAGCATGTACGGGTGCTTACAAAAAGCTTACTTCCTGAAAATTTTCCAAGGCAATGGAACATAATTAAGTAATTTGCACATACTGAGCCACTTATCAACAAGGTGAAAGAAAAGTCCATGATATTCATGAATATTTTGGTGAGCTGGGTTTTTTCAACAAGCATTCACTAAATTAGAGTGATTTCATTTGACACTTGAATACTAAATTTAATTTTGCTTTTGGATTAGGGTTGTTCATCTCACTCACATCTCCTTAAAAATTAACTACTTTATTTTTTTTTTTTAATTCAGAGAGTGTGCAAAGTTGGGAACTTGGGTCATTGAAGTTCTCTGATACACCATCTAGACTTTTAGGTCAGTTAAGAATTTGTACTATCTCTGTATAACAAGACTACACTATCTATGTTCAGCTCATTCATAAAGAGAGCTTTCACCTATTATTCTGCTATTACGATCAACCAGTGTATAAATGTTAGGTTATTACTGTTTGAGGCTTAATGAGGAATTCTCCCAGTGTATTGAGGCTTGCAGTAGTGGCTTTATGCTTCTCAGAAGCACATGTAATAATGCACTGAGAATGCAAGATAAAGAAATGTAAAAGCCAAGAAGCTTCAAAAATAAAATCATATTACAAATTAAGTTATTGATAAAAACATAATTTAATTCTATATTTAAACCTGTTGAGTGTCAGCTCCATTTGACTGGAGAGTGCATTTCAAAAGAAAAATTTTCCTAAGACAGGAGAACAGATCCATTGAAACTACGCACATTTTTCTTGCATGAAACCTGTTGCAGGTAAGAAGATCAATACTTATTTCCTTTTCATTCCCTGCTCCATTTCAAATCTTATTTTAAAAAACAAACTATTAGTGTTGGTTTGCTCTTTATCTAATGCATCTCATGAATTGCTACTACCATGCATATGTGATTGAATATCGTATTCAGAACAACGGTAAAACTCTACATATAAAATCGACACTATAATATATACTCCTATGAAGGGAAAATTACTTTTATAGAATCATAGAATTATGGAACGGCTTGGGTTGAAAGAGACCTTAAAGATCATCTCCTTCCAAGCCCCCCTGCTATGGGACACCCTTCACAAGACAGGTTGCTTACAGCCCCATCCAACCTGGCCTTAAGTACTCCCAGGGGTGGGTCATCCATGACTTTTCTGGGCAACCTATTCCAGTGCCTCACCACCCTCACAGTAAAGAATTTCTTCCTAATATCTAATCTAAACCTACTCTCAGTTTGAAGCCATTCCCCCTTGTCCTATCACTGTATGACACTATAAAAAGCTTTTTCATATCTTTCTTGTCAGCTCCCTTCAGGTATTGGAAGGTGTGCTAGTTTGAAAGCAAACTAGTGGGAGACTCCAAGTCAGAAATACAATTTAATAGGAAAAATAAAAAAAGGGCAATAGTACAAAAAAACCCAACCCACTAACAGTGTCAGAGTATAAACCTGACCCCCAGATGGTCAGGGGGTTGGTAGCAGTCTAATTAAATGGTGGCTGCAGTCCTCCTGGAGTGATGGTTCTGTTGAAGCAGTGATCCTGTAGAAGGGCCTGGTCTTCATCTGAAGGTCCAGCAGCAGTATAGATAGCTCTGGTCTTCCTCTGGGAATCCAGTAGAAAAGGCTGCCTTAGGCAGTTCCAAGGGCAGGTTATATCCAGGTGGGAATGCTTGGCTCCTCCCTCCTGGGCGGAGCATCTCACAATAGGATGAGATAAGTCCATGAGTCATGGAGTGGTTTCTTGATGGCCCATTTTCTGTTATCAGGGGTGGGTCATAGCAGGAGATAACAGCTCTAATGGCCCACAGCTGGTGGTAATAGAATACTTGAATACATCTATATTGTAACCTAGGGCAGAAGGCCAGAATTAGGCCACCACTATGCTGGCTCTTTTCCAGGCTGAAGATTCCTAATTCTCTCAGCCTTTCCTCACTGGGAAGGTGCTAGATCCCTCTAATCATCTTCATGGCCCTCCTCTGGACTCCCTCCAGCAGGTCAATGACTTTCCTAAATCTGAACTTTTTCTCTTACACTTTATTGAAAGTTTGATGACAGAATTTGTTTATTCTGCTGGATAGAGAAGATCCGAGGCTTCCTTTGTTTGGTGTTATGGTGGCAGTACTTACCCTGGAGAGTGTCTGTTGTTTGTGGTCAAAGCACATTTTTATTTGCACATGTATCTTTGAAGCAGAGTGTGTGAATAGAATAAGGTATAATTAATAAGGCATTAATAGTAGATTAGCCACAACTTCAAGTGATTAGGCAATTTTAATTGGTTTAAATAAATACTGGAAACTAAAAAACTGCCCGCTTTTAACTGAGACCAGAAAAAAGAACAGTGTTAAAAATTAAGAATTTACTGGATCAAGCAACACTTTAAAATTTTATCTAGCTTTTTTTTTTTATCTGCAGAAAAAAAAACTGGTCTTAAGGTCTTACCAATTTATATTTGATCCATTTTTGCCATTTATCTACCTGTTCCTTGTGTCATTAATGGACTGTTGTTAATCTTGTAAAATTGTATTGGCTTGCTTTTTTTTTTCTGTGTACTTCTGACCTACCTCTAGGCATGGAAGATATTTATGATAGATTTGTTTAACTTTTTGATCTGTTAAAACTGTAATGCTCCTGGAGTTTATGAACAATGCAATAACAGTTTATATCCTCAAGAAAATAGCACATCTATTGTAGTTTCTTTCAAGGGTAATGACACTTTCTATTATCTCTGTCAAAGTACTACTGTGAATTATCTGAATGAATGTAGCCTTTTCCTTTCCTCTTCATAAGCATATCTAGACTTTTATAGAAACAATCATTACTTGCGAGCATTTGTCAAACAGCAAACCCATTTTATGCTATGGATTATTTACAATTCTTTCTGTCTGAATTCTCTGTAAAGTCACTTGTCACCTCACTGTCACAACTTCTTTTCCTTTCTTGAATGGAAGTATCTTTTAAAAACCTGTGGCTTATCAATAATGGGGGAAAAAAAACCCCAATTCATGCCAAATCCTCTACTGCATATGCAAATATACTTGTTTCTGCATATGAAAAGAGATTGGGTGAACAGTAATAGAAACAAAACTCTATTAATACAAACAACAACAAAAAAATCCTGGGCTAAAAAGCTTTTCATATTCACATGGGTTTTTGCAGGAACATCATCTTCTTGGAAATCAGTGGCTGGATGGATGAGGGGTTCAAGGCATGCCTCCTTTTTTACATTACTCCTTTGGCATAAAGTAACTTGTAGCATTGCATTAGCTGGTCTTGCAAGTCTTTTTACTGAGCTTATCACATAAGCCACCTTAACTTCCTTATTCACCCGCCAAATATATGTTATAATTAGCAGTACGTTTGTGACTTTTAACAGCTTTTGGAAAACCACAGATGTTTTGGATCTAAGTGTTTTCTTCTGAACAGAGTAACAGCTGTGCAAGAAGCGATGGAGAGCTGAGCGTAGGAGGCTGACATAGCAAGATTCCTGTCAGCCATAATGGTTGTATTCATTCTGTGCATGTTGAAGTTTCAGAGGTGAGAACAATAAAATAGTGCCCTGCTAGAAACGCAGCAAAATCTGAAATAAAATATGCTTTAATTAACTACCGGTTTTGAACACTAAATGACAATGCTGTGCGTCCAACTCAGACAACACCCCCCTCCCTCCCGATTTTCAGCTGCACTAAAAAACAAGTAGAAAAATGTTTAAAGGGATTATAAGCTCATTTCTTTGACCCAAAATGAATATTCTAGCAGATTCTCTACATGCAATATTTTTTTTTCCTTTTTTTGGAGTATTTCCATGTAAATTCTCTTGGGACTGGAAGAATCAACAAACCTGCTTGGAAAAACTGTTGGCTTTTGAAATTTAATTTTAAGTTCCATAGTCTCTTACATTCCTTCTGATTTTTTGTCTCTGATGCATCTATCACTCCAACTGGAATCTGCATCAGCCTGACTCAAGGGGAAAAATTAGGGAGCATTTTGACATGAGTGTGTTTATGGCTAAGTCTTGTAGAGCCTGAGAGAGGACCAATGAGGTTCTAGGGAAACTAAGAAAATAAACCATTTCTCAGAAATGAAAAGCCTTCCTATAACCTTTGTGGAACGTTTTAAGGAAGGATATGTCAGGTATCCAATTCTTTACTAAGTAAGTCCGCAAGATCTTCAGATAAGGGAGGAAAGCCAAAAGGCAGCTGAATTGAGACTCTGTAGCAGGTACAGTAAAGGGAGGAGGGCAAAGCTGATTCAAATTTAGCACTGCCTACATTAACTACATTGCAAGCTCACCGAAAGACAGCTAGAAATGAATGTTCGTAAAATAAGTTCTTATTTATTTTAATTACTTCAAACAATTCTTTAGTGCATATTGCCTAAAAGGATTGGATTTGATGAAATGTGAGATTTTTAGATGAATAATCTAACGAAATTAGGAATAGATTAAACAATTTAGGAATAAGATGGATGTTTGGACCACCATATCTATGTCAGAATAAATCAGTTTTAGTTTTTTCTTACAGAGGTCTACAGCCAAACTCTAAAGTAGCTTCAGATTAAACAAGTTTAATCTTCGGTATAGCTCCATAAAAAGTATGTTTCTTCTAAAATCCAAAGTTATTCTGTCTTTATACATGTTCCTTCTACATTACTGATATCTGTGTGACTATTAAATCTCCTATAGTGTTTGATCTCTAAGGGGATTATTTTCCTCAGATGAGAAAGGCTTGGGCTTTATGATAATCAGCACTGTTCTTTACCCAGGCAGGTGTAAATACATGTAGAACAGGGAAAAGACTGTGATGTGCTATGAATATTTATCAAAACACTTCTTGCAGCTGGAAGAGCTAACTAAAGAAACAGTGCCCTGCCATTACCCTACCATATATACTTCTCATGTGTTTGTCCCATGTTGAAAAAGCCATTTTAGGAATACCTGGAAAGACAAAAAGAGACAGCTTTTTAAAATTCTCTTTTCTAAAATCCATCAGCTGCCTAATCTTATCAATAATGGGCCAGGGTCTCCTTTGAAACAATGTGATTGCTTTAAAATCCCTTTGGAGCAATGCACTTACTCGCCTGTATTGAGTATGTAATGACATCGCTAATGAAAGCGTGTCAGCATCTTGTCCACGCACAAGTGCCCTGTTCCAGCCTCCCTGTGACAATCACTGTGGCCGGAACCACACCTGAAAGATGGAAAAATCTTGAGCATTGCAGCTGATTTTCTTGTTGAAAAAGAAGCTAGAATATATTAGGAGCTATGCTACAGTATATGTTATTGTGAGGGAACTTTGTAACTCTAAAGCCAGAGGTTGGCTGTTGCATTAATGTGGGGTTTTCTAAGCATCACCACAGGCCTCTTCTCTCTCAGGCTCCCAGTCCAGGACTGAGAAGACATGGAGGTGAAGGTGACCTACAGCTACTTTATTACCCCTTCCTAAGTATGTTGTAAGCTGTTTTCAGACCACTGGCCTTACCCCTGCCATGAAGCCATGGAAAAGAATTTCAGTGGTAGGAAAAAATTAAACAGAAAAAAACCCCACAAATATTTTTAAAAAAATATAAAAAACCATATTTGTCTTATGTATAGTTAATCACTTCAAGTTCCAGAAGTCACTCAAGAGAAAGGATTGTGGAATTTCCTGTGCTCAGCTATGTAAACTGTTCACCTACTCTGACAGATGGAGAAAACAGTGGATTCTGAGCCTTTATGTGTGGCCAGACTATTAGCGTATGCTTCAGAAGAGAAATTCTCTTTCCTGGTCCTCAGGCTGACAAAATTCCGAGTAACTGGAAGCACTAAGTGCAGAGGGACTCAATAGGATTAAATTTACATTTCAAATTCAGAAATTGAAATTTTATCTTTGGCAGGTCAGTCTTTCTAAGGCTGCTCAGATGAAGGTGCTCAGACCTGGAGGATTCAAGAGAATACTGTGGAGTTGGGCCTTGTGGTAAGAAGGCAAATTACATAATCAGTAAAGCAATAAATAACAAATCAGGTATTGTTCTTGGTTACACATGCAGGACCTAAGAAAAGTATGCCTGTTGTAAGCTATCAATATAATGATAGTGTATTCATTGACTGTAGAAACAGAGCCCCATGAAATACTTTCCCTAGTACAGGGCGTTAATTGCATTAGTTCTTACTGTCAAGATGCATAAATAGGTACATACACATAGTTTTGTACTCTTCTTGGGTTTTTTGTGCTGAGTAGAGAACGGAGGAGAAGATATTACCTGCACCCAGAAGCTACAAAAGGCAGGTATTTTGTAAACAAGAAAGGCAGAATGACAGATCAAACTACCCTTCTAGATTTGTGTGGGGGTCACACAAACAGAGGCTATTCCTAATTTGTGTGAGGACCCCAGGTAGGGTCAGTCTAATTGATTCAGTCTGAAAAAAAATATTTGAAGTTGTGTTAACAGGCTCAGATTTTTTCTACTTACAGCTCACACTGGGGAAATTTCATCACTGAGCATGAGGCAGGGAACCTTCTACTCTCTTTCCCTCTGTGCTCAATATCCGTGCTCCTTAGTTTATGGTAATGTTGTATACTGAAATTCCTGTCATAAGCTGCCAAACAACAATTTATTCTCTGCCCTCCCACGAGGGAATTGCTAAAAATAATCAGAATCACACAGCAGATAAGGGGTCAGGGGTGCCAGGATGCTCTCAGTCTTGTGGCACTTCTCCATGGTCCAGCAGTATTACTTCTCCTACCACTTCATGTGAAAGTCCTCTGCTTTTCATTTGCATCACTGAAATGGAAAAAACAGTCTTTCTGAGAATTTTGTGTCATTCTGCAAAATCTGTACTTAGAAGAAAAGCTCCTACACTCACTCCAGCAAGAGACTTGAATAATAATAAGGCACAATAAAGTTCTTCTCCACCTTGTTTTCCACTTGTAAAACTTAAAGCCTTTACACCAACTGTGCTAAGTGCCCGGCACAAAAGCTTAGAAGGGAACAAATTGCACTTTATAAGCAACAGCTCATTTTAACAGTCTAACTAGACATGGCTAGGCAGTGGGGAGGGCTGCAGTTATGCCTGCCTGTTCTGTGGTGCAAAAGGGTTTGTTTAAGTAGTCAAGGCTTTGCCAGAAGTCTGTGGAAGAGGTGGGAACTCAGCTTAGCTCATCTGAGATCCAGACTGTAATTATAAGGTCATGCTTCCAGAAGGATGAATACCAAAAATTTCCTTTGGCACTTTTTCCTCTCCAGTTTTTTCTCCAAGCAATTTTCCCCATCTCTTCCCACCCAAAACTCTTATTACAAAGTCTATTGGTCTTTCATTGGACCTGGGTCCATTCTGCAGCTTTGGAATGTTTTCATTTGATACACAAGATTGTTTATTTTTAGATTACAGGATTATTTAGAGTTCATTGTCATATTTTGTCGCAGATTGAAGAGTTTCTAGCATATAGGTTAGGGGATACACCAGATAAATATAATAATCTAGTAGAATATTTTCTAGACAATATGGAAACAATTTTTCTTACTTTCTCCAAGAGAAGGATGAAAGCTAAATAATGTTCCCTAATTTATATATAATTTACAGTATAAGTAATAACTAATTTACAGTTCCTGTGTTTCTGACGACCAGTAATGTTATTTAATTTATCTGCTTTGGAGGCCTGACTGGTCTGTTGAGGGATTCTCACACTTGTGAGCATGTTTGGATTTTTCCAGTAATAGATCCCTTGGCTTTATATGTATAAACACTCTTTCCATCAATGATGTTTGCCATAGTGATGATCAGACATGTAAAATCTGGCAGCTTCTCTACTTCCCAGAATAACTAATCCCTTACTGGGACAGTCCTCAGAAGTTTCTAGTAGCTCCAGTGTGTTGGGTTTGTGTGACAAGGTTTTGATAATGGGGATGTTGGAGGGGTGCTTTCTCTGAGAAGCTGTGAGACGCTTCTTCCATGTCCAGCAGCCAATTCCAGCCACTGGCCAAGGCTGGGCCCATCAGAAATGGTGGTAACACATCCGGGATAACAGATTTAACAAGAGAAAAAAAAGTTACTGTGCAGTTTTAATTGTGGCCAGGGAAGAGCAGGGTGAGAACATGTGAGAGGAACAGCCCTGCTAACACCAAGGTCAGTGCAGAAGAAAGAGGAGGAGGTGCCCTGGGTGCTGTAGGGGAGGTTCCTCTGCAGCCTGTGGTGCAGACAGTGGTGAGTCAGGCTGTGCCCCTGCAGCCCATGGAGGATCACAGGGATGCACAGATCCACCTGTAGCCCCTGGAGGAGACCCACACCTGAGAGGAGGATGTGACCCCATGGGAGGCCCATGCTGGAGCAGGCTCCTGACAAGGACCTGCAGACCTGTGGAGAGAGGAGTCCATGCAGAAGCAAGTTTCCTAGTAGTCCTTGTGACCCTGTGGGCCATGGGGGACCCACACTGGAGGAGCATGTCCTTGAAGGACCATGGAAAAGGGCTCCATGTTGGACCAGTTTGTGGAAAATTGTCACCCGTGCAATGGACTCACGTTGGAGAAGTTCAGGGAGAACTGTGTCCTGTGGGAGGGACCCATGCTGGAGTGGGGGAAGGACTCTTCTCACTGCGCAGTGGCAGAAATCTGTGATGAACTGACAATACTCCCCACTCCCTGTCTCCCTGTGCCACTGAGGGAGAGGAAGTAGGGCTGGGAAGGAGGGAGGGGTGGGAGGAAGAAGGTGTTTTAAAGATCTTATTTTGCTTCTCATTATCCTGCTCTGTTTTTGTTAGTAATAAAATCAGTTAATAGCTCTTATTCAATTCTGTTTTGCCTGTGACAGTATTTGGTGAGTGATCTCTTCTGGTCTTTATCTCAACTCAGGAACTTTTAATTATATTTTCTTTTTCCTGTCCACTTGTGGAGGGAAGTGATAGGGCACTTTTAGTGGGTGCCTGGCATCCAGCCAGGGTCAACCCACCACATCCAGTTAGCCTGGTCTGGCTTAAGAAACACAACCGCTGTCTGCTCTGAAAGGAGAACTGTGACAGAAAGAGGATACTGCAAGGGAAGAGCCAATTTTCAAATGCCTTGCATATTTTCTCCTTCCACCTCTGAGAGTACCCATCAAAAGCTCTCTTGGGGTCTCTCAGAAAGGACAACTGCCAGCGTGGATTGTGAGGGAATCAACTGAACTTACCCTGCTGCTGCTGAAATCTTGTCTGAGGCTTTTACTTTATTCAAAGATAAACAAAATGCTCTTACTGCTTCACATGCAGTTTTGACAGATGGCTGTTAGTATTCAGCCTAGGTGTAAAGAGACAGAGATGAATGGATCTTTTCTTTTTAAGTCACACACATGCTTGTGACTTTCATCTCTACCTGAAAAGCTCCTCAGGCTGTCTATCTATTTCTTGTCCCATGTAATAGACAGATCGTCTTCTATCTCAATACGTACTTGATTGTGCCTTTTAACAGAAGTCCCTTCCCCTGGAATATTCAATTTGCAGAGCACGAATCATATATATCATTAATATCCAATTTAAAAGTAAAATAATATTTAATTATGAATTTACATGAGTTCTTGACTCAGTGGAAAGCTTTAAGAAATGAAAAGGAAAAAATACCTATCCTCCACATCACATATGTAAAAAGAGGTTGTCTCATTTCCCAATCCAAAAAGTAATTATTAGATAAGTTACATGAAGTGAAAGTAGAGAGCAGGATTGAAATAATGGTGTCTCTTTTAATACAGGACTTCTATCCTAATAAGAATCTTGACTGACTTCCTCAAGTCCGCAGACAATGTGCAGTACAGAACATGGGAGAAGTTTCATGTCATGCTCATATTCTGCAAATATTTTTAAGCCACAGGGAGAGCTGTATTCCTCAGAACTTTAATCTGTGTCACACTGTTGGAAACAGCGGAGGATGAAAAGCAAAGAAGGCAGCAGAACTAGCAGAGGTATCTGTTACTTTCCTCTTAAATTATGTCTTAGAGTGTACAGAATCTAGAATTTCAAAGTACCTGTTGTCATTAAGGACTCCAGAAATAAAAGAACGAATAGGGCACACAGTATCTTTGAAATTAAGGTAATAATGTGCATGAGGCACCTAAAACCATGAAAAGAATCCACTCAGATCTGCTGCGGTCAAGCTCTTGTGGTATACAAGTACTGGAATACACCAGTACTCCATACCGGTTAGCTTTAGAATGTATTTAATTTTGTGTTATAAGGCAAACCATATTAAGTTAATATCAAGATGCCCTCTATCATTATCAGCATCAGAGAACATTCTAGTCAGGGTTTCTGGATCTGAACTTCCCCTGGGTTCAAACCAGAAACGTTATTGGCTGAGTAGAAGATATTTTGCTGTCTGTCTGGTTTTAGCTGTTTTCTATTATGTAACATTACTGTCTTTGCTGAAGAGTTTAAAGTATTTCTTTGTCTTCCTCAACTTCTAAACTCATGGTTTGGCCAGTGGAAGCTGCAAACCTGTCTGTTTTAGACCTGGAGATCGTAGTGTATTTGAGACCAGTCCACTTGTCCCTCTTTACTAATTTAGTTTAAATGTGAATGTGTTACAGAACTGAACTCAATCACCATCACTAGAGTGATGTGTGATACAATATAATTTCTCTCCTGTGCTTTTAGGGAGCTTGCTAATTCAACACAAATTGGAGGGTTTTGTAACACTGCCAAATGCACTGGCATGGGATTTGCTGGACTCTTGTGCCTGCACAAGCTGCTGCCGCTGTAACAACATGTAGGACTACACAGCCCTTGTCTCAACAAACCACAATAAATTTGTTAAGATTATTTGAGGTCAGTTAACCCATGGCATACTAAGAGGAGACGCAGGCTGTGCTGCTTGGGATATTTCCTCCTCTCCCTACTTGCCCAGCATATCTGGCAGAAACCAATATTAATCCTGCTTCTAGTGATGGCAATAAACAAGAGGGTTCACTAGCTCTATATGTTGGCTTTGGCTAAGGTCTAACACGGGAAAGAGGGTGAATTGATTCTGTGTGAGTGAAATCAGTCCATGCAGTCAGAAATCTTTGCATGCATTTTAACCTCTCTGTCCCCTAATGGTGTGTGAACTGCATTTACAAGGATTTCTGATGACATTTTTAAATCGTACATTATCACTAGAATTTGGAATACTATGGACTTTTTTTCTTTCAGGATAAAATATTTAGTGGATATTTCTACTTGTTCTGCCACAATGTCATTATTTGTTAATAAAAAGCACAGATAACAATTTAAAGTCTTCACACCTAAAGTGAAGTTTGCTTTTTTAGTTTAAACTTGTCCAGAGTGAGTAAGAAGTTCAAAGGCAACAGCTCCCACAGGTGAAAAAAACCCCTTTGAAATAACCACTGATTCTGTTATCTGGGATGGAGAAAATATCTTACAGCCTCTGCTCCAGCTACCTTCACGTGCACTGCATTTCTCCCTGCAGGAAGATGGGAAGAGTCAGAGGCAAACAGAACCTGACAGAGGAGGATGAAAAAGCCAATCTCAAAAGTTGCTGTTTGGTGTGAGGCTGCTTTAATGCTGCAGTTGGCTTAAGAAATGCCAGGTTCTTTGAGATTTAGAAGGCTTGGTGTTAAAGAAAAAATATAGTAAGAGGCAGCCTTCTGTTTAAAATTCCATCTATGGGGTTTTGATTATCTGTCCCTTGTGTTCCTGTCTTCTAATCAGCCTGTGTATAAGACTAGCGAGTTCATCTCTACTCCGGTTGTAAATATAAAGCTCAGAAGTAAGTGATCGTTCTTTACTTTGATGAAACCTGTGAAAAAGCATTAAAATCTTGCATACTGTAAGCAGAGAGAACACTTGAATGTGCTTTCGCAAATTAATGTTTGGGAAAAGGCAAATTTATTTATCCTTGCAAATATACTGACTGGAATTGTTGTTTTCGGAAAACCCTGCAAACCTTTTCCTCACAGGTTTTCTCTCTGTTCCCTGTACTTGCCTATTGCATGGAGTAAAAGTTCAAGTGTGTATTCCCTGCTTTGAAATATTCTTCTGTGCTGAGATGCAAAGGCGAACAGAATAAGTTTTGATATTCTGTGAACTGGTCCAGTTATGGCTGGAGTTATCTGACACCTTACTGAGGAGTCTGTATTAATAATGAAGTAGCTGGAAACCTTTCTGTGAAGGGGAGGAGGGTGACAGGAGGGATTCTGATTATGCTTCCACCCTCTCTTTTTCAAGGCATTTCCTGGGGATGACATTTCATAAGGTTGCATTGCCTGAGAATAATATTTCAGCTTGATGGAGGGCGCAGCGAAACATTTCACTTCTGTGTGTTGTGTCTGTGCCTCAGAGGGACATGTTAGCTCAAACACAGGGCTGTCCTGCTATGCAAATCTGTCCATACAAAAGGAGAGCTGACTCCTGTCCTACCACCTCAGAGCGTGGGCAGAATAAGTTTTTGTCTGATTCCAAACCACAGCGTAGGCATACCCATTCTTCTGGATTTGTGCTTACTGTCTTTGGCATGGGAAGGTGGTTTCAAGCCCGCATGCAAGCTGTGAAAGGCAGGAGCTGAGTGTACTCTAAGTGGCCTTTTCAAAGCTCTCCCACAACTCAATTGATTTCTTAACACTTGTGGTTTCAGCTTCTGGGCTGTGAGCTAGAGGCAGGATGCCAGCTAGCAAAAAATTATAGGACGGATAGTGAAAAGGTTAAATCAGTCCTGTGTCTTCCTAACTATCTTTAATAAATGTTGATGGGCAAAATAATTTTGATTTCTTGTACTGCTGCTGCAGACAGCTGAAAAAAAGAAGACTCTTTTAATGAATATGCATGATTTTAATAAGAACAGAAAATGGTACGTACACTTAAACTTTTTTTCTCATAATTTGAAGACTGTATTCTTGTGGTTCTCCTGACGTGATATACCTGAGCTGCAAAGCAGCATTTGCATAGCTTTTGATCTTACAAAAGGCTTCTACTTTTACGAGTCTGGTATAATTTGATGCTTCAGTGGTTTTGACTTATAAATGGTATTTGCAAATCTCTTTCATTCTTTTGGAGCTGAATTTTACAGAGAAATAATAAGTAGATGACATTTTTGTAAGTGGAAAGAATTGGCCTATCTCTGCTGGCTAGAGAGCATTTTCCTATGGAGTGGAAAGTAGTCCCTGGTATGTTCTTCCTCTGAACTAAGCTGGCTTGTTTTTTCACACAGAAAAGTAAACACACCTTTAAGCTGAAGAATAAAATATTGTGGCCTATCTAAGCCAAAGTAGTTTCGCCCAGAAAAATTGGAATTTTTTTCTATCATGCCTTAGTGAGTCATCACAGATTTAACCGCTCTTGGCAAATATTTGAGGTGATTTAGTTACCTCTAAAGTTTTCATCATCTATTGAGAGAATGGTTTGATACAAGCTAGATTAAATACATAGTGGTAAAGTTTTCTCTAAGAAAATAACTTTCAGCATCAAAGCTCTGCATAATATCATAGAGTAGTGCTAGAGATGACAAACTTCTTCCAACACACTGACATTTAAAAAGGAGACATAATATTCAGTATGACTTTCAGTTTCTGGGCTGCAACAAACACTACAGTCTGGGAGGATTTATTTGCAAAATGCTCTTAAGCAACTTTTAAGAGATCTTCACAAGATTTAGTAAAGGTCTGTAGCAGCGTAAGGCACTCTTGCACTGGTTACCCAAAGTGAGGAACAACTACAGTTACTAACACAGACAGGCAAGGAGGAGGTAGAGAAAGCCAAAGGCTCACAGTCTGCAAACGAAGACAGCTGAACCAGGAGGGAGATCGAACCAATCACTATAAATTACTGTTTTACTGTGAATTAGTTTTGATAATTTTCATAAATGTAATACTTCTGATAAAAGAACAAATTAGGAACTAAAAGGTGACTTCAGCTAATTTACTGTTTAAGAGTGATGTGAAGCTAGTAGGGGATTTATGAGACCCTAAATACAGATCTGGGACAAACATCAGACGTCTAAGTTTTAAAAGGTGTGTATTACAGAAACGCTACTCTTGGGTATAATAGAGCATTTGTTAGAACCCAGGTGGAGGCAGTGGTGAAATTGGCAGATGAAATGATACACACACACCGAAGAATTGAAATACAAACCTGGTTAACCAACATCTGCCAAAACTGGGGATTTCTGTATAGCAGCTCAGTTCTAGCTTGAGAGTGTGTTGTGGTTTCACCACAGCCAGCAACCAAACTCCACACAGCTGCTCACTCACTCCCCCACCAGCAGGACTGGGGAGACAATCAAAAGTGTAAAAGATGGAGAACTCATGGGTTGAGAGAAAGGCAGTTTAACAGGGAAAGCAAAAGCCATGCACACAAGTAAAGCAAAACAAGGAATTAATTCACTGCTTCCTATGGGCAAGTAGGTGTTCAGCCATGCCCAGGAGACCAGGGCCCCATCATCTCCAGTGATTACTTGGGAGAACAAACACCATGACTACAAATGTTCCCCCCTTCCTACTTCTCCCCCCACTTGATATACTGAGCATGATGTCGTATGGTCTGGAATATCCCTGTGGTCGCTTTGGGTCATCTGTCCTGGCTGTGTTTCCTCCCAACCTCTCGTGCACCCCCAGCTTTACTTGCCAGCATGGTGGTACAAAAAGCAAAAAAGGCCTTGGCTCTGTGCAAGCCCTGCTCAGCAACAACAAAAGCATCTCTACATTATCAACTCTGTATTCAGCACAAATCTAAACACAGCCCCATACCAGACACTGGAAAGAAAATTAACTCTACATCAGCCAAATCCAGCACAGAGTGGTTTCAGCAATAAACCAATACTGACAGCAGAGTGCTTGAGAGCTTACAGTTGTGGGGCCACTTTGCTTCTTCCTGTAACTGCAGCATCAGTGCTAATAGGAAGATGGATTTTCAAGACATACCTTGTGTACAAGTCAGTGACTGGGCAGCTTCAACTCACTGGAGATTTCTTCTTGCAATCCTATGTTAATGAAAGGGAAATAGTTTGTGTCAGAATTTTGTAAGAATGTCAAAAAGTGTGTCATTATAGGAGAGGTGCATAAATTAGGCAAGAGTGATGATTCTGCGTAAGGAAAGCTCTATCATGTTTAACTTTGTTATTCTGAATGTAGAGATACCTGGTGTCTAGGGCCTGTTAACAATGACCCGTTCTGGCTGAAAAGCCTGTGGTACTGCAGTCTGGAATTTGGTCCATGGACCCAGGCATTGACAAACTCAGCATATCAAAGGTTTGAAATCGAAATGAAAACAAATTCCATGTTTATGACAAAGAAATCAGGAAAATTCTTTTCCTACTTTCTAAAGAGGCTGCACCTGGGCTGGGGGTGCTAAGTCCCTGAGGCTGGCTGGAGCTGTGTTTGACTGACTGCTCAAGACAGAGGACCTGCAGCTGAGGGAATTTTACTGGGGAGAAAAGTTGTGAGAAGCAGGGCTGCAAGAGCAGAAAGTCCTTCTTTCCCCTCTGCCCCTGTTCTAACCGAGAGTGCTTAGGAACATCTGACAGACTCTGAAGAGTGGCTCGGGAATCCTGGCTAAGTTGCTGCTTGCAGCAGAAAGCTACAAAGAGCCAGCTAGTTAGAAATGCTAGACACAGAGACTCTGGTGGGTTTTAAACTGCTGTTATTGAACATGGCCTAATGGGCAGCTTTCAGGTCACTCAGCTATCTGTGAGGGAGGAGCAGTACATTTAGTTGTACTAAAGGGAGTGAGGGAAATGGGACGAAACCTGGTTTAGTTAAATGTTTTGAACTCTGCAGATACAAACAAGACTTAGATGATATTTCAAAAAGCTTTTCTGTGTTCATTGTGTCAGATTCTCAGACCAGCAATAAGTATTGTACCCAGGTCAATTCAAGTTGAGGATTGTTTGTTTCATTTACTATAAATAAGAAAACAGCCCTGGCTCAATAATACGTTTCATTTTTTCCCATTTGAAGTTCTGTAGCTGAACTGAGACTCACATAATGTGGACACAGAAACGAGACAACAAGGAATAGAATATCCTTAGCCATGTTTATTTTTCCTCATACCATATCTTGTGTGTTTCTCCAATGGACACAGTTTAAACTGCTTATCTCCATGCTGTGTGGATAAGTTGTAAATAACCATTACAGAAGCAATTTCTAAGAGAACCTAGCCAGTCTGTATGATGTGCATTTTATTTCCTACTACAAAGAAGATCCTTCTGTAATGATTGTACTGATACAACATTCAAAAGCATGTAAATTACTTTCAGGGTGGGACACACACATATATATAGAAATGGCACTGTTCTGGCTCCTAATTATCTGGAAACATAAAATAGGTGTCAAGGTGTCACACACCTCTGCTTAGAGCAGCCGTCAGTGCAGCCAGAGCTGTAGAATAGTTAATGTAAAGAACAAATATATTAAATCACAAACACTTCTTTTCCTAAATGGAATGAAAGTGTTTCATATAACCCACAGGAGTGTCTATAAATGAATAGGAATTCAATATATGTGCAGTGTTGAAGAGATCTCTGAAGTTAACAGGGATGACGGCAGGAATCTGAATCACTTAAAGACTCCCCTTTGTTGGTCATGGTGGTTACGTCCTTTCAATAAATAATTTAAAATGTGGTAGTCTGCTGCTAAAGCAGTACTCATTTTTAATTGCAATGTTGTTTTCAACAGAGATACAGAATATTCTGTGCCTAAAGTCATAATACAGTTTTTTCTCAAGACATTCTTCACTTGCACTCTCAACAGCTGCTTTCAGATATACAAAAATTCTATCTCCAAGCCTTACTTGACATCAAAAGTTATGTATCTTCTTTAATATTCTATTGGTGTTCAAAAGCACCAAAATAATATGCAAATAAAAGCCATGTTGTATCAAATCCCTAATGGATAAAAAAAATATCTCAATACTCTAAAAAGATATTTTGAAAGAAATAAACCAAGAATTGTATAAAAATTCACTTAGATTTGGAAGCAATCTACAGCAGACCAAGAGAAACTCTTGAGACAGTCACAGAATCTCAGATGGCAAAGGCAATCAAGGATAAAGGGAGAAATCAGGTAAGCAAATTAAGAATAAGGAGAAAGAAGCTGTATGTTCCTTGAACCCTCAGGTAGAAGAGGAAGTGTTCAGATATGCATCCATGTACCTGTGAGGAAGAACAGTGGAGAAGCATTTCTTTCCACTTTTCCCCTAAATGCTCTTCAGCTTTCAAATTAAGAGTATTTGTCATGTTGTGCTTTTTTTTTTTGCGTTGGTGATGGGCAAATCTGTACTGAAGTGTACTGGTATTCAAGGTTCATCACTCCAACATCCCCCTTTCCCACAGTGCTTTGTCTTTTATTGCATCTTCCAGCCAGCTCCATTGGACCTACAGCTCTTTGTCACATGTGACTGCAAAGGTATCATGGTAGTAGTGACCACCAAAATTCATGTGAGTTTAGACCTGTCCACTTGTCCTGGTCTGCTGATGACAGCACCTGTTGATTCATCTCTTGTGAGATGTTGAAAGTTGTCTGCTTGAAGGCATGGTTTATAAGTAAAATCTCTCATAGCTCACTGAGGAGGTGGGAAATGAAGCTGAATCAAAACTTGTTATTGTTCCCCTCCTGCCTTTCTGTTCACTACAAACACTGTGCCCTCTTAAGAGTTAGGACACAGCTCTTTGGCCTTGGGAAGGGCAGCCAGTAAGGCCTCCTTTCCAACTCCTTCCTCCCTAAGAGAGGGGTAGGAAAGCTACAGGAGTGCATGGTACAGTGGAAACCACAGCAGCACTTTACATAATCAATGCTGAAAAATTCCTTAACATCCTTGTGGGCTCAGTGTTCCTTGTGCAGATAAGCCAGTTGTATTGAGATGTCTGAGTGGACTTGGGTATGCCAATATAGACCACAGCCTCAATTAGGAAAGGAAGACTGAGACGTTTACTGTCTGTAAGAAGCTCATCCTGGCAACGTGACAGGGTATTAACACCAAACCACACCCCAAGATCCAATAAGTAGCTGTGCAGTTTCCAAATTTTGTTTCATTTGTTGATCAAAACAAGACACAGAGATCAAACTAGATTGGGTATTGCCTTCCACCCTCACACTAAATGTTGTAAACAGGGTTGTATGCTCATGTTATAACTGTATAGCATCTGACCATCCTCTGCTTAACAACCTTATCTCCCTTACTCACCCTTGGACTGGGCCCTGAATATTTCACTATTATCCTTTTACATTTGAGCTTATTGATGTTGATGGAAATTTCATAGTAAATAGCTCATTTCAGGCTCATGTTGTTCAGCACTTCAAAAAAATCTTTACACAAGTTGAGAAATGCTTCAGAAAGACTCACAAAGAATACCAAAGATGATTTATTTTCACCCATGAATGTTGCTTCAATGGATAGCATAGTAAATTTTGCTTCAGTTACCCTTTCTCCTAAGAGACAGTCCATATGAAATCACTTCATTTACAATAGGAAACAAAAAGGTTATGTTTGGTCCTTTAGCTGGAATTAATTTCTGTTGATTGAGTAATGTGTAGGCAGTGTTTAACTTACCTGTTGTGTCTGTTTCAGGTCCTGTTTGATGCCTGGGCAACTTTTAATTCTTCCTCGTCTTTCTGACCCAGCCTGATCTCTGTGTGGATACCCAGCTAGAAATTCAGAGTGTGGTCACAGAAGATTTCAATACATATTATGCTAATGGCACATTTACAAGAAGAGGTGGGTGCTTTCAGCCTTCTAGCAAATGAAACCTCTACAACCATACAGGAAATTATAGACCACATTTGCAAGGTGAGTGCCTGCTTGCTTTTGAAAAACACTCTTAGCTTTCCTTTTTTACAAGCTGGCATTTGCCATGTGTATGAAAGACTCGAATACTCCAGTTGGGAAAATCAAAACTTTCTGTGGGACTGACTGTTTCTTGGCAACAGGATGAAATGTCCTACACACGTGGCATTGTGCTGTGAGGTGTTCCACGCTGTGCAGAGTGGCCAGTGTACTTTGGAGTGATTGTGAAAAGGCCTCCACGGTCACAGTGGTGATACCTTTCCTGCATGTAGTTTAGAGATTGGCCACAGAGATAGGATCTACCTGGACTGTAGGGAAGGAAGGCCTAAGCCTTTGCTTTTGAGTCAGATGGAGCAATGCTTGATCTCTAATCTCATGCTCTCCAAGAGTTTATTATGTGGGGTTTTTTGAATTTTCTGTTCAAGCTTAAGGCACCAAGGATATTTTGACATTTTCCTTTTTTTTTAAATCATGGTATATAACTGTTTGTCAGACAGTCTTTCTGAAGGGAAAAAAAAAGAAAGGTTGTTTGCTGCTTCTTTTTCCCAGAGACCATTAGTGCTGTATGGTTTTGTTCTGGACTTGCCTTCTAGTTCTCTGCAAATATATCTCCCCATCTTTTCTCTGCTTCCTGGCTAGATGGAACATGAAAGGTGGATCTCACAAGGTAGTCAAGCTGAGCCCAAATGAAGTATTTTGCTGTATTTTTGTACCAGCTTTGTTGGTGGCTTTATTATTTTTTTCTTTCTTTCTCTTTCCTCTCTTCCCACACGGTCCTGATACATTCATAAATTGGTCCAAACTCCTTCAGCACCACTGTTTTCTAGCTCTGTGGGTTTCTTTGTCATGCCAATGACACTTGGTGGAGCCTGGCTGCCAGACCAGGTGGTTTGTAGCTGCCCTGCTGCCAGTGCTGCCAGCATTGCTGCCTGTAGGCATGCACTCCCAGCACAGCCTCTCCATGTCCTGCTGTGCAGGCAAATGTGTAGCTCTGCCTTTTGAGCAGCAGAATTAGAAACAGAGTGGACTGAAGTAGGAAACGTTTGCATACAGCTCTGGCAATCAATGATTCTATTCAGACAAGTTTATTGCACTGACACCCTTGTAAATACAGGCAGAGTTTCCATTCTTCTCTTTCTGCTCTGTTAGCAAGCAACAGTTTGAGAGGACTAGAACTGTGCTTATAACATCAAGTAAGTAGTATTTTCTAGTATATGGGCAGAAATCACAAAAATTGGGGTCAATGTTCTGAGCATGCAGATAAACTGATTGCTCTGGTGCTCCTGGTACTGCAATCTTAAGTTTTCCTCTAAGGTTATGAATGGCTGTGAAAGAGTGTCATGACTGGCTGTTTCCATTGCCACTGCTTGGAGTACAGTGTGAGGGGAGAAAGGAACAAACAGATATAAATCTATTGGTCTTGTGTCCAAATATACTTGCCTTGTTCCTGTCCCCAAAAGTCTATAGGGAATGTATGATTTTAAAAATGTATTAATACAGCAAGTGGTGAATACCAGTCCCAAAGACTAATTTGTCAGCCTTCTCCATTTGCTTAACCATTTCCTTGATGACAGCATTGGGTGTTCAGGACAAGCAGGCATCTAAACACTGTACTAGGTTAGAAAAGTCAGACTTCTACTCTCCAGGAGTCTGAAACAGAAAAGGATGTGGGATAACTGCTGTTTCTACTCTACAGAGCTGTTGAAGCAACTGTTTCTCTGTGTACCTAGATGCAAGATTTGTTTTTCTGCATTGCAACACTGTTCTTGGTAATATTCCGACGTGAACTTCCATGCAGATCAGGTTATTCAGCATTCATGTACTTGGGTATACACATAACTTTAAATGAGACAAAGATAGCAGAAGCAGGCACCACTCATAGTGTCTGGTTCTGACTTCCTTTTCCATCTTCTTATCTGTATCTCTTTCAAAAGCTCATGAAAATGTCAGACAGCCAGGTCCTTCTCACAGCAGGTAACCTCTCAGTCTTGGAACAGAATTCTTAACCCAGTTCCTGTTTTTCTAAATATGTCCTATTTCAGGGCTCATCTCACAGCAAGGCTGTGTTGAAAACAGAGCTCTTCCTTTCTTGTTCATTGATGACTGCACTTGTTTTCATGTTTCTTCAGACCCTTTTGTGCCATCCCAATTTCACTGTTTTGCTCTCAGGAGTTCTCCTATATTTTTCCTCTTTCTAGTTCCAGATGCTTTGATAAGATAGGATCAGAGCTGCTCAAGTGGAACATGGGACAAATATTGCAAAAAGAAGCACTGCTCAGCCTGGGGTGTGACCTTGTGTCCTCTGATCCGTCACACTCCCCTCACCTTGCCTGTACCATTTGTAACCCACTGAAACTGAGTGTTTGGGGGAAAAATCTCTGTTCTGTATTTGCCAAGCACTTCTGGGTGTTGTAAGGTCCAGCACTGCTAAAAAGTAGGTGCTGGTTCTGGGGACAGACTCATGATTTTGATCTGGAAGTGAAATATGACGTATGATGTTATGGGAAAAGTAAATCCCGGTATTAAGCACTGCAACGTGCTGAATTCAGTGACACCTGCACTGAAACACTGAGGGGAGAAGCATGTTTGCAACTTTTGCTTCCTATGTAGCTTCACAAAAATGGAAGAATAAATAAATAAAACAACTTCTTACCCATAGAATCTCCTATATAGCCCAGGGTTTAATGCACTCATAGAAACAGCTGGTAACTGGGATTTCTACGTTTTCCATGGAAAAAAACCCTATGTCGAGAAAGTCTCCACAACTAAACTTAATTTGTAAATCAGCTATAATGTCATCTTTCTTCAGGGAGGTTTCTAAAACCATGAGTAGCAGCAAGTACCTGGGCCAGAAAGCAGGCTCAGAGCAAAAGGTCTCTGATTCTGCTCATTCACATGCTGCATTTCCTGGTGTAGGGAGTTCCCAAACCAAGGTTAGTAATTTCCATTTAATAGTCCATAAGTTTTCTTCTCTAGATCTAATTACATGTAGATCCTATTTAGCATTCCGGTCTACACAGCCTCCAGCAACATGTGGTTCTATAGCTTAAGTAAGCTCAGTTTTACGTCTGTAGTTGTAGAATCACAGAATGGTTTGAGTTGAAAGGGACCTTAAAGATCATCTTGTTCCAACCCCTGGCCATGGGCAGTTTGAGAATTTCGTTTGAGATCTCTTTTTTCTGAGATGATGATGATCTGACTAATATTTCTTCTTCATCTACTCATTACTTTGTGATACCTCTTCCATATTCTCACCCGTGGTTCTTTCTTTTACCACCTTAAAAACCCTAGTTAATTCAATCTCTCTTCATGCCATACCTTTGATCAAATTTTTCACATTTTTTTTCTCTAGTTATGTTGCATCTCTTTTGTAACAGGAGACGAGAACTCCATATAGGAATCAAGACACAAAGATGTCCTTAATAGACACGGTAGCAGTTAATATTTACTTTGCCATCTCTCTCTGTCTAGTAATTTCAATAGTTCCACGTATTCTCTGCCAGTACGGGTACTAAAAGGATATTTTGAGAGAACTGTCTTCAATGGCTCCAAAATCTCTTCCTTAGTAATGACAGGTGATTTCAAGCCTACCATCCTATTCAGGTAGTTAAGTCTGTTTATTCCTCATTCAGGTTCCTTTCTCTTTACTAACACTGAATGTGATTTTATCTATACTGTTTTGAATGGAATTTCATCAGTGTTGTTAAATACCATGAGATCCTCTGAAATCCACCTTCTCCATAACTCTGCTTTATTTCCTTGAACTATATTTGTTATTTTCTAACTCACTGAATTGCCAAAAATCCAGATCCTTTTAAGAGCTTGCTTTCTTTTTAAGTTGTTAATCTAAAAGAGGCAGCTGAGGGCTGGTGAAAAGCCAGTTTTGTAAACAGTGAGTTGTTGCTCAAAAGCAGGTAAAGCACCATCATACTTTCGAACCCAATATTTTCAAATTCTGTCTTTTCAAATAATCAGATGTCTTCTGAGCACATGTAAGGACAAAATATGTTTGTTACTGTATGAATTCAACTGTGATGCTGTTTTCTTAATTTTAAATATCACTGGGAGTGAAACTGGTGCCCAGCTTGGCAAACAGGATGTGTCTAATGGTACATTCTTGGGTATCCAGCAAAGTTTTGTCCTGAAACCTGAAGCATTTGGGTCTTCATGAGGAGTGTAAGCAGCCTTGCATGGACAGCTGCACTACTGAATTTCTCAGAGCAGATATTTTCATTTTGAAAATGACAGTGGAGAAAGGTTGACGTGGCCAATGAGTAACATGTGTTCTTATAACATCTGGTTTCACTTTTCCTACCAGGTACAATATTGGATTAAGCCCTAATTTTGACTTCAGCAGTTACTCTTTTTTTTTTTTCACTCTGAAACTGAACACATGCCACATCCAAAGACAAATTTTAAAAGTATTTACTTTAATGTAAAGATGCATTTGGCTTTCCTCTGGGTTTTGTTTTAATTTTTAAAAAAATTTTTAGAACATTAATGTAATTCAGATTCAGTCACCAAATAATTGAGGTTGGAAGGAACCTTCATATAAATGAAGGAAGACTGCTCTGTCTATTCTCTGTTTTCAATGTTCGGGAAAAAAACACTCATTGGAGGTTAACGTTCCTTGAAGTTTTGAACATATTCAAATGCAGAAAGACTGGGATAAAAAACAGCCTGTGTTCCTTAGAGGGCATGTTACACTGTCAATGCATTTTTCCTGGCTACAACAAGAGAAGACTAAATTTACTTAGTCTTCCTTGTCACATCCAGTCAAGAAATTTTATTACGTATTTAAAGCCATATTATCCTAGAGAGTTCAGATGGGGAAAGAAGTATCAGTTTCTTATATGCTACATATCTGTTCTTTCACCTCTACTCAAGAAACTGAAAATTCAAACTTCTTCCTATCCTTTTCCTCCCTCCTTTTTGTTTAAGAGAAGGGAAACACAAAGCAGGTGATCAGCCACATTTCACTAGTGCAACATGGAATTGCAAATATCATGTATCAATTGCTAACTAAAGAATTTGCTAACAGCATAGACAGCATTAATATTCAAAGAAAAAAATCTGTGAATCAACATGTTCATAAAAACGATCCCTAATTGTTTGCTCAAGGATTTTAGTTCCCTCACAATGTAAACAAGAGTGAAAAGAGGATCCTAGATATGTAACATGATTTTAGCATAAAGCAGAACCAGCCTATTTGTAAGCAGGATAGTTAAAGACTGAAATGTCTCTTTTGTTTTCAAATATATGAAAAATATAGTGAGAAATGTCTTTGGAACTTTGGCTGCTTCAGGAAAATCTCCTTTCTGCGTAAAGCTGGAGTGATTTTCTTGAGTATGAAGTGTATTCTTGAGTATGAAGAAAATAATTTTCCACTTTTTTTGCTGTTATGCATCAGCTCTAATTACTGCTACCACATTGTATACTAAAACTCTTATTCAAAATGTATTCAATGTGTGGCATCTCACTAAACTTTGAAACTAAACTATTGAGGCAACTCCTGAAAAAGATTACGCTTAGTATAATAATATTTCAAAGAAAATTTTTTTAAGAACAGTACTTGCAAACATATTCCTTCCTCTTACTAATTGCTTTAGAATAAAAAAAATAACAGCTTTGTAAATGTGTTATTAAATTAAAATTTAAAGCTTCAGTTTTGTCTGCAAGGGAATGTTAATTAAGGGGAAAGTAAAGCAAATTTACAGGGAACCTTTATAATTTCTTTATTTTTACACTGTCTCCCTTTTTTCATTCCTCTGCTCAGCCTCGGATTTTTTGATGAAAAAGAGGCTATGTGTACATCTTCCATTTACAAGTATGGCATTAAGTGAGGATTAAATTTTAACCTTCTGGCAGCCCACTGAAATGACCAGCCTTAGGTGAAAAAACACACAGAAGTTCTTATCAAACATAAACAATCTGATGCCAGACACTGTTCTCATGAGGAAAAGAAGCAGTAGTGTTCCAAGTGGACAAACATAATTTTACTACCAGTGGCAACTGAGCAGTGATGGTCAGGATGTGCACAGCACAGGGACATGGCTCTGCTGGCTGCTGCCCAGGGATCTCATTCATGAGTGCCACAACAGCTGGCTTGAGCAACGGGAGGCACAGCACATGGTCACTCTTTGAAGGGAATGTCACAGCCATCAAACTCTGCCTTCTGCTACAAACAATGCAGCCACATTCTTGCCCCAATACGACATCTTCATTTCATTGCAAAAATAATGTCTGGCTGCAGAGCTTTGCTTTGAAAAGAAAGAAACTGGATGTTTTCTCGTTTAATTTCCCTCCTACGTGTAGGGTGCACTCCAACTCATCTGATTTTGTTATCTGCAGGGTAGAAATTTACCTCTGAATTGGTGACCGACCCCAGGCTCCCTTTAGATACAATGAAGGGCTATAGACACTTTTAAGCTATCATTCATCCAGTCTGTTTGAGCCACCACCTTCAGTGACAGATGAATTATGGCCCTAATCTACCTCTTTTTCTCAAGTGGCAGTAAGGGAAGCCCGGAGTGGTAAGCTCAGATGTAGATTTCTTATGCATGTATCCCACTCTCCGCAGTGTCCTAATTGAACTCCCTAAGGCTTTTTTCTACAAAGGGAACGGGCTAAAATCTTTTGTGACAGCGGTGTCCATCTAATCTCACAAATCTGTTCCTGTTAAAGGAAGTAACATTTTTTTTGTTTCAGATCGAAAGTAAGCTTCTTAAGGCATTTTTATACACTTATTTTGCAGTCTAAAGGATATGGTTGTGTATGTAAACAGAGAAGCTTTTTCAAGAGAAAACCTTAAAGTGAGCACTCTTGTGCTCTTTTTTTTTTTTTTTTTACACAATCATTCAATCAAAATTCAGAGTGTTCCCCAAAGACTTCATGTTTAGCATTTGTATTCTGACTAACTCTAAGAATGTATTTTAGAACTTAGTGAAATATGGAAGCTTTCTTTTGGCTAGATTTTCTTGTTTTCAACTGAAAGGTTAGCTGGAAGACTTGGAAGAACAATTTAGTCATCCCACAAAAGGAAAAAAGTGGCTGTGATTGGAATGGGTCCAGGCTGTTTAAGAGATGATTTGATTAGAAGAGACATCTCTCCTGAGTGGTAATTGAGGTTTATAAGTTTCATGGACAAAGCAATAATCAAACATATGTCCAGAAACAACAGCTAGCCCCTCTGCATCTGTCAGCATGAGCTCTGTACAGTTTTGTGGTTTTTCTCATTAGATGTGTTCTAGGGGGACCTTTGAGAACTGCAGTGTCAAAAGTATGAAGCCTGAAGACTCACAGAGTACCAAGTTTGACTGACTCAAGCTCTCAGTGGATCCTCTTGAGCCCATGCAGCCTGGGAATCTGAGCAACTCTTTATACATCTAATAAGAATTAAAATGGAAAACTATGCTAGGCATTATGCATTCAATACTTAACAGAGAAAACAATCCACATCTTCCCAATTTTGTGAGTGTACTTCAGTACATTACATTTACAGTAATGTAAATTTGTAATATACATTACAAATTTTGTTTTCAATACAACAAAATTTATTTTAAGCCCTCAGTTTTAACAAAAGATCCTTGAGGGTGCTTTCCTCTGGTATGCAAGGCATGAACCACTTCCTACAATTGTGTGGGAGTTTCCCTCAACAGATCACCACCATTGGGACTCAATGCCACTGATCTCAATATTTATACCCACCTCTTCCAGCACAATAAAATTGAGGATTCTGCTTGTAAATTCCTCCTATGCTGGTGGAAAACACATGTGACCCTCAGTTCATTTGGGCTGTAAGATGAAAATATTCTACAGACCTTTCTGTTTCCCTGTGATTCCTGGAGGTGCAATTTGACAATCCTGTTCACTTCTCCATAAGCTGCATCATTAAATTTTTCTAACTGGGGAGAGCTGGAAGGAGGTGAGCTTGTTCCAATCCTGTTGGCTTCTCCACAAGGTGCATCATTAAATTTTTCTAACTGGGGAGAGCTGGAAGGAGGTGAGCTTGTTCCAATCCTGTTGGCTTCTCCACAAGGTGCATCATTAAATTTTTCTAACTGGGGAGAGCTGGAAGGAGGTGAGCTTGTTCCAATCCTGTTGGCTTCTCCACAAGGTGCATCATTAAATTTGTCTACCTGGGGAAAGCTGGAAGGAGGTGAGATTGTTACATCAGGAGCTGCAAAAGGATGAGGAGATTAATGGTACTTTTTCTGCATCCCTTCTCTGGTAACAGCAGAAACAGCTGATCTGGTTTTCTTCAATTTCACCAAATGCTTCCTCTCTGTGTCCCTTTGGTCTTCTTTTCCCATCTGCTCCTCTTTGCCTGTACCTACTTTGCCTAAATTGAGGAGTTATCCGTAGCTTAATGGTAATGACTTAGTAGGCAGTCACAAAAATAACAGCTCACCAACAGCTGTCACAGCACCCACCACCCATGACCACTCGGTCACCTCAAAGTCCATGGTGTTGGGGGTAGGCTGAGATTGGGCTCTTCAGACTGACTGTGCTTGACTCTTTTCTCCAGAGGCAAGTGAAGAATTTTACTGTCTCCATCAGTCTTTGGGAGAAAAATTCTTCTTGACCCCAAATCTGGTATGTAGTATAACACTTTGTGCAGGCAAGCCATAAGACTTATTTAATCATCTGCCTCCCTTTATCTTTGTGGATGAACACTCCACGCTGACAAATTTTATAGCATATGATTGGGTAGATGGAAAAGCCTGTCAATTGTCTGTTAACAGTTTTTTTTTTCTTTTTGTCTGTTAACAGTTCTTTTGTTTCTTTTTAACTGAATGAGATTTGAGCAGGTTGATGAGCCTGAAAGAAAAGACCATGGAGGTATTTTATAATAGGTATCTATCATCTTCATGACAGGCAGATGTTAATTTATGCTCCTTTTTTTGCATATGATATATCAACATTTTGCATGAATGTCATAATCAATATCCACGATTTCATTTTCTGCAACAGCTTTTTTGCCTGATATCCTTCAGTAAGAGTCATTTAGACACAAGATCTATGGGAACCCCTCCTTCAGAAGCCAAGTCAGCATTGCATCATTTTTTTTCCAGAAGACTGAAACAAAATAGGAAACGTCAAGATAGAAAGGGAAATAAAGAGTGGAAAAATTAACACATTAGAAGTGTCTTAGAAGAGTCTCATGACTTTCAGTAGTATGGTTAACTAAAACTGACTGTTAGCTGTACGTTTTGTTCTTTGGTAGGCATAAATGAAAAAATTACAAGAATGTTAAGTTAAGTCACTAAATTTGTTGTTGGGTTTTTTTTTGTTTGATTTTTTTTTTTTGGTAAAGAAGAGTCCAGTTTCTCACAGAGGAAAGCTGAGATGCTCAGTGTTCCTGTAATACTATGCATCTATTTCAGATATTTTAATCCAGAAAACAGGGAGAGAGATGATGTTCTGGCCAACAGCTGAAGCTGTATTTCAAAACCTCTGAAACTATCACTTACAAAAATATAGTCTTTTAAAGGAGGCTGAAATGACATTTTGTATTTTAAGGGACTTTTGAAGATCCCAAGAGGAATTTTTGATATTTGGATTTAACTGTATTGGGTTTGGATATACTTTGAATCTTCTTTGGGTGCCTGATGCCTTTCACTCTACTGATACAACATGCTGGCATCAAACTTTTAGTTTGAGAGTGGATTTATTTGTTAATGTCTGAAGAGGTATACAATTAATGAATTCTCCTACTGGAAATCTCCAGGTTAATACTGAAGTGAGCCAAACCCTTTTCTCTGTGAGAAACGGAAGTAGTAGCTCCATGTCTCATAGTCTGGAGATTTATGCAGGGGACTTGGACATGTAGATGAGCCTCTGAAAAGTCTGTAAATGATTCATGTCCACGTAGTTCATGTTGTGCATGTAAAGGAAAGAAGCAACGATTGGAGATCCACTGCAGTTGACGAAGAAAGATCCAAGGCCAGGTTCCAACAATCTGTCATTTTACTACTGATAGCTATCTTGAAGGGCAAGCTATGAAGAAGGGCAAGTGGATTAAAAAAAAAAATAAAAAAGGCAATTTAAGAAGATTATTGAGGTGCTCCCCTGAGTCTAGAAATGCAAATGATCAAGTGTGATCTAAAACATCTGGCAGAGGGGAAAGAGTTGGCCTTCCATGTGGTAGTTGAAGCAGTTGTATGCAGTATCTTGAAGTAAAAATAGCAGATGACAGTGGGAACACCTATATTGCTGTTAATATTCGTAAAAAGGAGGGGAGAGCTGGAATGTACCCTTAATGTGGAATCTGTTCCCTTAACAGGTAGCTGTTCTATGGCTCCTCAGGATACTGAACTCCCCTCCAGAAGCTTTTTGTTGTGCTAATTCTATAACTGCATGAGTTGGAACTAGGGCCAGTGATGAGCCAGGGTGGTACATCTTTCATCAAGCTCTTCTGAAGTGAGGTGGCTGGAAAGCAATCACAGAAGGTTTAGAGCATTATTTTCTAGAGCAACACTGACTTAGGAGCTAATGGAGATCTTCCCTTGATGGCTATTTGGAGTTGGCACAGCTGGAAGAAAAATTAACTGTAAAAGAGATTAAATTTATTTTGTCATTAAGTTTTATGTTGTCAGATGATTTCCAAATGCTGAGGTAGACTTTGTGATTATAAAATGTGAAATATGTATCTTTGAGTCATAAAATAATCAGTAAGGGCTTTTTGTGTATTCTCTGTCCCAGAAATTGTCCTCATGGCTACATCTACATTTACCAGAATACATACAAGCATAATCCGCTGTTCTTTAAATGTCGAAAAATGCTGAGGTTTTCAGTTAAAATGCAGATTTGAATTTGTATATCTTTATTAACCTGACATTCAAATCACCGTTTAATGCAATTTCCAAGAGACTAAGAAACCTACTTTTAGTAGGTACTTGTTTTGAATGGTTTTTCATATTGCATTTGCTGCTTTTCTTGGACACGTGAGCAACATTTTATTGGCTCAAGAAGAGAACAGCTGGCTGATCCACAAACAGTAAAGCCAGGAATGAATTATTCTGCTTGTCCTAAACATATAAAATAAACTCATCTACTGCAGCAAACAACCCAGGATTTTTGTTTATTTTGCACATTTTAGAAAAGCCATTTTATAGAGTAAAAATAAAAGACTTTCAGGAAAGTTTTATTGGTATTGCCTCTATCTGCTCCTTTCACCTGGCAGAGTCTTTGCTTGCTAAGAGCTATAGTCATTTAGGTGAAGCATATGCATCTACAAGTCTCTTTTACCTGGCTGAGCTTTGGCTCACTAAAAGCACAATAATTTAGATAAAGCAAATTCTGACATATTTGGAAAGGGAGTAAGACTTTATAGCACGCTTTCTGCTGTGGTTCGTGGTCCTGGATGACATGCTCTCTCTAGTCACTGAAAAGCAGGACCCTGAGACCTACCTCTACCTTTTATATTGTAAGGTGGTTACACCAAAAGTCATCTAATTTTTCATCTTGTTTTTATGGGTCAGGCATAGTTAACTTCAAACTAACTCTCAACATTTTGTACTCTATTGCTGTGACAGAATGAGAAATCTGCTTTGTGGATGATTTTTACCTCTCTGATGGTGTTCTCCTGGCAATTTTCTTTCCAGCAACACCAAGAGATTTCCATCTCCACTATAAGGCCATCACAGACTTACTGTAACCAGGCTAACTTATTCCTTTGTTATTCCTTTCCTCCTTCCTGTTAACACTGAGCTGGGGTTTTGTTGGCATTCCATCTGCTTGAGAAACTGCTGGTAGAAGGGAATGTGGCCAAATATGTGCTGCTTTTTCTCCTATTCCTGTCACAACAGCTGCTGGTGATGACACACCTGTCATGGGGCATTTTTTGTTGGGAGATTTACTCCTGGGGAGTTGGGGTCTGTCTGGGCATAGGGCAGGTGTGTGTTCTGCATGCACATGAGTAATCTCTCTATTACATGGCAAATAGGGCATATGCAAGGTAGTCTTTGTAAGAGCTGATGTTGTGCTTCTTAATTCTCAGAGGATTTATGGTGTGTTTCCTGACTTCTATGGAAAAAAATTTACAGAAATTCTAGGCATTAAAGGTGACAGTAAGGGGTCCCTAGTGCAAAGCTGGGAACCCTGCATGGCACAGCCTTGCAGGTTTTCTTGGACTCCCAATGAGAATTGGATGGAGGACACTGGGTAGGGATTGAGATCCTTGTTTTGTGAGGAAGGGTTTCTTTAAAATTGGACATCCTGATACCACAGGCATACTCTTTGTGCTTAATGTCCTTGAGGCACTAGCTAAGACAGGAGTTCACATCTTGGGGCTGGCGTGCATTTGGCTTGTTTTCTGCCTCTGTGCAGAAGCCAAAAGCCGTCTCATTTAATTGTCAAAGACGTTGTCTTGCTACATCCTGCCAAAACACAGTTTAAGATCCAGGATGGCAAATCAGATGCAATTGCCTCAGCACACAAGGTAACGTGTGAAGTAATGTGTAAAAATCCCTCAAAGTGAGCATTCAGTTTCTGTGATCCACACAAAATTTGGTGTTGCTAAAAAAATGGCCCTTTAAAAACTTTTCTACTAGAAGCAGGGCAAGGTCCAAGAACTGGTTGAACAGTTACTTGTGCTTCCATGACATGACTTCTCCATGCTGCTCGCTTTCTCCCTGACAAGGTATAAAGATGTCTGCTCAGTGGGTCTGCTGTTCCCAAAGAGCTCTGTATCTCAGTGGGATAAGGAGATCAATTCCTCATAGCTCTTAGGAAAATCTCCAAGACAGGTCTACTTACCCTGTTCTTCAAATTGCCATAGCACGTTGGAGAGAGCAGCTGAGACTGTGGAACTCACCCTTGCTTGCTCCCCTGTTTTCTCTGTCCCAGTGTTATTGATCTCTTCTGTTGTGTTTTCCAGCTGCAGTGTGTTTACCCTAGAGGAGCCAGTAAAAAAAAGGACAATAAAATTCTTTTGGATTTAGTGTGTTAATTGCCAAAGACAATACATAAGCAAGAATTTTGTGTTACACCAGACTAATGAGAGCTTTGATAGATTTTTCCACATTACTTGTTCTCAAAATATCTGAACTGTCAGCCCTTCCCACAAAGGTGAAGCAGTATAAGATTTACTTCTAATTTTGCTGATGTGCATAAGCTGTTGCTGTTGGTATGGGAACTTTTACATTTTCATTAATTTCCTAAAAGTAAATTCCTGTTGCCCTCTTGATAGCCTGTAAATTGTTTAGAGTTAAAATTGGTGTTGTTCAGAAGCTGCTGGTGTGTAAGTTTTAACTGTTTCACCTTTACAGAGTCTTTGAAAAGTTTGTGTATTATCATTAGAAGGGATGAGACAAAACAAATTGTAGTAACAAGAAACTGGAGGAGAACATGATAAATCCAATTTTTTAATAAATATTGCTATACTTTCTGAAGGAGAGCCAAGCTACAGCCATGGTATGTTTAGTCAATTTGTTCTTGCAAGAGTCTGAGATCAAAGTGCATTCTCTCCCACAGACAGTCATATCCTACAGATCATTTTGTCCTTTGGTAGAAAGAAAAAGCACTATATTATTTTAAATGTTTGCCAAGTATCTCAGGAAACTGACTACTCTGTAAATTTTCCTGATTTAAGATGACAGAGTAATTTTCTCATCTATAGTTCAATTTGATTAGTTTGATTACCTGCTTTGACTATCCATTATTTGATAACTTGAACATATTCATTGTGTCTCTAACTTATGACCTTGCTTTCAGCTATGAAAAAAAAAAAAGACTGCTTCTAGAACTTATGTAGTGGCTTGATTTATGCAATTTTTGTATTTGACCATTTTTAAAATAAAATCTTAATTTATTCTAATCTATTTGATATTTACTTGGCAAATTAAAAAGGTGCCAGCAATCTCCTACAAACCATTTGCATGACGCTTGTCTTTACTTCCTGAAATAGAGCCACAATTTCATAGATTGTCTCAATGACACAGAAGCACCCTTCTAGTTCAATATTTCAATAGTGTAGCAATCCTTTAGCAAATTGCAAAGAAACATGTCTTTCCTGATTTCCCTTGTTTCCTGGGAAATCTGGATAAGATTTAGGGCTCCAGTCCCTCAGTATATTTTGCCATTCCAGGTTGGGCCTACTGCAGTCCTCTCCAGAAGGAGATTCTAGGAATATGGTGGGTGTTGCCTTAATCTTTGTGTCTGCTGTGTTCTGCAGTTCAGCTTTAGCCACTGTCTTTTCTGAATCTTCATTATTTTTTCCATTCAGAGTCAAAGGAGCATTTACCCTAACCTGTTTTCCTCTCCAAAATCACCCTTCTTACTCCCAACATAAGCTTTTTTGTCTAAGCAGTTTTCAAATTCCTCAAATATAAAATTTTTCCAAACAAAAAAATCAAGTGTAAGAAATAAAATAAGAATTTTCTTTGTAAAATGGTGGCATATGGATAGCTGTGGCAACCCCCCTTTTGTTTGCAAAAACACTGTTGTAGGGTAATAAGTTATAGTAAAAGTATAACAAAACCTTGTAATGACCTCCACTCTCTTGTTTATTTTATTGTCAAAATTTGCAAGCTGATAAACATACGGCACACATTTTATTAGTGGAGAGAGGCATATTAGGCTTTCAGGTCTCTCTCTCCTCCCCTCTCTGAGGACTGTGCAAAGCTTAAAGCTGTCACAGTGAAGTAGACTCCTGTAAAGAAGGATTTAGCTCAGTGGTACTTAAAGGTTGATGAATTTTATTCAGAGACTGAGTAATCTATTGGGCTAGCACTGGCTAGTGTACTTGGCTCAGTAACTTGTGGCATGGTTGGATTATCAGGATGCCTACATTACAGCTACGTAAATACTCTATTCCTTCCAGCTTTTTCTCTCTTAAATTTCCATCAAAACAACCTAATTATATGCAGAAAATATGTATTAAAATGACCTTTGGATTTTATATTTTGTAACTAAAACACACTGAAGATAATGTAAATCTTTGCATTTACTTCAGGGGACTTTACATCTAGCACTGAAGATGTTTTTTTGCAATTGTTTTGTACCTTGTCATTTGTTCTGCTGAAATGATAACCTGACTGTGAAATTGTAAGTCAGGAAGCTTCACAAGAGAAAAAAAGCAAATATACCCAAATCATATCAAGGATCACTCTGGAATTTTGTCATAATGGGATACATCAAAACAGTATTTCTCACACACTACATAGCCTATTTTTGGGAGAATGATATTTCATACAAAGTCCTGATTCCTCTTGTACATCTCACACTGTTTTTGAGCTTCCAGAAAACAGAAAATCTGTTCCATGAAAAATTATATCAAAAGTGTCTTATAGTTTTCCTGGTATTTATTCTACAATTAGCCAGTGCAGCAGTCTTTCCTTTTCATGGTTATTTTCAGCAGATAAACTCATTTATTCTAGCAGAAGTTCTTGCCTTAGGTCCTGAAAAACAGACTTGCATTCTGGCTGTTGCATATTGGTATTTGAAACGCCACAGCCTGGACTCATCCTTTCTTGGCATCCAACAAGAAAATCTTTTCCATCAGTTGGACCTATTAACTTTCAATCACCAGCAACACCTTTCAATATTTTGTCCCAACCCATGAAAATAGAAAATTAAATCAGTTCCATCAATGATATCCAAGGAACTCTATGAGTTACCTCTCTGTTTCATTTCTAAGACCTTAATGACTAAGATCTTCCTCCCATCCCTCAGTTTGCTACTCACTTGACAACCCTTGTGCAAATCCCACTGTATTCAATTCAATAATTTCTCAAATCAGCCCATAGCTAAACAGCTTAATAAAATCCAATTTATGCACTCTTTCCAAATATCATCTACCCACAAAAAGATTGTTATTACAGATATATCGGGCTGATCTGGCATGCTCAGACTTCTGTGAACATATATTGCATTACACACTGAGAAAACCCCAGAGAATGGGGAAGGTTGGAAAAAGGAGAAATCTCTCAATCACAACTTTAATGAAAAGTATTTGTGTACACTCCAATGAAAAATATAAAACCAAATTATTTATGAAAGCATACAGAGATAAAATTTATCAGTGTTGTTTCAAAAAAAGGGAATATAAAATTTGTTAAATATTTTGGATGAGGAATAGTGAAACAAATCTCCCTTCAAAAAGTAGAGAAGAACTTTTTACATTGTAGCAAGTTATATGCTCTCAACTTCCCAGCAAAAGAAATTATATTCACTTTTTGGTTTGAAATATGTGTACATCTGAGTCAGTCCCAGATGCCCCCCTCTGTTGTGCAAGTCAGTTAAGTCTTGACTCCTGTATTTTCTCAGAAAAAAACCCATCAAATTCAGGGTTGTCCTCTTGTTTCCAACTTCACAGCTCACTTAGGCATTTTTTATGGCATGGACACATTTTTTGCTTTACATTGACAAAGACTTACTGAGCAAGGTCAATAAACACAGGAGCACTACTCTAAAAAAAATTGGCCTTAAGCAGTGATGTCTTTGTGCGTGTTGCTTTACTCTTGAGCTTCTACCTGTCACAACAATAATACCTTGTTGTCAAGGGCAGGTAAGAACAGACAAGAAACAAATGAATTGAAATCCCTGATGTTTGTCCATTACCATCTGCTTATTGTTACAGGATGAATGAGAAAAAAATAGGATTTAAAATGAAATTTTAATAGAACTTTTATACTTTTTAAAATTAAGCTCAATTTTTTTTCTCATCTTTTCATGCTTCCTTTACATAATTTCTATTAGTTTAGTTCCCCTTTCCACTTCTCTCTCTCCAGCCTCTTTCATCTTCTTTATCTACCTCCATTTCCTTTTCAGTGACAATGCTAAAGAGGTTCAATGTTTGGTAGTTCAAGGAAGACAGCACCTCTGGCATCTTCCTTGTTTTATGCTGTCAAAATGTTCCCCTGAAATCTCCATCCAGTTTTAAAGGAATGGTGCAATCTGTCACACATCTTTTACTCTAATTTGTCATTTCTTCTAGTTTCCATCCTCTTCTCCTCGTGTCAGTACTTTAACTCCTTGTGTGCTTTACTGGCCTCTTCATGAGAAATTGCGTATGCATACTCTTATAAAATAAATATGCATATTTATAAATAAAATATGCATATTTTTCCTGCATTCATTCTGGATATGTCTCTCTCACATGACCCAGTATAAGGTTTAACCTTGGAATCCAGCTGGGAAGAAGCGGCTTGACTATGCCTGTCCTGTCATCTGACACAATTAGTTTTACTGGACAGGGACACATCAGTCACAGGGTGGGATATCAAGGAAGGAGCCTACAGGATGAATATATTACTTTAGCAGGCCAGGTTCTCCCTCTGTGACACTGTTCAAGGAAAATCAGCTTTAATATATGGAAGGGAACACATGTAAGCAGGAAATAAAGATATTGATTTGATGGTGACATGTTCATCACAATGGCAACTGAATCTAGCAAGGACTATCAGGAATCAATTTTTTGCTGATGAATGGAATATGTTTATGTTTCTGCTGTAAAAGAAAGGGTAAGGGGAGATGGAAAAGAATTCAGCTATGAGGGGTATATAATGAGGGGAAAATTCAGCCAGATTAGAAGAGTTGAAAGGCAGGAGCTGTTCAAAGGATAATGAGCTGAAAGGTGGGCGATGAAAGGCAAGGGAAAGAAGGAGTAGAGTGAGATTATATCAGAGTTTTGATTGTTTTTTCTTTTGTTAACCTTCATTAAAGAGCCAGTGAGATCTTGTGAAAAGGTGAGAAAAGCTTGATTTGAAAGTCAAATTCTGTCATTTATTTTGACAGTCATTTAAGAACCAGTTTCAAACAGAATGGGTAAAAAATATTTCTTAAACCAATGGAGGTCTTGATCTGGGCTGTGATGTGACTGGATAACTAAAAGATATTATGGAGGACTCATGGTTGGTGCTTATAGGGTTAACTAAAATTTTCTGCTTTTACATGGTTTTCTTAGGTGATGCTGAATGTGATTTACAGAAAACTGTAACATGGATTTCCCGAAAGCCATCACGCAGTGAGGTATTAGGTAACAACCATTTAAATGAGAGCATATACTAGAAGTGCCCTCTTTCACTTAATGATCTTAATAGAGGATATACCAATTTTGTAGATGTCATAATTTCTTAGAATGCTTCTTCTTCATTAAACTCAGTTCACTTTCTCATTTTTTTAAGTGAAAGATGAATTTAATGTTTCACTTTAATTAGGCTCTGGAATGATGTCATGTTTAATTAGTTCAGCCTCCCACAGAGTAATGATTGCACACACAGTGTTTTAAACACTTACAAATATTCTACGATGCATTTGAAATTTTTTGTGAAAATTGAGGTACAAAAGTTCACATTTGATTGTAATATTTTCAGAAATGGGAGGTTTACGCAAGAACTTTGGTTACTGCACATTGTCCTACTGAGAAGGATAAAAGTTCTTTGCAAACAAGGTAAAAATTCCATCCAGTTCAATCATCCCTTTAACAAGGAACATTTTAGGCTGTTTTATTACATCCATGACACTCATTCCTTGGAATCAAGTAGAGGATCTGAGGCCTATTTTTGACTTCCTTATATTCTTTATCTAAAAAATGTAAGTTGCTGTTTTCAGGTGGGTGGTAACTGGTGGAAAAGCAGGCAATCAGAACATGGATTCCTCTTCATAGGATGAGGAATGTCAGAGTGTAACCTGGACTGCAAAAACTCTTGCTTGAACTTGCAAGAACTCTTGCTTTGTCTCTTGCCTTGCTAGTGCCAGAAGGACATGTTCTAGGAAGTCAGGGCACTCATATGACATAAGCTGGACTGCTTAAGAAAATAAGGTGACAATTTTCTGAATTTTTTCATGTTGTTATTACTTTGCACAGGGCTGCATAGGAGGGAGTGTGTGCTCTTTTATTTGCTCATTGTTTTGGTTTCAGCTGGGGTAGAGCTAATTTTATTCCTAGCAGCTGGTACAGTGCACTGGTTTTGATTTAAGATGAGAATCATGCTGATAACGCACAACATTTTAGTTGCTGCTAAGTGGCGCTTACCTTACGTCAGGGACTTTTCAGCTTCCCAAGCTCTGCCAGTGAGCAGGTGCACAAGAAGCTGTGAGGGAACACAGCCAGGACAGCTGACCTGAACTGGGCAAAAAGGATATTCCATACCATAGAACATCATGCTCAGTATGTTCAGGAGGAGCCTATTGCTGCTCAGGGGTGGGCTGGGCATCAGTGAGTGCTGAGCAGCTTGAACATGCACCACTTGTTTCTCTTAGGTTTTATACCTCTCTCTTTTTTTCCTTTTCATGGCTATACTACTATGACTACTACTACTATTACTACGACTACGACTACAACTACGACTACGACTACTACTACTACTACTATGGTTATTATATTATTGCATTTTTCTAACCTCGACTTATTTTTCGTATTCCCTTCCCCATGTCACTGGCTGGGACTGGGAGGACTGTGTGAGCAAGTGGCTGTATGAAACTTAGCTGCCAGCTGGGGTTAAACCATGACAATTTTGTATTCAGACGTTAACTTTTATGACCAGAAATCCCATAAAACCAGCTGTCTCTTGTAGTCTAAGCTTGTACTTAAAAGTGAAAAATGCTTGGCTCCTTTCACCTTGTTTATCCTCTACATCTGTAGATGTTTTGGATCAAGCACACTGCTGAAAAATAAATAATACTTGTTTTGCTCAAGCTGTTGAGGTTCTCTCTCCAACCATATCAGCCCTCTTTTTGAAAAAATCAGCAGTGACAAGAGAGCACTGCCAAGCTGAAAGGGGCTATGGAGAAGTAGTTTCAGGTCTGTTGTTCATCTTCAGAAAGTGTCTGGAGTGGTAATGGTTTTTATGTTGGAAAAGTTTTAGAAAAGAGTTGCTTCCAGGCCTTCATGTTCCTGTCCATAACTAGCTGTTCACGACCTGAGAAAAATGGTGAACTTTCACATGCCTTTCTCCAAGAGATCCTTTTGTAGAGCTCCCTTATCATTATGTCTGAGGGGCTGCAAATAAAAGTGGCCTTCACTGGTTGTTTCCCTTACAAAAAGAATTCACTGTGAAGTTACAGCTTTGGAAATTTAACTGGGCACATGATCCAGTTGCTACGGAAACCTCTCTGTAATAAAATGAAAAGCAAGGGGAGGGAGCACTGATGAGTGCTAATTTACAGAAGAATATTAACTATAATTGATCTGTGGCAATTGATATCACCTCCCTCTTTTATTTATTGGCAAGATGTTTGAAAAGAGGTATCCCTTATTTTGCCCCCTGGAAAAAAATATATACAAAATCACCACTTTGCAGTTACGGTCCATTCTTATATTAGCCTGGCTAATACAGGAAGGGTTATTGTTGTACTGAGCCCTATCTGCAACAGACATAAGCAGAGAAAACTGCTCCAGCATGAGTGCCTTAGGGGTTACAGGTCCTGCCGGGGGCCTAATCCATCATGAGCTCTCCATGGTCGGCAACTTCTTTCAGGGAATATCCACCTCCTCTATGCAGGGTCCTCCATGCACTGCACTGTAGATATCTCCTTCAACGTGGTTCTCTATGGGATGGGTGCAGGAGAACAAGGGAAGACATCGTGGTCTTCTGCAACAGCTTCAGGGGAATCTCTGCTCTGGCACTTCCTCTCTCTCCTTCGTCACTGACCTTGATGTCCACAGGGCTTTTCCTCTCACATATTCTCACCTGTGTCTCACAGTCTCAGTGCAGTGTTCTTTTGCCTTTTCTTAAACACATTATCACAGAGGTGCCACCAGCATCCCTGACGGGCTCATATTTGGCCAGTGGCAGGTCCAATTTGAAGTCAGTTGGAACTGTCTCCATCTATGGTGTGGGCAGCTCCTGATGTCTTCTTACAGAGGCCACTCCTGCAGCAACACCTTGACGTGTACACCATATACAAACGCCCTCCCCAGTCAACACCTTGACATGTACACTACATACAAAATGTTGAGTTGCTAGCATCTTTCTGCAACATGAATTATTTAGCTTGGATGCTTTTTCTAAGAGTGACTTTATGATATAAGGCATAGACTACAAAATTCAACTCCTTTATTACTGGCTGTTTCTGCTGAACCCCTAGCAGGCTGAAACAGAGAAAAAGCAGGAAGCTTATCCCACACCCTGGCTTCAGATCAGCATTTGTGATTATGAAGCTGATGTGTACAGTCTGGTTGCCCAACCAAAAACAGTCTGTAAAATCTTTCTACAAAATTTCTGCAGCAAGCTAAATCCTGGGAGCTGAAAGCCACTTCTCTCACTGAATAAGGCACTTAAGCCCAACTGAGCTGTCTTTTTTTCCAATCTATCTTTGTCATTATCACCAGTTTTTATAAAGACATGTGATTTTTCCTCTTGTGTGGTGACTCTTTTTGCTTTGTATCTAACACAGGTCATCCACTTCTTGTCTGCTGTGGTTTCCATCTGACAGTAGGTGGTGAAACATGCAAGTAGGCAGGGTGAGGGTCAAAATGCTTCAACTGGAATGGACCAGAGCAGAAGAAGGGTAGTGAGTACATGTATGCTCTGTATTTTGATAAATCAAATGATCTATCTTCCTCTGACATAACAGTTACCTCTTTAAACCAGATTTAATGATATATCTTCACTGACACAGATCTGTGGTTTTTTCCTTAATAATAACAACATTTTGTAATCTGTCATTATGAATGTGAGGGAGGCCAGAATACAGAATCACAGAATCATTTAAGTTGGAAAAGACCTCTGAGATCATCAGGTCCAACCTATGACCAAACACCACCATGTCAACTAGACCATGGCACTAAGTGCCACATCCAGTCTTTCCTTAAACACCTCCAGGGACAGTGACTCCACCTGCTCCCTAGGCAGAACATTCCAATGTCTAATCTGCCTTCTGTAAAGAAATTCCTCGTAATATCC
Source organism: Machaerirhynchus nigripectus (assembly GCA_013397975.1). Lineage (NCBI taxonomy): Eukaryota > Metazoa > Chordata > Aves > Passeriformes > Dicruridae > Machaerirhynchus > Machaerirhynchus nigripectus. The sequence continues at coordinate 61,326 of VZRQ01008384.1, read as the reverse complement.
AACCTAAACCTTCCCTGGTGCAGCTTGAGACTGTGTCCTCTTGTCCTGTCACTAGTTACGTGGGAGAAGAGACTGACCCCCACCTGGCTACACTTTCCTTTCAGGTAGTTGTAGGGAGCAATAAGGTTCCCCTGAGATTCCTTTTCTCCAGGCTAGACAACCTCAGCTTCCTCAGCTGCTCCTCATAAGACTTGTGATCCAGACTCTTCACCAGCTCCATTGCCCTTCTCTGAACACACTCCAGCACCTCAATGCCCTTCCTGAATTGAGGGGCCCAGAACTGGACACAGAACTTGAGGTGTGTCCTCACCAGTGCCGAGCACAGGGGAAGAATTCCTCCACTATTCCAACCGGCCACACTAATGCTGATACAAGCCAGGATGCCATTGGCCTTCTTGGCCACTTGAGCACATTGTACACATCTGGCACATACTCATCTTCATTGCTTTAAACACTTGCTTAAAAACACATAGGTCCAATACAAGGTAATAGTTCTCTAAACAACCTGGTGCAGTGAAAGGTATCCCTGTCCATGGCAGGGGAGATTGGAACTAGATGATCTTTAAGATCCCTTCCAACCCAACCATTCTTATAATTCTGTGGTTCTATGATTAGTGCAGTGTTTTACTGCACATGACATATATATATGTGCATTGTAGACTACATCCCATTGGTTCTATCCAGTGAGTTCAGTTCATCAGAGTTTAATGAACCATTAGATCATAATGTGTCCTTCTACCTAGGCACTGTCTGAAAAGGTAACTGGAGCTACTGTTGACCTTAGAAGTTGCAAGATTTTTTTTTTTTTTAGTTTGTTGTTGTTGTTGCAATTTACCCTGTTTTGTTCATGTATGGATGGAAACAAATATATAGACTGTTTCTAAATCAGAAAGAAAAGAAAATTACTGTAAAGCCCAGTGCAGTTTGTTGTTACTTCTGAAGCTGTTCAGTGAAGTGTTGAGTTTTGCTGTTTAACTCCTGCTTTCAGAAGCAATATGCTCAGTAGGTCATAGAAACCTGGTGATGTCTGCTTTCTTGAGCTGACTGCCATTTGTTAGGAACAGTAAGTGGTGTTAGGGACTTTAGAAAGAGAAATCTTTTTATTGATGCTCCCCTCTTTGCTCTCTGTGCTTAGAAATCTCTTGACATTGTATAATTCCTATCAGTTGGTGGGGCTTTTCCCCTAAATGTGCATTACACAGTATGTGACATTCTTCATGAGTATAACATCTCTTATCTTCTGGAGATAGAAGGCCTGCATAGTTGGAGGATTTTTTGACACACGTGCCAGAATGCAGTTTTTATTACTTAAGAACCTAATGAAAATGCAGCTAATTGACAACTGACTACTTATTTTCATATTAATTATTAAACTTCAGGACATTATGAATAAGAGCATGGAGGTTTGTTTCTCTGTAAGTAATAGAGTGTGTGCACAACACCAAAAATCACAGTAAAATATTTCCCTAATAATGTCAAGAACTAGTCATAGGCATTCTGCCTTTAGGAAGCAATTAAACATTTTTTTTCCAGAGGGGATGTCTGCTAAAACTGCTTTGTGAAACAAGTTAATCAGAGTGGGTAGGAATTAATTTTTTACCTCACCTTCAGATGCCTAGGGACATTTTTCACCTAGTGTGAAAAAGGAAACGTGCAGAGGCTTCTCTACAAAAAGCTAACTTGAAATTAAAAAAATGTTGTGTCCATTTGAAGGGTATAAAGACGTTTAAGAAGCTGCTTGCATGTGAGGGAAGAAATTACCTTCCCCAATATTGTGTCCTGATATAAAACAAACAAAAATAATCTTTTTTTAAAAGACCTCAGCAAAGAGAAGATGTTTGAAAATATGTGTGGGGAGGAGGAAGGTCAGAGCCAGTGTCTGTCTGGTGTCAAGCAAAAAAGGGTATCAGCAGGTCATATGTAAAATAAGAGCTAAATAATGCTACATGATATGTATTAACTGTGGGCCCTTGGGACTGGAGTTCAGAAAACTTCAGACTTCTATCAGACCACATTATTTGCTGTTTGGTGCACTCTCCTCTCCTTTCTTCTCTTGCTGTGAGGTGTTGGTAGGTTCAAGGTTACCACTTCCTAGTCATGGAGTTGTATGTATGCACACTAGTTTGGGAGGTGAAGGGTGAACAGAAAAGGATTTATTTATCTGGTAAACTGAGTGCACTTTTAGACATTCATGGAGAAAATTGTTATTTTCTCATGCCTGAACTGTATGTATAAAAGGAGGTGAAATCATAGGCAAAGCAAAGAATAACTTCATCTTCCAGAAAGGCACTGGAAGTGCTCTGTAGTTTTGTGATTAAATATCTGATGGAGAGATTAGTATTAGATCACTGGCTATTTCACATGACTGAGCACAGGGAGTAAAGGCCACACCTGTGTTTCATACATTTTAAGATATTTATTTGTCTCTTCCCAGCTTGGAAAGACAGAAAGAAAGAAAAAAAAAATGTTTGATTCTCCTCTGTCCAGTAATAACATGAAAATTGGCAAGGTTTTAGAATACCTCTGTACAATTACAAATGAACCTAAAAGTAATCCTGTTATTAAAGGACTAAACTTCTAAATGATACTGCCTGGCTGCCACTGCCCACTTAGAGATACCACAGTACATGTGAGTCCAATCCAGATAAATAAGTAAACTTATTATTAATGTTTAATTGAAGTTGGAAACAAATGTTCATTTTAAAAAATCATAATTTTCCTTAGCCGGCCTCTGCTCTGCCCTCTACTGGATAGTGTATGCCCCTGCCTTTTCTCCATTACTCTTAATGTCCTTTCAAAGCACAACTTGCTTAGGTGAGCAGGCTCTAGAAAGCTGCTATTCAGTTTGTGGTCTGAGGGTTGTAGAAAAATATGTCAAATTAGAACTGTGCACTAAATTAGCTAAGCATACCACCTACACAGTCAGCCCAAGAGACCCCAGAGTAGGCCATGATCTGAGCTTTGGAAGTAACTGAAGATGAAAGCAAGAATATATTGATGCAGGAATTCATTAGTGCTGTCTAGGCAGGTGGTGGGTAGGACAGGTCCTGAAAATTTGGTCCTATAGAGACCAGTGGAGAGCTTCAAGGAAAAGGGGAATCACCTTGTGTCCGAGAGGCAGCCTTCCTAAACTCCTGGCCTACAGATTGCACATCACAGAATTTGTACCTACCACAAAATTACCCTACCGACACAGTAAAAATTCCAGCTCTTTAGGGGTGGATCTATGGAGTCCAGCTGACATACACTGCATGGTCTTTCATCAGGTTTTACACTAACTCTAGTCAGGTCCTTGGTTAGTTGTGGCACTCCTGACGTGTATTTCAGTTTAATTTCACCCAGAAGATATTTACATCATGCAAAGACTGTTCTGAGATGTGAGCCAAGTGTGTAAAATGGGGATGGCTGGGAGTGTCACTTTAAAAGCACACTTCTGATTCAAAATAAACTGCTAATGTACATGCACACAATAGAGATATAAAATGCATGGATCATGGCCTTGCTGTACTAAAAGCTTCTGAACTTATCTTTCCTTTTCAATGCAGACATACCAGAAAAGCTGGCCTCACAAATGACACCATCAGTCAGGAAACAAAAGTCCTTGCTCTTTCTTTTGGGGAACATTTAAATGTCAGTTTTCACAAAGGTGAGCTTTTCAGCAGAAAGTCAAGAAATCCTTTTCCTAGAGAACTGGTAATCAGGTGAAAACTCAGTGACTGTAAGGAGGGTCCCCCGTGTGACTTTCTGGAGTTTTGTACATTTTAAGGCCAGAAAGAGACAACTTTACTTCCTCTATAAGATGGGCCTTAGATTTCACAGTGGGATTCTTGCACAAATCCCCTTAAATACCGTTCATGCTGCAAATGTTCTTTTCTTATTTTCAGAACTCCCAATGAAAGGGAAGATATTACTCTCAAAGGCACTCTACACCTGCCATTGATTACTCTCGCTGCCAAATGTATGTCTTGCCTGAAAGGTCCAAAGCTTCTATTCACAACAAGAACAAGGAGATCAGTAAAATTCAAGTATTCCTGGGGTAAATTTTTGATGTAATAAATGCAGGGGCTTTAATGAAAATTAATTTGCCCACACTTTTATATTCATTGCACATACTACTATGGATGCAAGCAACTTTTAGTTCTATTAAATGCTATGTTGAACTTCCTTGAATTTCAAAATGAGATTCTAGAACAGAAGAGAATTATCTCACTATGGATTTTTCTCAATATACCTGTAAGACAGGTAGCAGGAAAGTCACTTCAAGGACTATCTCTCCACCTGATGGATGGTGGAGATTCCAAGCTGTTGATATTGAATACACTGCTAAAGAGTTCAGAAGCAGAAATGCCTTGAAAATTTATTTTCTTTCATGGTGCAAGCCTAATGGCACTGTCAAGTTAGCTTCAGCTCAAGGGTCTGATTCACCATTCTATGGGTTGCACAAGGACCTTTCTGAGTAGTTTCAAAGAGCACTTGAGTGGGTCCTGGAAAAACAGCCTTGCAGGAGAACAGCAGGAACATTATGGCTGCTGCATATGCCAGCAATTGCTGCAAAATAAAATTAAATATACATACCCTGCTGATAGAGGCAGAACACAGCAAGTATTTCTCCTGAAATATCCATTTCAGGAAATCTACAGAGCCTTCAGATAATGGTTTGATATCAAATAACATTGAATTCACCCTTTCAGCTATAGATCACATTGACGCTTCCTGGATAAGCATGAATAAGCTTCCTGAGCAAAGGAGTCGTTTTGATTATTGTCCAGAGATCTCAAGTATATGATTTTCTTTTTTGACCTACAACTCTTCCGTGTCTAAACACCTTGTGCAGTCAGGTTGATTTGAATGCTGAAATTCCAGCAGTCTGGATACACAAATGGCCACATTATTGAAAGTGTTTGTTCTGAATCTCTATTTCAGGAAAATCTCCACAATATCTAATTGCAGGTTTTATCTGTCTTCCCTCTCATCTTCTAGTTGCAAATGCTTTGTTTAGTGGTGCTTTGCATATTTTATTTCACGCTTGCAGTTTCGCATATTTATGTTAATATATGTCTGCACAAACGATTTAGTGGTACAGGAAAAATAGTCGGATATATAGCATAAAGATTTGTTTCTAGTTAGACTTCCTAAAATATTTTGGTACAATATGTTCTGCATTGGTATCTGGACATAGGGAAAGGTTTATTTGAAATGTTGTTTGGTTGCCACTCGACTAACCATTCTTTCAGCTTGAACTTTTTGACTGTGCTTTCTCACACTACCATTGCTGAAAACAGAAGTTTTGGCTCAGATTTGTAACTATAGGTCTAAACTGGATATCTTTAGGTCTGTAAAATTTCACCCTGAAAAGAGACAGATTGTGGTCCTGCTAAGTGAGTTTCATGGCAGACATGCCATAAAAAATAGAAATTAATAAAGCAGAACATACTATAAATTTAGTGATTTATTTTTACTATCTTTTAAAGTTTTTTTCCCAGTTGGATTATTTTTTTCCTTTATTTTGACTGTTATCTTTATGGCTGTGGATTTATCAGATAGATAGACAGACTTTATGTAACTGCCAGGAATGGCAATTATATAGGCATTTGCATTGGAGACTTCCCCTGTGGACCTGCTTTTATAGTAGCAGCTGATCTGAGCAGATGGAAATTAGAAGCCAGAGGGATATGCTGAAAATCACACCGTGAGAAAACTCTGAAAAAGATGTAACCTGTCTGTTGGACTGTAAAATTGACCAGGGATGGCATGTGGCAGTCTGTCCTTAGCTGCCTAATTCATCCAGCCTGATTGACAATGCCATTAGATTGAGTAGATGTCCTTCATAAGTGCGTACTATTATAACAATTTTGGAGATGGGAAGTAGCATAGAAGAAGGAAACTTTTCAGCAACAGCAAAAGCTTCGGTGCTTCTCCTAGTTCCAAGGTGCTGAGATCATATGGCAGCATATGTATGTATTTCTATCATTCAAAGTGTGTATTGTATGTGGTTACACTGCTTTTGGGTGTGTGCGTCATTGTATGTCCTAAAAGTCAAGGAGGTAGCTTTTTTAGTTAATACTTTTTAATATTGTGTCTGATGTGGTTGCTGCTGTCCTTCAGTCCTGTGTATAAATAGAAGAAATCTGACTGGTGCTTATATGGAGAATGTGCTGTCACTGTGCCTAATCTTCCAAAACATTGGAGAATTCACGAAGTACTGCAAGTTCCATTTTTTTGGTGCATGCAGCCTATGTTATGCAAATGAAGCTGTAGTTTTCAAATACGCTAATCATAAAGTTTATCCAGATGTGCTCAGTGTAAAAAAAAAAAAATAGCTAATCTCTTTCTTTGATGAAAGAAAGAGATGCTCTCCAAGATGCTCTTCAAAAGTAATTTGTAGGTGAAAGAGAAAGAAACTGATGCTCACATAAGCAGGAGCAGCAGGGAGGTTTTTTTTTTTCCTTGTTGTGAAAGACGAGGATAGTCAGTCATTGCCAGTGATGCTTCAGATTTGTAGCTGGTTGCAGGAGCTGGGAAGAAGTAACAAGTCAGTATGCAGTATCTGCATACTGAAAAGTGCACTGTACACTTACTCATAAATTTATGTCTGTTAGATTTTTTGATAACTTTAGAAAGGCGTGAGATTAAATAATTCACAGTCAAAACCAGATTTCAAAAATAAATATCTTTCACTTCTATTGTGCTTTTATTTGATAAGAATATTTTGATTTGTCAGCAATTTGTCCTAATATGTGATCTAAACCTATTCTCTTTCAGTTTGAACCTGTTCCCTTTTGTCCTGTCATTACATGCTCTTGTAAGTAGTCCTGCCTCATCATTTCTGTTCCTTTCCTGTTCCTTTTCCATATTGTATATGATTTAGCTATTTTTATGTTTCCTTTTCCTTTTCAGTTTCCTTTATTTCAAATTTCAGATACCAGAGGAGTTATGTCACCAATGATGTGATGTGATGTGATCTCCCCGTCTTATATCTGTGTGAAGGATCATTCCAAATTAATAGGAGAGAAGTGATAAGTGAATTTAATTTTAAGACTTCTCTACTACTATGATCTGTCACATTTCCACATCTATGGTCAGGTTGTTCATGCACCTCTGAAAAATTCTCTGGCTCAAATATGTATTTACAAGTTTCTTGACTGCTGGAGTAAAAATACTGTAGTCATATTTACTTTTGAGATTAATGGCGCCATTATTTTTATACTAGAAAATTTGGTGGTGTTTATTTAGATTTATAATACAAGTGCCCATCTAAATGAGCAAGATGCTTCTAATGAATACTTAAATAAAATAAATATATATATATTAAAAAAAAAAACACCACAAAACCATATCATTTCAGGCCTGTTTACTTCAAAAGGCATTTTGATTTTAACTCGCATAATGTCTCCCATAAGGCTGACAATGAAGTGGGTAACTCAGAGTGTGTCAGAGGGATAACTAAAACTTTAATCTAGACTTCATCTACTTGAATATTACCTATAACAGCTATGTCACTTTTAATTAGTGGTTACTTTTTGCTAATGGGTTAAACTAGCTTTGTAAATCAGATTTTGATATCTATAAGCATCTGTTCAAAACAGTTTTCTTCTTCAGTCCTGACAGTGATGCTCATGCTGTCTCAGAGAGGTTGGAGTGAACATGTGGAAGCACAGTCAGGATGTTTTAGTTCAGTAATTGTGTATATCAAGAGCACTGAAGACACATAACAGCTACTTTTGTGATGAAGACCATACAGAGCTGTGGGGGACGCCTGCAAGGACTTACCTACACAGAAACCTTACCACTGCAACTCGTATAGGAATTGGTGCTAACAAAAATTCCATGATCTGAAATTATATGCCTAATTTCAGTTTGAACAGAGCTGTAACATCAGTGCTATTAGTATTCCCCATGCCTATGTAATGGAGAAATGAATTACTTTTTTATTCTTTAATCAAAATAATCTCAGCTCATATACTGGCAGAGCTGTATAATTGTCTCTATGGGAGCTTTCCCAGTGCTGAAAGTGTTTCAGGCAGCTGCTGAATACTAGTGAGATGTTCCAGTTTTCTGGAAGTTAGTTGTTCTTTGTTCAGATTGCCTCATAATCTGCTCAAATACAAATTAAAGTCTTCCAGATAAGTAAAAATATTGAAATATTTAAGACAAAAATAATTATGTTCAAGTGTGAAAATTTTCTCTTTCCTCTTTTTTTTTTTTTTTTAAGGAATGCTATTAATGAAAAATATGAGCCTTTGTCATAAAGGGTCATGAAAAATCCTCCAGGAAACTATCAATAAGTTCTCCAGTTTTCAAGGGGAGGCACTGTGGCCTTGAACAGGCTGGAAGTTGAACTTGGTGTATGACTACTTTCTGCCCTGGGAAGCTTTTATTGGGCTGCCACTTGCACTGCCAGGCAATCGCTCTTTTACTCCACTGACGGTAATCCTGGCTAGTAAAAGATTGAAAGGCTGCTTAATCTTCACACTCCTGCCTGTGGCAATCAACAGAAAAAGTCCCGAAAGGTGATGCAGGGTGTATGAGATGAATAGGGAATGGTGTGCACTTTCAGTGCTAATAGTGGCAAGCAGAGGAAAAAGGCACTCCGCTTTGAGTGATATTAAACCATGAGCTGCTGAAGAGTGCAGTGGATTTGGGGTGCTGCTCCCTGTGACTGCTGGTGGAACTGCTGAGGATGGCCAAGCTGGAGCTCTGTTTGCCTTCAGACAGCTGCCAGGGGCTGTGAAGGGGCCGGCAGGAGCAGGGGGAGGGCAGAGGCAGCTGCAGCAGCAGCACAGAGGCAGTTTCTACCTGACCTGATTTGAAACCACACTGGACTCAGGGGGTTTATTGCACCCTTTGCATTTGACTGAACATGCTGTTGTCCTCCCACCGAGCTCCTGAACCCTGTGCTGTGATGCTCTGCCAGCAGAGGTGGCACATCTCCCTGTGTCAATCCTCACATGTGCACGTCTGTGGTGACTGTGGCACACTGCCAGCTCTCCTACCTTGCTGCCCAGCTGTGGCTGTGTCCTTTGGCAGGGCTACCTCAGCCCTGGGTAGATGCCCAGCTGTTTTTATTGCTGAAAGGGACAATGGAGTATTCAGAGTAGGAGCATGAGATGGCTTTGTATGAGTGCAGTCAAGGCTCTAGACTAATTCTGCAGGAACTAACAAAAAGTAAATGTTTCCATCTGATTTACTACCATATGATGGTAGTAAAACATTTGCTTGCAACCCCTGGCTCTATAAACTTTTATCAACCCTGAAGCCATGTAGACCTTGCAATGTATTTGTCCACTTAGCAGCAGCAGTTGATATAGGTGTTTGTTTCCAGCATGGGAGCAAAGGTTGTTGGTTATCTTTCTGTGAATTCTCATATTAATCCCTGCAGAAGACATGGTGAAAGTTAGCTTTAAAACAACAGTATAATTCAAAGCATATTTCCAGGGCAGAAGAAATGCCAGTGCTGCCGAGCAAATGGAGGGGCGTATGCAGCAGAATATACCTTCTGTACAAGGTAGCAAAAACCAGAAGGCTAAAATTAAATTATCAAATGCCCATTACCCATTAAACTTGCCTTGTTAGACCAAGTTTATACTATTTCATTGTTTTTGATGAAAGTGTTTTATCTTGTATGCTTTATTGTGCAGAGTGCCTTTTGAAGTTAACGAGTTCAGGCACTATCTCTCTGCATGCCCCATAAGAAACAGTATTTACTGATGTGCGTGACCTTGTCAGAATTTATGGTGCTGGCACAGGGAGCTGGGCTGTAACTATTCTCTCCAGTTCAAGTGCTTGAGGTAAAAGATAGGGCCATGGTGACTTCTCCTTCAGGAATAAGGAGCGGCAGCATTCTCTCCTTTACTCATTCAAACACTTTTGGTTTAGGTTAAAGATGTTGTCATTTAGAGCTTCATATTGCCAGTGTTTTATTCCCTGAATTATTGCTATACTTATGTGACTGTATCTTAACCCATTGCTAGCATGTGCATCTTATTCTTCTCTTGGACAGCTGCCACTGTTAAGAAAGTAACAAAGGTTTTCTCCTGAGGATTCGAGCTTGCTGGAAGCCTTACAATAATTTCTTTTTCCATGAAATAGGTTGGTTTGTCAGAAAGCAATATGTTCTGTAACAATATGCTTTTCTGTACCTGAGAGTTTCCTTCTGGGTTCCCAGTTGATCTGAGAAAAGATAGGAAGACCTGTTCTTGAAGCCATTTTCTATTTATGGGGTATATAGAGTTTCAAAGTCCTCTTCTGCCCTCTGTTTTTCTATAAAGGACTCTCAGATCTTCAAAAGATGGGGTAGCCAAGTAATTACTTTAAGTTTTATAAAAAATGAAAGAAAATAAATAAAGTCATAATTCTTCAAAATTATAATAAAATTTCTAAGTTGTATCACTGCAGGAATAATAATTTCCACCAAAAAGCTGATTTAGTAATCAAAATAGAACAACGTGTGCGATGAACATGCCAAGTTTTTTATCAGTTGCACCAAGGTAGCTGTTTCCTGTACATTCCCAAGGACTTCTCTATGAAGTCCTTCTTTCAGGCCCCAGATTTTGAGACTGAGTTAAGACCTGGGTTCATCATTACTCTGCCTTTGAAGTAATATGGAAGGCATATAACGTGTTCCCTCATGGACCATCTGGTTTATAGCAATGTATTTGCCTAGATGCTGCAGTGGGCTGGAGTGTTTCTGACAGTGCCAGTGAAGAAATGGAAGAACACGGTGGAGTGAGTCTAGGCAGATCCAAAACCTTCTGTGATAATATCACATTGCCTTCACTCCACATGCAGCCCATTTCCAGTCTTAAACACATTAGTTATCCCGTCCCTTCCCAATCCAGCAGAGCAGTTAAGCATATGCTTAAGTCAAATTGCTGCCAGTCTGATTAAAGAAGCATTTAAACCAAGCACATTCTTAAATGTTTATATGGCTGTGGAGGGATTGAAACATGTGCTTAATGTTCAGTGCATACTAGTATGTTATGCTGGATGGGAGCTCTAAAAATTGAAAGGGACGAAAGCTATTTTATTTCATTGTACTAGTGTTTATTCCTTCAAATATGCTGATGGCTGTTAAAATGGAATAGCTTAGTTCAGACTGAGTTTAACAGGATTGCTCCAACTATCAATTTTTTCAAGTTAATAAATATTTAGAGGTAGGAAATTACATTGCTGTGGTGAATTTTGGAGGGTGCGGCAAACTACAGTTACTGTAAATGAAAGAATAGAATAAAACAATTCATTTCAGAACAGTATGATTTTAAAGAAAATTTTATCTTGGACATTCAGCAAGGTCTGAATAATATAATATAAAAGGGTAACACAAGAAATTCACTTGTACCTACAGCAGTAAATGAAGATCATGGATTTCATCAAGAAAGTATGAAACAAAGAAATGTCAATCATGTTTTGACTGGAAAAGTTCAGTAATACCTGAATTACTCATTTCCATATATGTTTTCATAACATAGATTCATAGAACCAACGAATGGTGTGGTTTGGTTTGGTTTGGTTTGGTTTGGTTTGGTTTGGTTCGTTTTGGTTTGGAAGGGACCCTAAAGATCATCTACTTCCAACCTCCCTGC